>MU223645.1:3333107-3354856 GCA_018584345.1 Thuja plicata
TCAGAACCTTCAAGAGGTAATACAAGAGGTAAAAGATCTGAAATTAGCCCCTACTCCATCTATGAAAGCTGAAAAGATACTAGACTCAAGGGTCTACAAGAAGACTAGGAACAAAGAGTATATGGAGTACCTTGTCAAATCGCATGAAAAAGAAGATGCCGATGCTACTTGGATCAGTGAAACAGATTTCAAGAGGTTGGGCATTGATCCAAACATGCTCAATCCAAGGATGGATTAACCTTTCTTTTGTCTGGGGGAGTATGGTGCAGGAGCACGCCTAACTCAAACCCCTAGCTCCTTATTTCTGGCATGTACTGACTCTAGCCAAGTCAGGAGAGTGTGTGTGGACCTTAGAAGGTATTTTGTTTTTCCCTAAGATGGATATGACTAGGTCAATCCATGTCTAGATGGGTTTCTTAGTTGATTTCCTAATTTTTGGTTAACACTGTCGGTTAACACTGTGTCTGTTAACACTATCAGTTAACACTGTGTTAGTTAACACTGTGTTAGTTAACACTGTGTTAGTTAACACTGTGTCAGTTAACACTGTGCTGGTTAAAACTGTGTCGGTTAACACTGTGCCGGTTAACACTGTTGGTTAACACTATGCCGATTAACACCGTCAGGTATCACTGTTTGCTAACATCGTCGATTATCACTGGCACTCATTTAGACTGGTGGTGGGTTTTGCATTACTGATTGTTGGTAAAGTCAGTTGTAACGGCCTGCGAGAAGTGAATCTTGTCTTTTATGGACAGTATGGTCAGTTGTAACGGTTCCTAAAGAGATGCTTGTGAATATGTGGGTAGTTAGGGGTCGTTTCAATGGGAGGATGGTTATTAATAACATCCCAAGCCTTCATTTTAGAGATGGAGAAGAGAAAGTAGAGATTGTAGGAAAAGAGAAGCTACAGGAAATCACAGAGTTACAGATTATTGTACTATTTTTGTTTTGTTTCCAGTAATGAGAAGTTGTAGATAGTGTGTTTTGTGGATATCAACCTTCTCTGTTCATTTTGCATGCAAGTAGATTAGTTACCTTACTTTCTGTTTTGTAATTTATTAGTTCTTCACCCGTTCTGGGTTGTAAGCAGTGATGGCCCCTTGAGATTCTTGAATCCATGGTGAGAGTCATGTGTTGGGATGGAACTTGAGAGGAGCCCTTGTACATAGTTTCCTTTTTGTTTTTTGTAGGAGAAGCAACAACAAAGAGTCTGGAGATCTTACCTTAGGTGAGCTTGGTAATAGTCTGGCTGGGGAAGAGAGTGAAAGCAATGTTCTGAAAACATTGATTGAGTGGGAAGAATGAATCTATTTGTGTAGGTTCAGCAAGGAGGAGATGAAAATCACTTTGATGGGGACTGAGTCTTGAAGAGGAGGTGAAGTTGAGAGTGACTTACCTCAGTTTAGGGTTGTGAACACCTTAAGAGATCTGGGAGAGAGATCTCAGAACAGAGCCAAGCTGGTTCTGTAGCAGCAACAAGACTCCTGTCCACATCAATTACCAATTCTACCACAATTAAAATATTATAAAGGTAACTTGCGTTTGTATTTTCCAGTGCCTTTCTTCAACCTTTTTACAAAGTTTCTTCAATATTTTCAAATCCATCAAGTTGGTCAACATCATCCTCTACCTTCTTACTAGCTTTGAATATAACCTCCCTCTTAGGAGCATTCTTTTCAAATTATCTCATTTATGTATGCAGTGAAAGCACCATACAACTAATCTAGTAAATATCTATTCGTCATTGTCTTCTTCAATAGAATAAACCTTAGAGCTATAACATTTTGGAAGAGATATGAGAATATTTTTTACAAATTTATCTTATTTTATTTATCGACCAATAACTCTCAAGTCATTTACTACTTCATCTACCTAGATCATATAGTTAGAAAAGTCTTCATCTTTAGCTATCCATAGAGTTTCAAATTTGGTTTTGAAATTTTGCATCTTCATTTGTTTCACCTCAATGCCACCTTCATCTATGCCATTAAGTTTGTCCCAAATTTCTTTAGTAGTAGTGTAATGCATCACCTTTCAAATTTTGGATATGCAAGTCAATTCATAATTACATTTCTTGGTTTTCCACTATTATCATATGCCCAAATATCTATAGCATCTGTAGGAAGACTAGTAAGAGGAGTATAACCATCTTTGATAGAGTTCAACACACTGAACCCTAATAAGGGTAAATGTGCTTCCACTCTTACTTTCTAGAGAGTGAAGTTTGAACCATCAAAATTAGGAGTCTTGCAAGATCTATCTTTTGTGAATCTTGACCTTCCTCAAATGGTTAAGCTTACAATATAAGAACCTTACTCTGTCACCAATTGTTGAACACACCTAGAGACTTGGGGGGGTGTGAATTAGTCTTCAAAAAAATTACTTTTTACTTTAATTCCAAAACATGTAACTTCAATCAGTACCAAGATACAAGAGGACACCAGATCTACATGGAAACCCCAATGGGGGGAAAAATGAGATGAAAATTGCATAATGTTGTTTCTTGTAGTCTCATTTCCCACATCATTTCTTTATGGGATATTTCCTTGTGTGATGTGGATGTTCATGGTGATGATTAGCTTCAACGTGTTGAATCCCTCTTATGGACAACTTTGAGCCTTTATGGCTTGTGGGCACATTTGAGTCTCCAATAATGTGAAATGAGACCATTTGACTTATCTAGCACTCTGAAAAGAGCATGAATGTGTTCACATCTTATTCCTTTTTAGAACATTTTTCTCAGTACTTGTTTATGGGTGGTTTAGCTTGTGGGTTGAGCACTATTGATATAATGGTGTCGACCTTTAGAAAACATTTTATTGGGTGCTTGTCTATAGGTTCTTTTATGTTGAGTTGACATGCACTATTAATATAAATGTCTCAAATTTACATTGGGATAAATGATTTCCCCTCTTTAAGGATAGATCAATTCTTTTGAGACTTGATTTTAAATGTTCCTTTTTCCTCGTGCAATAAATAATCCAAGTATTCCAAAATTGGTGGTTAACTATGCGATTTAATTAATGTTCTTAGGGTTTCTCATGTTTGTTTTATGATTAAGAGTGGCTTATTATTTTGAATTTTGGGATTCAAAGTGCTTTACATCTCTTGAAACCATGGTAGATTTAAAGTAGAGCATGTTTTGATATTGATAAATATTGACTTGAGAAAGGATGAGGGAATTGAATAGGGAGAAGGAATGGTGCCAACTTCCACTCCAACGTTGGTGGTTGGACGTTTGAGATAGTAGACTTTGAGCTAGGACAAGTCAATCAAGAATTAATTAGTAATATTTTCATTGCAAAGATGTTCACATTTTTTCTTTTCTAGACCAATACAAATGCGAAGGGAGAGAATAATATGAAAGTTAGAGGTCCTTGTTCCCATTTAAGTCTTGATTCTATCAAAGACATTCCACTTATTACAACATCTTATGTTTTAGATAAGAGGGCAATGCAAGGGAGAAAATCTATCCACCTTTTGGCCAATTTATTTATGAGGTATTTCCTTGTGTGATGAGGATGTTTGTGTTGATGATTAGCTTCATCTTGTTGCATCCCTCTTGTGCACAACACTAAACCTTTATGGCTTGTGGGCATATTTGAGTTTCAAATTATCATGTGCTATGAGACCATTTGAATTATTTATCACTTTGGAAAGAGGACAAATGTGTTCACATCTTATACCATTGTAAAACATTTTTCTGAGTACTTGTCTATGGGTGGTTTACTTTGAGTTGTGCACTATTGGTCGAATGGTGTCATCCTTTGGAAAATATTTTTGGGTTCTTGTCTATGGGTGGTTATGTTGAGTTGATGTACACTATTGATATAAAGGCCTCATATTTACATTGGGATAAATGATTGCCTCCCCTTTAAGGAGAGATTTCTTTTGAGACTTGATTTTAAATGATCCTTTACCTTTATATAATTTAATCATTACAAATTGGCAGCTAGCTATGCAATTTAATTCATATTCTTAGGCTTGATCATGTTTGCTTTATAATTAAGAGGAGATTATAATTTTGAATTTTTGGATTCAAAGTGTTTTAAATCTCTTGAATTTATTCTAGGATTGAAAGTAGAGTATGTTTTGATATTGACGAATATTGAGCTGAGCAAGGACGAGGGAAATGTATAGGGAGAAGGAATGGTTCCAACTTCCACTCGAGCATTGGTGGTTGGACATTGAGATAGTATACTTTGAGTTGGGACAAGCTGGTCAAGAATTTATTAGTTATATTTTTATTGCAAAGATGTTCACATTTGCTACTCTAGACCAAGAAAATACACAAGGAGAGTATAATATGAAAGTTAGAGGTTCATGTTTCCATATTAGCCTTTATTCTATAAAAGATATTCCACTTATCAGAATCTCTTATGTTTTAGGAAAGAGGGCAATAGAAGGGAGAAAAATCTATGCACCTTCATGGGCGGTAATAGTAGATGAGAAAATGCCTAGATAGATGAAATTTTGAGTATGTCCTTTATGAAGTATTAGAATACTAGATTGATGCCAACATCATTCTACAGGATGATATAAATCATGTGCTACACACGTGCTACACCACCAAGACTTTCAACACTAGTGCTCAAAATGCAATGTGGTTCTAGGTTAGGATGATTGGTCAAAAAGTGTAGCACCCACATTATAGAGAATATGATGCCTTTGAATCAATATTTTTTTTGAATGAAACCATGATAAATTAAACCAAGTTTATCTCCTTTACATAGAGAAAAGAGCATAGGAATACAACCATTTTTCAAAATAAAAAGATTGCACCATAGGGTTGTAGTTCAATTGGTCGAGCACAATTTAATTAGACCAAATACTAATAGTTACAAGAATTGATCTAAATATAATTAATCCACACCCAAAAAAATTAAATGGTATTCATCATGGTGAGCCAAATTTTACATATCATCATAGGCTCCTACTCTCATACTCCTTATACTAACAAGTTGCAAATATTGATCTAACCATAATTAGCCCACACACCCACAAAATAAGAAAGTTAAATGAAAATCAACATAGGTGTGCAAAATTTTAGATATCACCCTAGCCTTGTACTCCTTACTCCCTAAACTAACAGGTTGCAAAAATTGATCTAAATATAATTAGCCCACGCACCCAAAAATATAAAAGAAGAAAATTAAATAGAAATTGACATGGATGTGCAAATTTTAGATTTATCCCCATTTTAACAAGTTGCTAAACCTACTTAAAAAAAAATTAGCCCACACTCAAAAGAAGACGAAAAATAAATGGAAATTGACATGAGTATGTAAAATTTTAGATATCAACTTAGTTTCATAGTCCTTGTTCCCTATACTAACAAGTTGCAAAAATGGATCTAAATATAATTAGCCCACACACCCAAAAAAATTTAAATGAAAAATCATCATGGGTGTGCAAAATCTTAGATATCAACTTAGGCTCATACTCCTTGCTCACTATACTAATAAGTTGCAAAACCTAAGCTAAACATAATTAATCCACACCCCAAAAAAATAAGAAAAATGGAAGTCATCATGGGTGTGCAAAAAATTAGATATCAACTCAGGCTCGTACTCCCATACTCATATTAGCAAGTTGCAAAAATTGATCTAAATGTAATTAGCCCACACACCCACAAATAATAATAATAAATTAAATTCAAATAAACATAAATTTGCTGAATTTTAGATATGAGCTTAGGCTCATACTCCCTACTCCTTACACTAACAAGTTGTAAGAACCGATCCAAACATAATTAGTCCACACAACCACAAAAAGAAGAAAATTAAACGGAAAGAATGTGTAAAATTAAATTTTAGATATCAACTTAGGCTCATACTAATGTTCACTATTCTAACAAGTTGCAAAAAATGATTTATAAAAATTATAACACACATTAAAAAAAAAAAATATAAAAAATCAACATAAATATGCAAAGTTCTCGATATTAAAGTTCTCGATATTAACGTAGATTGTTTCTCCTATGTCCACAAGTCACATAAATTGATCCAAAATGATTAACCCACATGCTAAAAAAGTCAAGGTTGAAGAAAAAAACTAAATGGAAATGGTATGGGCATACATAAATTTAAGCTCATGGATAACACTAACCCTCATGCAATCTACTAAAAGCATTATACTTAATTGATGGAATGGTAGATAGGCGAACCAACATACCAACACACTTAATTGATGGAATGGTAGACAGGCGGACCAACATACCAATGAGCATTATACTTAATTGATGGAATGGTAGATAGGCGGACCAATATACCAACGACTGACCTATAAACCAAAATTTAGCCTAAAATAGGTCACGGGCGACCAAGAGGGTCAAGGGCGACCAAGAAGTTAGGGGCGAGTCCGCTCGCTTTTGACCCTTCACGTTTTGATCAAACGACTGTTAAATGTTAGCTCTTGATCTGGTCTTTCCATAGCTCCCTCTGCACGTGCACTGGAATCAAGGAGCTACCCCACCTGTCACACTCGTTCCAATCGTGTAGACCCTACCCGTCACACCCATCCCACCCGTGCCATCCCTACCCATCGCACCCGTCCCACTCATGTTGTCCCAATCTGCCCCACCCGACCCACTTTTATTGTCCCTACCTGTCGCACCCATGACATCTCTCTATGTTGTCCGTACCCATTGGACCCGTCACACCCAAGCATCCCTACTCGTCCCACCCTTGCCATCCCTAGCGTTTGCACCCGTCCCACCCTTGCCATCCCAATCTGCCCCACCCGACCCACTGGTGCCATCCCTACCCGCCGCACCCATGGCGTCCCTACCCGTCGGACCTGTCACACCCGGCCTACCCGAGGCGTCCCACCCGTCGGAGCCGTCCCTAGCTGACCCGACCGAATCCGTCCCGTCCCGTGGGAGACGGTTGTTAATTATGGAAAATCTTTGAGGTAAAGTATGAGGTGAATAATTTGGAGTGGGGGTGGATCCCGAAGTTCATAGGGATTGGGAAACACTATATTTACAATAATAAAAGTGTTGATGTAATTGAGAAGTTGTACTTGGTGATGTCTTATCCAACGCAAGTGCTTCCACGTGCTGTGGCGTACTTTGTCTCCTTTAGCTTTCATATCTACTTGCACACCCATCATTTTGTTCAATTTCCACAAGGATTTAGGCATTCTTGTCAACTCATTGTGATGTTGAGTGGGGATATGGGTCCCACTCCATTGCCCTCCATTATTGCTTTCCTTCAACCCATTTCCGTATTCCTCCTTTTTGCAATGTGATTGTCTGCACTTTAATTAAGCAAGTCGGATCTATCAACCCCTTTCCTACCTTTCCCTTTATTTGACTTCATCCCTCACTTTCAACCCCCCCCCTCCTTTAGAAGCTTCCCCAAAATTGCAGACTTTCCACATAACCCCCCACTAACTCCATTCCATACCATTTTCTATTTTTATCACCTCTCAACAACTTCTATTTGGAAAGTTTGTCGGGCATTTTCTATATACATATTGTTTCATGTGTTGTAGACAGTTCTATTATTTGTACCAAGTTTTCTTATCCACTGTCACAAGACTTTAGAATGCATGTTTTAAAAACTAGTGGCTTTTGTATTTGTTGTCCCTATAGTTTCTGTTCAATTGCTGGTTTATTAGCATTCAATTAGTTTTATATGTTATTGTTTATTGTAGTCGATTATGCTTTTATGATATTATTTATTGTTTCTTTTGTTTTTGGTTTTCTAAAGTTTCATTTTTATGAGGGATATTATGCAGGGAGATAATGTCATGTAGCAAGACAATTGTCATGTGGAGTGACAATGAGGGTAGAGAGTAAAGGTAAGTTCCAATGGTTCGAATGTGCCCTTGTTGTAGGTATACACCCTTGTTGATTTGTGTACAATGTTTGTTGCCTCAATGTGTTGTTTGTGATGTCTTCATCACTAGTGATGTTCATTATTTGATAGTCACTTTTGGTAAAGTCTTAACATATTTGATGGCATCTAGTTGTTTAGTCAAATTGTTTGTCACTAGTGATGTTTGTCATTTGATAGTCACTTTTGGTAAAGTGTTAACATATTTGATGACATCTAGTTATTTAGTCAAATTGTTTGTCACGAGTGATGTTTGTCATTTGAAAGTCACTCTGGTTAATTAAATGTTGGCATATGTAATGATGTTTAGTTATCCAATCTAAGCATTTGTGATTGTCATGATTTTATATCAATTCTTGACTATGTTTTCATGTCTTCTCGTTGATTCTAAATTGTCCAACAAACAGATAATAATGAGCTTAATGTTTTGGGTCAAAATGAGAAGGGTGCAATATTAAGGACGAATACTATTTGATTAAGTCTAGAAGGGTAAAAGTGTAGCCAAAGTGATTATACTTAAAAATTTAAAATGTGTATTGCTTGACAAAGGGTTTAGGGTTTTGTAGGAAGTCACAAGAAAAACTCAAGTATTTCATTATTATTCCCTTAGAGGTATGTAATGTGGTTTTAGGGTTGCATTTGTGATGGTTTTGTTTAGTGGAATTCATAGATATAAGAGGAGGAAAAACATGGGAGAGGACTGAAGTGGTAGCATCTATGAAAGTCACCAAACAATATCATTCAAATATCATGGACTCCTCGTTCAATAATTTGGCATGTGATATGAATTGATTGGTACCTATTTACTACAATGAACATAGGTATTCATGTTAAAAAATAAAAGAACATTAAAGGTGATCTTGAGTTTTAAGGAAGATTTGCTAAGAGAAAGTTGAATCACAAGTAGCTTGATGAGAGGATTAGTACTAGTACCTACATTGAGGACTTGGTTGAGCACATTGTGAACCTAATCCATATTCATTTTATGCTCGAAGAAGCTTATTGTGCATCATATAATGGGCATTTCAAATTTCCTATGGTTAGTCTTGATAAAAATTAAATAAACGGATAATTACATTACATAATATTCATTGTGATGGGATTAAGGGATTGTGTAACATTTAATCCATCAACAAGAATTTCCATGATAATTTTTGGGTTGCAACCCTATTTGAAACCTTATTTTTCTTTTGACATATTAATTATTATTGCAAATGCATGTTATCTTTTTGGGACATTCTTTACTATCTAGATGTTTGACAACTAGATACTTGTAAAATGATAAGCTTAGGGAAATGATTATGTACTCATGGTTAGAGGGTATAGCTAGGTGTTATCCAACCATGAATCCCAGTCAACACAAACATTTATAATATAATTCAATGACATAATAATTAAATATAGGTGTGATATTGTTTATTCTCATCCAAAATTATATTCACAAGATTTATCCAAAGGCTTACAACATAGGCCCCAAGCTTCAACTTATCCCACTCTCAAATTATTATAAACTTTTAAGCTAATATGTGATATAATGTTTTCATTATACTACCTAATTCTAAACTTATCCCACTCTCAAATTATGATATCTAAAGTCAATTATTCATACAAATATCATCCTAGTTGGTGCACTTCATCCTAATTGCTTACATGATATGTAAATATCACCCGTCTCATTGAAAGTCAATTAGAAACGAAGAATCAAATTGAGAGATCATAGTTCATCTTGATGTCTTGTTAATCCACTAGTACATTCCTTTATCAAATTCTTCCTCAATGATCTTCTAGGAATACATGATTTACCAAATCATTTTAAATCAAGTATCTAGCCACTTACTTCTATCAATGATTATAGGTTCTCTATATGCTTTCCATGATTTTATAAAAAATAATATTGGCTCCTTATACATTTTTCATTTCTTCAAATCCTACTACTTAGCTCTCATCTCTATCAACGAATTCTATCTTTTATGCAATGGATCTATAATTAAGCTTTTCTTTCCACTCACGTGCTTTATTGTAAAATAATACATTTAACTGAACTAAACCCATATCACATATATATAATTTGACTTACATTGACTATTCAACTATTGCTACATTTGGAGATTTATACAATATTAAGAAAATAATATAGGTTGATCAAACCATTTCCTACATAACCCCATGATAGAAAAGAATGAGTAAAATATTCAACTAACCATGTGAAAATATCAAATAAATACCACAACATAGCTCAATATATACCTTGGAAAAATACATAAGAGGAAAAACCAAACATCCAAAAACATCCACACTCGTTGCATTATTCAACAATAAAATTATTACAATACAATTACAAATTATCCATGAATACTAATGAAATATCAAGCTCCTCCAATGCATCCTTCATCACATATGCCCTCTTCAAAAGAGAGCTTAATACATTGGCAACCAAGCCAAAACCACTAACCAACCAACCAACCAACCAACCAACTAGTTTAACTTAACCACTAAACATGCGCTTGTTTTTATAGAATCAAACTCATAGATAGTAAAAGCAAGTGATAAGGTAAAACCATGTGCCTCAAGCCTACAAATAAATAAAACCATTGACCCCACTGGTTTCAAGTTTCCAAATATGAATACTTTTTCTATATTCAAGACACACATTAAATATCTAACCAATGTGTCATACAAATTTACAAGTGGACATGGAATGATGGGGATTGAGAGTAGGATCACTAGAAAGAGTGGGAACTATGGCAATGACAGGATTCTTGCTGGCTCTGCTACTCCCGTGGGTGGATTGCTTGTCTCTCTGCAACGGTAAGGGAAGACTAGAGAGAAGTCAATGGAGGTTGTGGATGGAGAGAAAGAATCATATAATGGGGACCCACAGAGCAGTGGGCCTCCCATTGACCTAGGAGGGATTGGGGGCTCCCCTAAGGGTGATACTTGCAAAGACTTGAAGGACCAGGAAAAAAAGGTAAGAGGTAATCCGGGGAATCATTGGTGGTCTTCCCTGTTTGGGGTGAAGCCGACTGGTAAATCGACATTTCCTGAGGTAAACAACATATTAGATCCCTCAAAGGGTGAGTATTCTATCTTTGTCCCTGATCCTATGATAGATCACTCTATTTATTCTATGGCTTTAACTTTAGTTGGAAAATTTGTGGGGCCAAGGCCAAACATAGAGGTGGTTTAGGCCTTTATAAAGAGAAAATGGAAGCTTAAAGGTCAGGTTGATATTGCGGCTATGCCAAAAGGGTTTTTTTTTGTTTGAGTTTTCCAATGTGGAGGATCTCTCGAACACTCTCTGTGGGGGTCCTTGGATGTTTGGTAAATCATCCCTGGCTCTCCAAAAATGGTCACCAAACTTGGATCTCAATGATTTTTTTTTTGTTTCAACGCCGGTTTGGGTGAGAATTCCTGGTCTTCCATTGAAATATTAGAATGAAGATGTCTTCAAGGGTTTTCCTAGTTCTTTCGGTGAACTTCTATCCATTGATACCATGACGACGGCTAGGACTAGACTGGTTTATGCAAGGATTTGCGTGAACATTCATCAATTTTCTGAGCTTCCTCAAATGATAGATATCATGTCTAAACTTGGTAAATGGCCACAACCTCTTGAGTTTGAATCTATGATATTTCCTTTCTATTTATGTAAGAAGACTGGTCACTGGGCAAAAAAATGTCCTTAGCGAGTCCAAAAAGAGAAGAAGGATAATAATCGAGAGTAGAAAAGAGAATAGAAAAAAGTATGGAAAGAAAAAAACCCTAAAGTGGGAGAGGAGAATGCTAAAGATACAACTACTATGAACCAACCTTTAATACATGATTGGGAGGAACCCCATACATAAAAATTTGCTAAAGAGAGTTTCATTCCTAAAGTTATTGATCATGAACCCGATAATGGGCCTATTCCTGACCAAGAGATGATTTGTCCAGATGTCAGGGCTATGGGCTCTGATAATGCCCAAGACCTCCAATTAGAGAAAGGGGAAATAAATGAAAGTGTGGGATCACCATATAACACAAAAACATAAAATGTTCTTATCTCAAGGGTCGAGGACTCCCAAAAGGAAGAGGAAGGATTTTAGATCTAGAAGGTTTTTGAGGATGCCCAAGGATGTAATATATTGAAGGGAGGATTGTCTCAGATTTACCTAAAGAATGGCTCCCAAGAGGGTGACTTTCTTATTTCCCAGCCCCAAATCATGGGATTTTCTGGGCTGATGATCTATTGGAATAGGAGATGCAATTAAATAGAATGGATGGGGATTTGTGGATGAAGACTGGCCACAAAAGGGAAGAAAAATGGAGAAAGCCAAAATTCCACAAAAAATGGTGATAGCTAGAACTTCATCCCTGCTTCTCAGGATGGAGTTGTTACAAGAAGGATGAGAGATGATGCGGTTATTTCGAAAAAAATCTCAGAGAAGGTAATCAAAAAAATATTTAAGAGAACAAGAAAGTAAGAAAAATATTGTGGATGGTAAGCAATTGACCATTCAGGAAGTATGCTCACCTGCTAAGAAATGAATATCATCTCTTGGAATATTAGGGAGCTTAATGGCCCACACAAGAAAGATCTTTTGAGAAACATTGTTAGGGATCACGAACCAAATATTATCCTTATTCAGAAAAAAAAGATGAAAAATGAAAAAGTGGAAATAATTAAAGTTTTTAAAAACTGTGGTGTTGTTGGTAGTAGCTCTGAAGGGGCTTCAGGGGGTACAACTATCTTCTAGAACCAAAATTATATTAAAGATCTTTTTTTATCTGAGGAAAAATTGGGGATGGTTAAATTTCACCATATTAGGGATGACTTCTCTTGGGTTATCTCTAATATATGCGCCAAATACTAGGACTGTGTTGGTAAACAGATTGTTCTTTTTCACTTTAACTCTAAAATGGCCAAATATTAAAGAAACAATCAAATACAACAGTTGGGAAATGTAACTGAATAACTAATTTCCCTCTGAATTTGAAGGTACAGCTCCCTTAAGTGATTAATCTTCAATGAATTTTGTTCTTTCCTAATTTAATGGGGGTTTGTTCTTAACCTGAGAACAAAAGAGGTAATTTGAACTAGGCCTAGACAAGAACTAGCTCAGTCAAATAGATTCAGCTTTCTATCTAGCCAATCTTAAGACTTTATTAATCATATAAGATCCTAAAATTGGTAATGCAATGGTAAATAATGAAGATACAAATGCAAAACTGAAAGATCGATGATAACATAACAAAGATGAATCAATCTATTTCATAAGAACATTTCTCATAATTTATGAATGGCACCCAAATTTATCCTAAATTAACTGTATCAAATCATAATACAAAACTTCAGTTTAATCTTGAACTGTACATCCAATTTAAAGAAACATTTAAATTGACAGAAAGATACATGCAATGGAACAGTTAAAACATTGGCATTCAGACATGAACGAATTTGACTCAGCAAAAATGAAATTCTTCACACCAAAATTTAGCCGACCTTTCTATTGATTTTTAAAATAGTACATATAGATCCTAGAGTTTGACCGTTACAAAAAGGGTAACTGAAACGGTTCAAATTCTCTAACCAGAAATGATAAACAAATGTTTATCCGTTACAATCTCTATCAAAATTTAGTATAAGAGGGAATATATTTATGCTTCCATTTTCTTCCCCTTATCTAATTTCGCCCTATAGGCGGTGATACCTATGATGATTGGGATAAGCTCTTCACGTCTATTGATATGGACATTTGTATATCTGATGAGCCATCGGGAATGATCTTTGGCCAGAATCTTAACTGCATCTACTTGATCTTTCAGCTTTTCCATGGCTTTATAGATGCACCCCCTCAACTATTGGAGTTCCGGTACCTTATCCAGGTGAGAGGAAGATTGTTCTGCCAGTTTATCTACATAATCAGAGAAAGAATTTTGCATGTTAATCACTCCGATCATATATTTTCCTTGACCACTTGTCTGTGACTCTGTGTGAAGACCTTGGAGGAGTTTGAAATCTCTGGTATGTTCTTCTTTGATTTTGATGTCTGTCTGCTGTAACCCTCCTTCAGATTGGATGATCATCTCAGTTTTAAATTTTAGACTTTGAAGCCATTCAATTAAAGGCTCATCTCCTTTCTGCAAGATCTTGGCCTTTAATGCCTCTTTAGTCTTGATTTTGACTACTATATGCAACATTTCTCATGCACTCTTGACACTTCACTCTTTCCGATGTGAGAGTCCACAAATTCTTATCAATATTGTTTCTTTCCTTTTCCAACTTTAGGACTAGAGTATCACCCAGCTGCTCAATAGCTACAAGACCTTCAGATTTGAGCCTCTCGATCCACCTTTTACCAATTTTCCCAAAGTGTCTGTCTTCTTGCAACTTGGAAATGATGGCTTGATTCTCTACAACATTGGGGTCGAAAGTGGTTTGGGCACGAGGAATGCTTGCAATTGGAGTAACTAACTGCCATATAAAATTAGTTAGTTCATTGAATTTTGCTTTATGTTGTACTTTATTAGTCTTAAGCTCCTCAAGCTCTTCTTCAATTACTACATTAGTGGGTTTCCACCAGTCCACCTTGGTATCATGACGAGCTAACCCCATATCAAATGACTGTAGCTCAAAATCAGAAGCAGTTAAATCTTCAAATGTGCCCTCCTTTGTAGGTTTTACTACCTCCATGGTGAAGTGCCCAGTTTCTGGATCTCAACCTAATGTAGGCAATGTCTTTGCTTTCTTCACCTTGCTCACAGTGGTACTGGATTGTAAGGCCCGCAAAAGATTATCCTTGCTGGGAGCTCCTTCTTCTATCCTCTTTCTTTTGCACTCTAAAGTGTTCTCTATCCAAGAATCAACACTAGTAACTTTGGTGGTAGAGACCAATTCTTCTATAAACAACTTCCTGATGACTAGAGGAGTAGATTTTGGTCTGGAAGCAAAGGGATTTACTGAGGTAGGAGAAGAGGAAACTAATTTAGTGACTTGAGAAACTTCCTGTTTCTTTTCAACCTCTTCATCTGATTCTGTGGCTGAAGTACTGGAACTTTCCTCATCCACATCTACTATAATAGGGGACCCTCGCCTTAGAGTGTCTTGAATCGAGGTATCACCTTGTGTATCTAAAGTGCTAGCTTTGACTGGTTGCTTTGATTCTGCACATTTAATGGGTTTGACCATAGGCTTGATGGATATGTAGAAACTGCTTCTTCTGTTGAACCAATAACAAGAAGCGAGCCATCTCCACATGTCTTTTCTAGTGGAACTGGCTTCTTAGGAAGTTCATCGCCTTCGCCTGCTAGTTGAGCTGGCTCTTTAGCTACAATTGGGATAGTTGCTGAGGATGATGCAGGAGTGTTCATGGTAACTTTTGCAGGATTTTGTTGAGGAGGCTTCCTTTCTGACCTCTTCGTTCTGCCCGTCGTCCATTGGATCCATTTATTTGTTCTTTTGTAGATTCTACCCATCAAGGTCTGCAAGTCATCAATGGCTTGACCTAGCATGGGTGTAGAGCTTATAGGCAGGGGCTTAATCTTCTCCATCTACATATCATTATACATATGCTGGCCATCATCTTCTACGCCTTCAACTACAATGTTAACTTTGAACCTTTTGATTTGTTCAACAATTAACCTTGCATAGAATCTATCTCTGCTTTCTAGATCATTCTTGCAGTTGGCCCAGTCGTCTTCTATGTCATCTATGTGATGAATGGTGTGAACCATTTACAAGTAGTCTCTGGCATAGTTCACAGGATCAGACTGGGGTCTCAAGACATCATATGTTTCCAATTGAAACTTCTTTGAGAATACTTTCAAAACATTCTTTGCATCAGACCAAGATGCACAATTGTAGGATCCAATTGTCATGGGGAATTCATAGCCTTTCTTTCTTGCGCCTACATAGATCAGGTTCACTTGGACTGCTTGCCTCATCACTTCAACCAACACAATCATGTTGTCAGGATACCTGGGTAGCTTCAAGGGGAAATCATCAAATCCCGCAAGATGAATATATGAGAAATTTGCAAATTGGATAAAATAACCCCCAAATTGGCTGATGAATGCCATGGCTTCTAGAAAAAATCTCCTTTCTAGGCAACCTCTCAACTCCCTGCATAGTCTCATTGTGAATGCATCATTAACCTTGATATAATCAGTATAACTGTTATGTAATTGCAAATAGGGAAATAATTCGTAACTTTTAACATCCTCTGGGAATTCTTCTAACCTAGGAAGCCCCGATCAAATTTGAATTGTAGCTAAGATGTATAACAAAAATGAGGACATATAGAAATCATTCTGGTACATAGCTCTATTTAGGGCGTCTGAAAGATTTTTGCTTACCATGTGAGCCCAATAGATGAAATTATGTTGGGAGCAAATCACCTGGACTAGGAAGAAATAGTGCTCAACAAAATTAAGTGCATCACTCTCACCTCTGATCCTGTGGAGAAATACTAGGAAGTCTACAATTTCTAGCTTTAGGTCCGTGCCATATAGTGTTTTAAGAAAATTTCCCTTGGCGCTCCTTGACCCTTGGAACTATGTTTTCATTATTTCCTTCCTCCATACCATCTTCTTTGCTCCATACTCAGTGACCGCCAGGCTGTAGGTCATCTCTGAGTATTCATCTTGCTCTGGAATATGAAGGGAGTTCTGAATGGAGTCTCTATCAATAGAGAGAAGCGCTGTGTCATTTGGAAAAAAAAATCTTCTTAGTATCATGATTGTAATGGGCTATGCATTCACGAACAAGCTCTGGAGCTTGAATTGCAACAGGAAAGCCGATGACTTCAACTAACCCTCTCTCCTTCAAATTCTCAGTAGCGGGATGCATCCCTTCTGCCTTCAATCTATTATAGAAGCTCTGCATGTCGAAGAACTTCAGAGAAGTATCTGTGATTTTTTTCCATTCAGATGCAATACCATTCAACCTGTCAAATCCCATGAATCTGGTGGCCATTGATGATTTGATTCGAGAACCATAAATTTATCTTAGCAATATGAAAATAAGAAGCAACTATTGTGAGGGGTTTTAATTCAGGAAATTTGACAAACATATGGTAATTCTTGTTTACAGCACTTCATTGATTTTATAACTTCTAACTTTTTACCGTTAATGACCGACTTCTCACACCACATGAGTGAAAATACTTAAGTATTTATAAAAAGTCTGTTATGAAGAAAAATGACATTATTTAAATTAATTACCTTACCTCTACGGGCAGTTAGGAAACATATTTTCACTTTGGATAAGTATAACGGTAACTTTTTGGGGGTAGCGGATAATTACTTTTCCACTTCTCTTTTGACGGAGAAATGCTTTTGGAGCACTCCCTACTTAGAAATCCACCAAGGAGGAGTTTTAGCCTATTACAGTTCTAAAATGATATGTGACGGTTTTATCTACTTTCTTTATGCCTTAAGTCACCTCACAGGTTGATTTTTCTTCAGAAATCTTGCGTATAACAATTTGACAGAAAATGCATCCAGCGAGTCAAAACCCGCCTGTTGGAGTAGTGAAGAAGCTATTTTCCGCTTTTCCATTGATAAGATTTTATCTTAGATTCTTCATCATTTGATCATTCCTCTTGCCTGTAGGGATTCATTTTGAGTGCAATAGTCTATCTAGCCCCAAATTATCTATTTCTGATTTCCACTGACCGCTGATACTTTTAAAATTGTCAACTGCGGAAAATGCACTCTACAGGTGGTTATCCGCCAAGGAGAAGCTCAGAACCAATTTTCTGCCAATGTGACAAAATGAAGTATCAAAGCTAAAGATTTCAAAATCAAATAAAATAAATGTTAGAAACCTCTGAATCATGACCTTTATCAGATTTGGGAGCTTAACCTACCCAATATGACATGATCTCAGATAAAACCCTCCAGCTTACAAAGGAGAAGTCGACTTGGGAAAATTTGATTAAGGTCTCCTAGCCTAAAGGAAAAACTAGACTTAGACTCAAGACTCGCACAATGATTTTAAGACCATTACTACACACAAAACATCCATTTTTCTCTAAAGATATGTAAAACAAAAATGGGGCAACAGACTGGTAGAGCCAAATACTAGAAGAGGCCGATGGGATGCAGGAAGTTATTCCCGGTCTCCAGCTAGCTCATCATGGAAGATTTCAGTTTTCCTCTTAAGGCCAATGAAAAATATGGAGGCTTTCTTTCTCAAACAAATGAGAGACTATACTTAATGGAGTTCATAAGTTAGCATGCCCTAATGGATGTTGACTTGCAAGGCATCAACTATACTTGGACAATAGAAGACTAGGAATGTTCTTATTCAAGTCTGGTTGGATAGGGCCCTCATCTCAAATGATTGTTTAGATAAATACTTGTGTTCTCTTAACTCTATCTTTAGAATTGTATAAGACCACTTTCCTATTTCTTTGGTTGCTGACCCTTTCTCTTGAAAGATAATTTTTTCATTTAGATTTGAAAAAATGTGGTTGTCCCACCCAATTTTGGAGGATAGAATTAAAGAGTGGTGGAACACAAAAGTTGATGGAATTTCTATGTTCAGAGTAGCTAAAAAAATTATATTCATTAAGGACAATGTAAGGAGTTGGAACAAAGAAGTCTTTGGTGACATTTTCTTTTAAGTCAGTCACTTAACTGAAACTTAAAGAAATTCATGATCAAATCTAGATGGAAGGATAATCCATAGAACTCATGGCCAAGGAGAATTAAATCTTAGTTAAATACCATTACATTATATCCAAAGAAGAGGTCTTCTAGAGGTAGAGATCTCGTTCCCTCTGGTTGTAGATAGGGGACAAAAATATGAGATTTTTCCATATGACAACTCTTAAACATAGGGAAGCAAACTGAATTACTCATATTTAATCTGATAAAGGAAGAATTGATAATGAATGAGAAATTAGGAGTGAAATGGTTAGGTATTTCTCCACTCTTCTTTCTTCTGATATGGAGCTGAGTTTATTGTATCAAGATTTGTTCATCTCTGCTATCCCCTCATTTCTTGATGATTATCATAATAAGTTACTTTCAACCATTTCTTCCCTTAAGGAGACTAAAGAAATGATCTTCTATTTTGAGGGGAGAAGTACCCTGGCACAGATGGTTTCCCCATGTTTTTCTTTCAATAATTACATCATATTTTGGAAAAACATGTTTCTAATGTTGTCAATAAGTTTTTTGGCTCTAAATCTCTTCTTAAGGAAATCAATGCCACATTCCTTGTCCTTATCCCTAAGAAACCAGGAGTTGACACTATGGATTTATTCAAACCTATCATATTATGCAACTCTTTCTATAAGATTTTCTCCAAGGTCCTTACTTCTAGATTATTGTCTTTGCTCCCTTCTATCATTTCTCCTCAATAGAATGGCTTTATTCTTGGGAGACAAATTCTTGACTCTATTATCTCGATTCATGAGAATATTCATTTACTTGAAAACTCTAACAAGCAGGGCTTCCTCATGAAGCTAGATCTTTCTAAAGCCTATGAGCAGGTGGAATGGTGTTTCTTGTGCAAGGTCCTTAAAGATTTTGGCTTTGGAGAGCGGGTGGTCCAACTGATTATGCAACTCATTTCTACATCCTCATTTGCTGTCATTGTTAATGGGGATTCTTCTATTTTTTTAAACCTTCTATGGGGCTCAGGAAGGGAAACCCTATCTCCCCCATCCTTTTTATGATAATGGCTGAAAGTTTGGGGAGGTGTATTCACAAACTAGTTTTGGATGGGAGAAACCAAGGACTTAAACCTTCATCTGCTAACCTCACTTGTTCCCATGAACAGTTCGTGGATGACACTGATGAACTATAACTGATTGAATGTTTGAAGATGTTAAGTTAATGATCACCAAGACACATAAAGTTAATGCAAGACATTAAATTAGTTAATGTATTGTATTTTCATTGATGTCAACATGATATAATCTGTATGGTCATGTACATACTACTAAAGACTTCAAAGAACCAATGAATCAAAGGCTATGCTATCAGTCATGCATAAAAGTTAAGTATTCACAAAGTGACTGTATACACCGATGGAGTGCACACTGACAAAAAAAGTAAACCAACAAGAGAAAAGTCACAGTGTTACCTGATGAGAAAAAGCACACCATTACCGACGAGCAAAGTCACAGTGTTAACCGATGAGCAAAAACATAGTGTAACCCGACAGACAGAATTATAGTGTTTCCCAACGGATAGACAACCCTAACAGACGGAGATCCTGAAGACAACTAAAGTCTCATCGACGTAATAGTCAGTTGTCACCGATGACTAACTGAAGTATTGACCGACAGAACAAAGAGTTCAGAAAAAAAAAGGCTTAGCTGGCAAGAGCTAAATATAGACTTAACTGGTAATTATCATTATTTTAATCGACAAGATAAAGCCAGAGATAAGTAAAAGATTTAAAGCTATTTTATCGAGTTGGCAAGAAGATCTCTATGAGATAAAACAAGAGTTTTGCTTTAAATCTAATTGGCGAGAATTGTGGATCACGCCAAGATCAAGAAAGCCAAGAAACGGTGAAATCATGTCTATATAAGAGACAAGCTAATTCAATGTGAATTAGGGGAGTGACAAGAGAATAGATGCTAAAGAGATTATGAAGGAGAAGAAAGTATTCATTCAGACCTGATCAATCAAGCTGAGGAAAGAGATAAATTCTACAGACACCGATGAATAGTGATACAACATCACAAAGCATAACAATGTGGAGAAAAGGTAATGAATTGATAACATTGATCAGAAAGGTAATGTACTTACAATAGATCTGAAAATCTGCAATTCTAATTGCATATGTGAATAGATCACTTTACTGTTTCAATTTAACCATTGAAGCATCAAGTCTCTTAAATGAGAAGGACTTAAAAGTCTTTTCTAATTGAGATACATCACAAGGAGTATCAAAAAGTTTGATCATACAAAGTAGAATTGGATATGCCCGATACTTATTGACAGGCCAAGTGAGTGTTTGATCAAGGATGGTAGCATTAGATGCCAGATACTAAGTGACAAACTATTCATTTAAATCCTCTAACAAGGTCACACCTAACAGTGTGTTTGTAACATTTAACAGGGTTGGCTCTTCACCGAGCTCACTTCAGAAGAGTGAAAATTTGGGTTACCGGTCCTAGCGGTTTTTCCCTTAACAGGGTTTCCACATTAAAAATTTGTGTCAATTTGTTTATGAGTCATTACTTTATTGTTTTGCATTTCACATAAGTAAATCTGGATTGATCGGTATACACTAGTTATTTACTATATTTTGGTAAATAGAAAGACTACTAATTGGTAAAAGTAAGAATTGTATGTGATAAAACCTACATGTAAAACATAATCACTCAAACATGCAAGCGAAAAATATTAGTCATTAGGAATCAAAAATAATTTAGCATATTTAAATGAAAGCTTGAAACAAATGAGTTTACACCACAACCTCCGATGAGCCAAACAAGTGCACCCTGTTTGTGTGATTTTATGCACCTGTTAAGAAAGACACAACACTTCAATAGATCATTGCATTAGTGAAAATAGAGAATTAGCAAGCATAGCAATCACCAAAATTGACCTATTGCTTCCTATCTAGGAGTATGAAAAATGACATAATCATGCCCTTAGATTATGCACAAATCAGTGACATATACAACCTAAGAATGAAATATTCGAATAAAAACTAATCTAGATAATCAAGAAACATGCATTCTAGCTCTAGAAATGAAGATAATAAAAATGCATAATAACAAAGCCAAGATGCAACATAAATGCACAATAATCTCAATAGCATAACAATACTTTCAACTCTAAAAATTAAGGGCCATTTGTGCTCAAAATTCATCCTATTTATAGAAGAATTTGAGAGTGAGAGGAGAGAGGAAGCCATTAATGGAGGTGTAAGAACATTAATGGTGGATGTAAGAG
>MU223645.1:3355104-3373076 GCA_018584345.1 Thuja plicata
AATAGGGAAATTAATTATTTAAGCTTTTGATTGCTTTTGATAATTAATTAGGACTATAGCCAATTAATTAGATTAATTTAGGCTAGGGGATAGGATTTTGCAAGTGATGAGGTATAATTAGGATTTAATTTAATTCCTGTTACCCTAATTTACAGCATGCATCAAAATAACCACAAATAGGAAAAAATTGCATTTTTAGAAGAGTCCAATTAATACTATCCTTCAGAAATTATTAATCAAAATTTTATCATTAAATTCATTGTTAAAAGTTATCATCTGTACTCTAAGAGTTGATCACAGTCCAGAATTTCTAATATATGATATATAATTGATCAATTACATTGTGCATTCAAACTGAATGTAATATACAAGTGTAATTTCATCTTTCTTTTCATGTCAAATAAATAGTACATTGCAGGATAGAAAGCATGATAGAAAGTATGGAGTAGGGGTCCCATGCATTGCCTTGTGGTTAGCTACTTGTTGGTTGACTGTCAGCTTCTAGGTCTTCATAGTCCATGTCTCCATCTGCATTTAGGTCTTTTAGGATTCAACCTGCATCATGAGAGAAAGTGGGGTGTTAGATCTAGTTGGATCTAAGCAATACATGAGACAGAAACAACATACAATCAATTCTTCTAATGCTGCATATCAATCTGATAAAATAAATGTAACAAGAAAACATTCATCCATAATATCTGGAAAATAGTATTAAAGGGACTTGTTTAAAACATGAAACCTTTTTCTATTTATGATCACTTTGTTGAATGCTATTCTTTTCTCTGAATAAAAGGGACTTGACATTTCCATCTGAGAAACTTTGATCAACCTGTTAGGACAGTAAATACAAATGAATCCAACAACATTCATAAATGAGTGTCATCCTGGATGACACTCACCTACAAACATTAATGTATTTATTCTATCTGCTATCCTAACAAATTGACTGATGATATGCGCAAAAGGTGGTCATGTGATTAGATGTAGGAAGCAAAAATGAAATAAAATAGATGTCACGAGCCTATGCTCAAATTTCACATAAGCCATTACATTCAAGAAAGATGGTTTACATTTCAAAGGGTGACTGCTCACTTACTGAATGCAGAAGAAGATACAAATGGACAGAAGAGTTCAAAAGATGCTGCAGGAGGCACAAGAGCAAAGAGAAATTTATAATAAACTAGATAAATACAAAATTTAAAGAATTTGAAGTTCACCATCTTCATGCAAATAAGAGAGTTTAAGAGATGATGTCATAGTAAGTACATCTTCATGTTTTTAGACAACAGTTAAAAGTTCAGCTTTGAAGATAAAGATTGAAAACCCCATCCCTAAGGATTGAACATATTTTCTATGGCATGAAAGGATATTGTTATGTTTGTTTGAAAAGTGGAAAATTGCAAAGTGAAATATGCATGACAAGAAATGAGAAAACTGCAAGTATAGAACAGAGATCAAATGTTTTCAATATCTGCATATTGTATACTTTCATGATGATAAACAAATGCACAGAAGACAGACATTATGAGAAAATATCAGTAGTCATCCATCCAAAAATTCACAAGATGCTGATTTTAAAAAGATACAGTTTCATGCCTTCAGATGAATTTTAAAGAGATATCTGCATACGGGGTGTTTAAATTTATATCTTATGTTGCTGTTTTGAAAGATAATGTTAATAATTAAATGAAGGGTTTATATTCATGACAAAAAGAATATCTATACCAGTTAGGGTTTCAGTTTGAGCATTACCCATGGGAGTCACGAGCCCGTGCTCGAACCTCATGGGTAGAATCTTGTATATATTTAAAAGAAACAATGTATTTTTACACTAACTACATTGACATTTTCTTGAAATGTAAACATGCTATGGTTTCAGTTGTCTGCTCATACTATTTCCAAGTGAAAATGAATATTTTTTGTTTTTACAAGCATACTGGAAAGAGAGGTTTTTGTGTTTTTCAGACAAAATAGGATAGAAGATTGTTCGGCCTGAACATAGAAGCATATTTTTTTTGTTTACTAAAATTGTATGCGAAAGATAGCAAGAAGAATGTGTTTTTTAAAAGAATTTAAACCGTCATGGAACTCATGTTTCATTGTAAATCCAGATAAACAAAGAAATAGACAACTGCAAGTACATCTTCAAATACACGTTCAAAAGCCATGTGGGTTTTAACTATAGTCGACATCAAGCACAACCTAAGTCATGGTTACAAGAGTACAGTCGACAACAAATAATGAAATAGATAGATCCCATTTATTATCAAAAATTCCTATGATAGTAGAAGTACACTCGACAACAAATCCTAAAAAAATGTTCACAATGGAGGAGTTGACAGCAAATTGAAGTTCAAAGCAAGGAAAGAACTCATGTATTATCGGCTACAACAGTATGTTCGGGTTTTACATTAAAGATAAAATGAGAAAGGTGTTAGAGATAACTTATCTTGGAGGCCAAGTGTCATAATGGAAGACCAACAAAGGAGTGTTGTCGAGCGGTAGCCAAAGAACAAACAGTGGTGGCCATGGTATTTTCTCCCAACTTCATGTTGCATTGCGAACTGGGGATGAGTCTGAAGCTGTGGAAGAGAGATCCCCAGTCAAAAAAATGAAACCCATGGGCATCTCTCCACCTTGACCATGGCTTAGATTCATTCCAAGCTTGCAGTGGTGATTCAAAAAAATTGAAACTTCAAAAAATCCTGAGTTAGAAGCATGAGTGCAGTGCCATTTGTCATGGCTTTGAAACACTTCACCTCCAAGATTGATTCCAACATTCTAAACTGAAGTTCAAGCAAGTAGAAGACCAAAAGCCATGAAATTTTGGAAGGAGAAAACAACTTGAAGATGCCATGTATTATGACAAAATAGAAGCTACATGAATCCCAAGTTTCATCACAGAGTGTAGGTAGATTTCATTGCAGAATATTAGTAATCAGATTCAACATGGCGACGCCACAGTAGAAAACCCTAAGATGCAAAGTGAAATCGATGAACAAATGCATTGTGTTTTACCCAAAACTGAAGTTCGTTGACAGGTGAAGTAAATTCTATGTCAGTTTACAGACTATCAACATCCCTTCCACAATGCCACAATGGTACTGTTGGTGCCACCAAACATAGCAACTATCTTTTCCTTGAAGATGGTCATGTATACAACCAACCATGGTGGTTAAAACAAATTGCAGTTACCTCCAGTATTATGGTATGGTGTTGACAGAGTTGTGTTTAGTTATGATGCCGAGTGGTTAGGGTTATATCCCTCTTGGGTTATGTTTCAAGTTTGGTGTTTTTAGAATTTGAATGTCATGTATTCAAATAAGGTTGATAAAGTTAACAATGATGTATATCTTGTTTATCAATATTAGAGGTGCTAGACTTAAGGCTGGATTTAAGGGATTTGATAAATAGTTTAATGTCTGGCTATTATGGTGGGTTTTTTTGGGGGAAATGTTTTTTGAAATAAGCCATGTTGGCTATTTAGTAGAGGTGGAAGCTTATGATTTGGGGGGGTCAAATTATGAAGAGAAGAGCTTTAGTGAATTTATTATTCCTATAAGCTATCTGTTTATACATTTGTAACCACTGTTAGTTCATGCTTGTGATTTCAATTTTTGTGCAAGAGTATGTTTGTGTTCCTTGCTACTATTTTGAGATCCATTCATGTAACTGCATATAGATTTTGAGAAGAATATAGTTGACCCATTTTTTTATATATCTTTTGGTGATCATTTGTCTAAATCCTATTCAATTTTTCTACAATTTAAGTGTAGTACATCTATAGTATGGATTAGTGGATTATATCCTTTCCCTATTCTAGATTATAGATTATAAATCCTTTGCAAAGCATGCATGTTGTTGATAGTAGTTTTTTTTCTATTTTTGGTTAAACCCTAATAGTGACCTTCTAATCATCCTATGTATTGGATAGTGAGTGATATTGCAGAGATCATTAGGGTATGTTAAGTAAGTGTCAGTTTAAAGCTTTGAGAGATCTGAATCTATTTGGTGTATCACCTTTTCAATTTTTATTCATGCAATTTTAGTTATAGTTTCTCCCTTTCCCTTTTTCAAAATTAGGAGAAGATAGTACAAAATTGATACCCAAATTCAATAGGAACCGGCCTAGAATCCAGAGACTCTTCCTCATCCATAGTTTACCCACATCTAGAGGAAGTTTCTATTGTCAGATGGAATTTTCATAAAGCCTTTTAATGCCTAATTTAGGATGACAATTCTACGCCTGAATAGTTTTTGGCACGCCCGGTGGGACCATGAACTGCTTCTTAGTTCTGATCTACTAGTTCTATGGTTGTTCTTAATTTCAGTTACAGCTCTCAGTGTGGATTTTAATGAGTAGAACTCCAACAAGATCAAACAAGGAGGGATTTGTGTATCAGGAATTACAGTCAAGAAAAAGGGAAGCAAAATCATCCAGAGGAGCAAGAACATCATAGGATCCAAGAGGTCCTATATTGAATTCAAATTTCTCATCATTTGATAATCCCATTTTTGAAAATTCAGCTGCAAATTTAGAAGAACTTGAGCTTATTATTGAAGAAATCAGTCTTCCTGAAGATCTAAGTGTTCCTAACCTGTCCAGATTAGAATTTCCAAGTGTTGAGAGTTTATTTATAGATAATTCTATTTTTGGAGCCTCTACAAGTGGAACTGCATCAATTACTCAAAATTTGAAGACTTACCAAAGGAAGGTAGTTCAGTTTACCCAGCCTCCTTCTGTATCTTCTGTTCAGCAACAAGTACCATCAGCTATAGGAATGGCAAGAAATCTGCCATTTGTTCCTTTTGATCAAGGTAGTCCTCTCCAGATTGCAAATCACAACAATATACCTTTGGATACCTTGAAAGGTTTGCCATCATTCACCAGAGAAGGTCAAGTGAAAACTATTGAACACATCAGAGATATTGCATCTCTCTGGAATGTCTATCATGTCACGGAGGAAGATGTGGCTATGAAGCTATTTGCTACATCACTTAAAGGTAAAGCTCTTGACTAGTTCATAAATATTCCAGTAGATTCTATTGCTACTTGGGATGTTTTTGGGGAAAGGCTTTCTAAGTTTTTTGAGGATAAATCTGACAATTTGTCTCTGGTAGAGAAACTAACTACCATTAAAAGGGCTCCACAAGAGGAACTAAGTGATTTTAATCTCAGATTTCAGAAGACTTGGAATAGGATCCCTACCACGGTAAGACCCTCTATCGAGTATGCATTTTTGTACTTTTTTAAAAGCTTGAATATTGATATTTTAGTAATGATCTAGTCAATGGGAGGGAATTCTTTACCTCAAGCTTTTTATATTGCAATAAGGGCAGAGAATAGTCTCATTTAGGCAGGAAAGATAGCTCCTAGGCCACCCATGCCTTATTTTCCTAACATCCAATCTAATATGCCACTAGTTGTTCCACCTTTGGCCTCATTTCCATCTTATAAAAGTGAAGAAGTAATACCTGTTGTTCCTCCCAGTGAATTGCAAAGCATAAAAAATAGTCAGCAAAAGATTGAGAGCTTGCTAAAGACTTTTGGGAATGAATTGGTAAACCTAAAAAGGCAGCAAAGCCATCCAATAGCCCATACTCAGAGTCAATTTGCTAGTTCTTCATCTCAGTAGCTTAATCAACCCATTTATCAAGGCAACAAGCAACAATATCAGGGAAATAGCAATCCTAATAGGCAAAATTGGAACCAAAGGCCTTATAGACCTTACAACCCAACACCTCTTAATGCTGTTAGGGATATTGTTCCTAGCCAAAATAACCTTGCTGCAGATTATGAATGGTGTTATCCCTGCAATGAACAACATAATCAGTCTAAGTGTACTAATGGGGTGCTCAATCAAGCCTTAATGGTTCGAAGTGTAATGGATTCACAACCTACTGTATCCACTGAAGAGGCTCAGCAACACTGTGATACAACTGCTCTTGACACTGCATTCCTCAATTGGCAAGAGGAAGCATTTTGTGGAGTGAATGATGATTCATCCATATCAACAAACACAAGAGCTAAGAAGAGAGATCTAGAATCAAAGCAGTCGGCTCCTAGGATTGCTGCTACAAATCAATCATCAGCCATTCCACCAGTTTCAATCCTAAAAGGGGCCTCTACTCATGCCAACAGAGAAACACAGTATCAAAAATAGGCAGATCAGAGTATTAGTAAGTCACCTCAGAAGGTACAGTTTACTGTTCCTTATAAAATTATTGATAATATGAATAAGATGAGTGTTTCAATTTCTATGTGGGATTCATTAGCTATTCCAGGGCAAACTGATTTGTTGAAAGAGGAGCTATCTAAAGAGACAAAAATTCCACATCTATCCAAACAACATCCTCTGAAAGTGGTCATGGCCAATTCAGAGCCTTCAAAGGTGCATGATGAAGTGATTAAAGGAGAAAAGAAGATTGGTAAGGTGCAGCAGCCAAAAGTACAAGTGAGTAAAAAGACTATAGATTTAAAGCAATCAACAATACCAGTTGAAAGAAAGCCAACAAATATGCAGAAGATGACATAAAAGGAAGGTAAGAAATTTGCAAATGTTAAACCTCCTCCTTTCTATGTCTCTTTAATTATTGGAAACAAATTAGTGCATAATTGCATGGTAGACAATGGTGCAACTAGCACTGTCATGCCAAAGAGCATAGCTGATGTATTGGATTTAAAGTATGAACCTCTTGAGAAAGGAGTTGTTTAGCTTGATTGTTCTTTGGTTAAAATAGTAGGGGTTGTTAAAATGCAAGTTTAACCTTGCACTCATGTCCAAACTTCTCCATTTCCCAAGATATTTTTGTCATAGATCTACCACCTTACTTTGCTCTGTGTTTATCAAGAGACTTCACAGCCAAGATAGATGGATATTTCTCATCAGATTGGTCTCACCTATATTTCAGAACTAGATATTGTGCTAAGGTGACCATAAAGTCTGAGTTATGGGCCAAAGACCATATAGAGCCTTATAATTCTAGCCCCATGAATGCAAGTTGTGTGATCATGGATCCAGATGAAATCAATGAGACGTCATCTTATAACACACAAACTGAAGGATATCCTGATTTTTTCCTAGATGAATGGGCAGCTAGAAGTGATCAAGATATTGATGTGTTTGATGCTGGTTTTGGTAATTATGTAATGTTATAATCTAATTTAGTTGTTCCTAATCTGATTAAAGATCAATGTCTTGAATCTAAATTATCTAACCAGCTATGGGATTTATATTTTGATGGATCTAAGAACAAAGATGGTATTGGTGTAGGAGTTATGTTGGTTTCACCTCATGGTGATAAATTTTATGCTGCTTACAAGTTATCTTTTCCATTTTCTAACAATATAGCATAATATGAGAGCTTGATCTAGGGCTTGGAGTGGGCTAGGAAAAGGGGAATTAAATGTTTAAGGACATTTGGAGATAGTGAGTTGATAGTGAGGTAGGTGAGAGGAATTAATACTGTTAAAAATGATCTCTTAAAGCTGTATAAGTCAAGAGTGTTTGATATTTTGGAAGATTTTGATGCCTTTAATCTCATTTCCATACCTAGAAGGAAAAATATGCATGCTGACAGATTCGTTGGTATTGGTGCACATGCTTCAATTAAAGAAAATAAAGGACTGATTTAAAACCAGTCACATGTTAAAATTGTTGTAAGGCCATCTATCCCAGACAATAATATTAATTGGCAGGTGTTTAAAACTGATGAACATATCTTGAGTTTTATGATAGAAACTGAAGGGTTTTTAGCCCCTAAAAGTGACAAGTATGATAAGCAAATGGAGAATCAAGTTATTTAACTAAAGACTAATTAAATTCCAAGGGGATTAGTCAGCCTGGAATCGGCCTTCAATTCTGACGATTAGTTCAGAAAGAATGAAACCAGCCTACTGATCAAAGAGGATCATTATGAAGAGGTGGAAATATTCAGAGATAGGTAAACAAAGGTTGGTAACATCAATTCCCCTGAAGAAAATAAAATTCTTATTGAGTTATTTAGGGAATATAATGATGTGTTTGCATGGGATTATACCAACTTAAAAGGATTTGATCCTCAACTAACTCAACACACCATAGAGTTAGAACCAAATACAAGACCAATAAGACAAAGGCAAAGGCCCATAAATCCCAAATTAGAGCCTTTAATGCTGAAAGAGATAAGAAAAATCTTAGATGGAGGCATAATATTCCCAATAAATCATACATCATGGGTTTCTAACTTAGTTCCAGTAAGGAAGAAAAATGGAGAGATAAGACTCTGTGTAGATTTTAGAGACCTTAATAGGGCATCTCTGAAATATAGGCATCATCTCCCTTCTATGGAGAAGATCCTTCAATATGTTTCAGGTTCTAAATGATTCTCACTTTTGGATTGATATTCTAGTTATAACCAGATTTTAGTTAAAGAATCTAATCAGTTCAAAACAACCTTTACTACTAAGTGGGGTACAATGGCTTACCAAAGGATTCCATTTGGGCTATCAAATGTAGGGGCCACTTTCCAGAAAGAAATGGACATGGCTTTCAAAAACTTAATGTATAAATTTGTTCTAGTATATCTAGATGATGTTACCATTTACAGCAAAATTGCAGATCAGCACATTGACCATTTGAAACAAATTTTGCAGAGATGTAGAGAGTTTGGAATCTCTCTTAATCCAAAGAAGTCTATTTTTGAAGTACATGAAGGCAAAATTTTGGGTTATCAAGTGTCTAAAGAAGGTACAACTATTGATCCTAAGAGGATTCATGCAATTCTTGATCTATCACTACCAAGACATAAGAAAGGATTGCAAAGTTTTATTGGAAGAATAAATTTTGTGAAGCACTTTATTCCTAACATTGCAAATTTATTGAAACCTTTGACCTCTATGTTAAAAAAGGATGTGCCTTTCAGCTGGACTGCTAAAGGAAAGGAGATTTTTGAACAAATTAAGCATGCCTTATCTTCATCTCCTACTTTGGCTAATCTTGATTTATCTAAGGATTTTGTTTTGAATGCTTACAGGGGTATTGACACTGTTTCAACAATGCTGGTGCAAAAGAATGAGGAAGGACATGAGCAACCAGTAGCATTTTTTAGCAAAGGTATGAATGATTATGAGGGAAAATACAACTTTGTATAAAAACATGTACTAGCAGTTATCAAAGCATTAAAAAAGTTTAAACATCTGATTGCTGGGAACAAAATACACTTAATGATTTCACACCCTAACATTAAGGAGTTTTTATTAAACAAGGATGTCAGTGAGAAAAGGGCAGGGTGGATAACTAAAGTCATGGAGTATGATGTAAAAATCCATGTGACCAAGCTGGTTAGAGGCAAAGGATTGTGTGCTCAAATGACAGAAGGAGAAGATCAAGTTAAAACCACTAAAGAGTCCATCTTGCCCCAAGGTAATTCTGTACTTATTAACGATTCAACATCCTGGTTATCAGATATGACCAGATTTCTTCATACTGGTCAATACCTAATGCATCTTAATAGAGCCAAGAGAAGGTACTTTAGGCTTCAATCTATTCCTTATGTGCTTATTGATAACATTCTATATAGGAAAGATCTTGCTGGTATGCTTCTTAAATGTATAGATTATTTTGATTAGAACAAAATTCTATCTGAATTTCATGATGGGTCTTGTGGAGGGCATTTCAGCCCCAAAACTACAACATGGAAGATTTTAAAAGCTAGCTATTATTGGCCAGATTTATTCAAAGATGCTCATTCATGGGCAAGAAGATGCCAAAATTGTGCTATGTTTGCAAGTAAACAAAGGTTGGCAACATTGCCATTGAAACCAATCATTGTTGATCAGCCACTCAACAAGTGGGGAGTGGACTTTATAGGCCCAATAAACCCCAATTATAGTGTAGGGCATAAGTGGATCTTGACTACCACAGATTATTTTACTAGGTGGACTGAGGCCATTGTATTGAAGGAATCTTCTAGAAATGCTGTTCTAAGTTTCTATTATGATATCATTACAAGGTTTGGAGTTCCTCCATCAATAGTATCAGATAATGCTTTAGATTTTATTGGATCATCTATAACAGAATGGGCTATCAAGAATGGTATTTATTTAAATACTTCTTCTAACTACTATCTACATGGTAATAGTCTTGCAGAGTCTACAAATAAAAACCTAATCAATATTATCAAGAAGACCTTGCAAGAAAAAAAAGGGATTGGCACTCTAAGTTGAAGGCAGCTTTATGGCTGGACAAAATTACACCTAAGTAGGTTATTGGGAATTCACCCTATGTCTTGGTTTATGGAAAAGAGGCCAGATTGCCTATAACTACATAATTTCTAGCATTACAGCTAGTTGATCAAATGCTGCTTTTTGAGGAGGGAGGTCCCTTAGCCTTGAGGTATGCTGGTTTATTACATCTTGAGGAAGAAAGGAGAAAAGAATTTGGAACTATGGAATTGATACAAGCTCAAACTAAGAGGTCTTTTGACAAGAGGACTACATCTAAGGATTACAAGGAAGGTGATCTAGTATTGAAGTGGGATGTACTAAAGAGCAGGCCAGGGCAGCATGATAAATTTGATAACTTTTTGTCAGGCCCTTTTGTTATTACAACTTGTATGGAAAATAATGCCTATCAGTTGTCCAATACTGATGGAGAGGTTCTGTGAATTCTAGTTAATGGAATACACCTCAAGCTTTGCTTTGAGGGTTAGGTTTTAGACTAGATTTCTATTTTCAATAAGTGCTGTCCAAGCACATAGGTCTTTAGGTTGCACAAGTTTAGAATAGTTGCATTTTCATTTCAATAATGGTTGCATTCATGGTTTCTGGTTTCTTAAGTCAATTTCCCTAGGGATAAAGGTCAAGGGTCATGTCTAGCAGGCAGACATCCAGTAGAAGTAGCCAAAATTGTTACCCTAATTTACAACATGCATCAAAATAACCACAAATAGAAAAAAATTGCATTTTTAGAAGAGTCCAATTAATACTATCCTTCAAATATTATTAATCAACATTTTATCATTACATTCATTGTTAAAAGTTATCATCTGTACTCTAAGAGTTGATCACATTCTAGAATTTCTAATATATAATTGATCAATTACATTGTGCATTCAAACTGAATGTAATATACAAGTGTCATTTCATCTTTCTTTTCATCTCAAATAAATAGTACATTGTAGGATAGAAAGCATGATAGAAAGTACAGAGTAGGGGTCCCATGCATTGCCTTGTGGTTATCTGCTTGCTGGTTGACTGTCAACTTCTGGGTCTTTATAGTCCATGTCTCCATCTGCATTTAGGTCTTTTAGGATTCAACCTACATCATGAGAGAAAGTGGGGTGTTAGATCCAGTTGGATCTAAGCAATACATGGGACAGAAACAACATACAATCAATTCTTCTAATGCTGCATATCAATCTGATAAAATCAATGTAACAAGAAAACATTCATCCATAATATCTGGAAAATAGTATTAAAGGGACTTGTTTTAAACATGAAACCTTTTTCTATTTATGATCACTTTGTTGAATGCTATTCTTTTCTCTGAATAAAAGGGAATTGACATTTCCATTTGAGAAACCTTGATCAACCTGTTAGGACAGTAAATACAAATGAATCCACAAACATTCATAAATGAGTGTCATCCTGGATGACACTCACCTACAAATATTAATGTATTTATTCTATCTACTTTCCTAAAAAATTTATTGATGATATGTGCAAAAGGTGGTCATGTGATTAGATGCAGGAAGAAAAAATGAAATACAGTAGATGTCACGAGCTTGTGCTCAAATTTCACATAAGCCATTACATACAAGAAAGATGGTTTACATTTCAAAGGGTGATTGCTCACTTACTGAATGCAGAAGAAGAGTTCAAAAGATGCTACAAGAGGCACAAGAGCAAAGAGAGATTTTTAATAAAATAGATAAATGCAGAATTGAAAGAATATGAAGTTCACCATCTTCATGCAAATAAGAGAGTTTAAGAGATGCTGTCATAGTAAGTACATCTTCATGTTTTCAGACAACAGTTAAAAGTTCAGCTTTGAAGATCAAGATTGAAAACCCCATCCCTAAGGATTGAACATATTTTCTATGGCATGAAAGGATACTGTTATGTTTGTTTGAAAAGTGGAAAACTGCAAAGTGAAATATGCATGACAAGAAATGAGAAAACTGCAAGTATAGAACATAGATCAAATGTTTTCAATATCTGCATATTGTATACTTTCATGATGATAAAAAAATGCACAGAAGACAGACATTATGAGAAAATATTAGTAGTCATCCATCCAAAAATTCACAAGATGCTGATTTTGAAAAGATACAGTTTCATGCCTTCAGATGAATTTTCAAGAGATATCTGCATACAGGGTGTTTAAATTTACATCTTATGTTGCTGTTTTGAAAGATAATGTTCATAATTAAATGCAGGGTTTACATTCATGACAACAAGAATATCTATACCAGTTAGGGTTTTAGTTTGAGTATTACCCATGGGAGTCACAAGCCTGTGCTCAAGCCCCATGAGTAGAATCTTGTATATAATTAAAAGAAACAGTGTATTTTTACACTAACTACATTGACATTTTCTTGAAATGTAAACATGCTATGGTTTCAATTGTCTGCTCATACTATTTCCAAGTGAAAATGAATATTTTTTGTTTTTACAAGCATACTGGAAAGAGAGGTTTTTGTGTTTTTCAGACAAAACAGGATAGAAGAGTGTTCAGCCTGAACAAAGAAGCATATTTGTTTTGCTTACTATAAAATTGTATGCAAAAGACAGCAAGAAGAATGTGTTTTTTAAAAGCTTTTAAACAGTCATGGATCCTGTGTTTCACTGTAAATCCAGAGAAACAAAGAAATAGATAACTGCAAGTACATCTTCAAATACCAGCTCAAAAGCCATGTGGGTTTTAAATATAGTCGACATCAAGCACAACCTAAGTTATGGTTACAAGAGTACTGTCAACAATAAATAATGAAACAGATAGATCCCATTTATTATCAAACATTGCTATGATAGCAAAAGCATACTCGACAAAAAAGCCTAAAAAAATATTCACAATGGAGGAGTTGACAACAAACTGAAGTTAAAAGCAAGGAAAGAACTCATGTATTATCAGCTACAACAGTATGTTTGGGTTTTACATTAAAGATACAATGAGCAAGGTGTTAGAGATAACTTATCTTGGAGGCCAAGTGTTGTAATAGAAGACCAACAGAGGAGTGTTGTCAAGCGGTAGCCAAAGAACAAACAGTGGTGGCCGCGGTATTTTCTCCCAACTTCATGTTGCACTACAAACTGGGGATGAATCTAAAGCTGTGGAAGAGACATCCCTAGTCAAAAAAAAGAAACCCATGGGCATCTCTCCGTCTCAACCATAGCTTAGATTCATTCCAAGCTTGCAATGGTGATTTGAAAAAATAGAAACTTCAAAAAATCCTGAGTTACAAGCATGAGTGCAGTACCATTTGTCATGGCTTTGAAACACTTCACCTCCAAGATTGATTCCAACATCCTAAACTGAAGTTCAAGCAAGCAGAAGACCAAAAGCCGCGCCATTTTGGAAGGAGAAAACAACTTGAAGATACCATGTATTATGAAAGAATAGAAGTTAGATGAATCCTAAGTTTCATCACAGAGTGGAGGTGGATTTCATTGCAGAATATCAGTAATCAGATTCAACATAGCGCCATAGTAGAAAACCCTAAGATGTAAAGTGAAATCGATGAACAAATGCATTGTGTTTTACCCAAAATTGAAGTCCGCTGACAGGTGAAGTAAATGCTATGTCAGTTGCTAGACTATCAACATCTCTTCCACAATGCCACAATGGTACTGTTGGTGCCACCAAACATAGAAACTATCTTTTCCTTGAATATGGTCATGTCGACAGCCAACTATGGTGGTTAAAACAAACTACAATTACATCTAGTGCTATGGTATGGTGTCGGCAGAGTTGTGTTTAGTTATGATGCCGAGTGGTTAGGGTTATATCCCTCTTGGGTTATGTTTTGGAGTTTGGTGTTTTTAGAATTTTAATGTCATGTATTCAAATAAGGTTGATAAAGTTAACAATGATGTATATCTTGTTTATCAATATTAGGGGTGCTAGACTTAAGGCTGGATTTAGGGGATTTGATAAATAGTTTAATGTCTAGCTATTATGGCGGGTTTTTTTGGGGGGAAATGCTTTTTGAAATAAGCCATGTTGGCTATTTAGTAGAGGTGGAAGCTTATGATTTGGGGGGGGTCAAATTATGAAGAGAAGAGCTTTAGTGAATTTCTTATTCCTATAAGCTATCTGTTTATACATTTGTAACCACTGTTAGTTCATGCTTGTGATTTTAATTTTTGTGCAAGAGGATGTTTGTGTTCCTTGCTACTATTTTGAGATCCATTCATGTAACTGCATATAGATTTTGAGAAGAATATAGTTGACCCATTTTTTATATATCTTTTGGTGATCATTTGTCTAAATCCTATTCATTTTTTTTGCAATCTAAGTGCAGTACATCTATAGTATGGATTAGTGGATTGCATCCTTTCCCTATTCTAGATTACAGATTATAAAGCCTTTTGTAGAACATGCATGTTGTTGATAGTAGTTTTTTTTCTATTTTTGGTTAAACCCTAATAGTGACCTTCTAATCAGCCTATGTATTGGATAGTGAGTGATATTGCAGAGATCATTAGGGTATGTTAAGTAAGTGTCAGTTTAAAGCTTCGAGAGATCTGAATCTATTTGGTGTATCACCTTTTCAATTTTTACTCATGAAATTTTAGTTATAGTTTCTCCCTTTCCCTTTTTCAAAATTAGGAGAAGATAGTACAAAATTGATACCCAAATTCAATAGGAACCGACCTAGAATCTGGAGACTCTTCCTCATCCATAGTTTACCCACAGCTAGAGAAAGTTTCCATTGTCAGATAGAATTGTCATAAAGCCTTTTAATGCCTGATTTATGGTGACAATTCTAAGCCTGAACAATTCCTTTTAAATTAATTACCTTAGCCATGTTTTGATTTGAATTGAATTGATTTGATTGGCTAAGGTGATTAATAAATTTAGTGATTAAATCACTTAGGAGATTAAATTTGATTTGAATGAATTATGCCAGCCAATTGAAGAGTTATCTTGAAATAATTGAGGGTATGATCAGACTTAGGGAAAATAGGGTCTATGGTCAGAGCAGACCAAATTAGGGTGGTTACATTTTCCCCTCTTTGAATTGGTGTGCAAACAACGTATTGATTCAAAGAAAGTTTTTTGATGTTAACTTCAGAAAGTTTGAGAATTTTGATCATGATCGAATGAAATGTCTGATGAGATCAGTCTCACACTTGATTGAACTAAAATGATAGAGTTCACTTTGGAGTTGATCGAACAAAGGTCAATAAGCAAAGATCTTAAAGATACCAATTCTGAACTTGGTTATCGTCCAAAGATTGATAATACTGATTCCAAACTTGGTTGTCATCCAAAAGTTAGTATGAAGCTGATAGGAGCTTAATAAGGATCTAAGAAAAAGTAGACATAAGATATCCAACTTGTGAGAATTGAAGACTACAATCCAACAGTTCTGACTTAGTCAGGGAGCTATCATGCCTTTAGTTTTTTGATAACAAAGTCATTTTTAATGCTATTTTGAGCAAGAATTTGTTTGATGATAGTGTGATCATGCCCCCTCAGGAATGAAATCAAAGGAAAGAATAAAATCCCTGTGTTTGAAATGATGCATCACTTGCAGTGATCGATTAGGTCAAGAAATAATGGATTAGAAGAAGTGAAGGAATGAAGGTGGGTTAAGAGTAAACACACGGGTACCAAGTTAATTACGCAAAAAATGTGAGTTTTGAGTCTAATAAAATGATGTTTGACCAAGATTTTGGATAAAATGTGCAATTTGGATGATATAGAACCTGGAAAACTCATTTTTGGAACAGATGGAGCAATTCTACATTTTTAGGATCTGTTGCAAAATATTGTACTTTATTGTGTAAAAATGGCGTAGGCACCTTCAATTTTGTTCCTGATTGATCAAAAAGAGAATAGAAAGGGAGTTTCAGTTGTTTGGGAGGATTTTTTAGAACTCCTAAATAGCTCAAAAAGTCTAATATATATCTTAAAAATCACTTTTTAACTATTCATTTTCACTTTTCCCTTTAGTAATTTTCAGATCTCTGTAGAGAAGATGGTGGTCCCGATCAGGAAGCATCATTTTGAGCTCACCTACCAACATCAGGGCCCGATCGACTACGTACCTTTGGTAAGTACTCATAAACCTACCTTGTAAATTTTGGAAAATTAATTTTAATGCATTTTTGTAGAAGTTATAGCCAATTTAGTTTTTCGTCAAATCTGGGATTCTGGATCGCACCCTGTTCAACCCATGTCGTATCCTGTGGATACAAGAAATCCTGCATCATATCCAGGATTTCCTGGATCGCACCCTGTAGAACCAAATTTTCATCATTTATATGTAGATTTTAGGATGGCTTTTGAATTGCCTCGTATCCTGCAAAATAGGGTTGTACGCTGCATCCCGCGTCACACCCTATCAATCCTGTATTATATCCGGGATACGCCATCGTATCCTAGAAATCAGGGATCGTATCCCATAAAAATGCTCATACCCTATTTTTACAGAATCATATATGGTTTTAAACTTTTGAATTTTGCAAAATGTGAACTATTTTTGATCGGTTGGCTAGCAAAATACTTAGTGGATCTTGTTTCGATGTAGTCATCATAGATAGAGCATTGATTTACCTTTGTAATTTCTATTTTGATGTAAAACTAGTCCCTTTTGAGGTAGTAGCTTTCCGTGGATGATATCCTGGACGTGTCCTTGCCTTGGCGCAAGAGTTGTTAGCTGGTGAGCTAGATATAGTAGCTCGAGTAGGTTTACATTATTTGATTGATTTACCTGACATTAGGGTAAGCTTAGGGTTGTTGAATGCTCTCATCAAGAGATGACACTCAGATCACAACACCTTCCATCTCCCAACCGAGGAGAAGACTGTCAAACAAGAGGATGTGTGGCAGATAATACGAGTTCCAGTGATGGGTCATGAGGTGTGGTTGAGGTGACATCTGCCATTATCATTAGTGCAGCTCATCCTTTCTTTGGAGATGATACCGTTTCGTAGAGTTACATCACTTGGGACTACATATGTGATCACTATGATCGCTTGTGTGTATATTTAGCCAGATTGATTGGTGGCATTTTGATGCCACACAGAGGACAACATGGTTTTCTTGTAGGATGGGTAGATATGTTGGAGAATATGGTTGTTTTAGGACGCAGATTTGTGTGGGGTGTTGGTGCTCAAATCAACAGATTGGACTTCTAGCGGATTTCGTTTATCCAATGAAGATAGATAAGATCGATTTTCCAACGAACGAGGTTTCAAACAACCTCCTAAAATTCTGATTCCATGGAATCAAGGCTGGTGGACTTGCACTTTAAAACTTGTCTTCAAGGTCTTCTTAAAGGTTTCCTGTAACAGATAATTGATAAATTTGATTCCTACTTCTCAATATGTTAATAAGATCACAAAACTAAAAATATATTTGTTAATGACATATAATGTATTTAATGTTGTTTGATATGATTTAAATATGAACTGAATTAGATGAAATAAAAGAATAATTTGAAAACTTGAAACAATGAAACCTAATACCAAATTCAAATAACGAGAAAGACTAGTGCTTTATTCCAATAAGGGGCAATAGAGTTGATTATTCTTCAATCCTATGTTCAACTTCAAAGACGGCTTCAAAACTGAAAGTGTATCACCTTAAAGGCGTTGTAATATGCATGTATAACTTAAAAAGTTTAAGAATACTTCAATTGAATGCTATTCCTCAAATGACGGACTAATTGATCATAATATTAATCAATAAGATTTTAACCATGTGAAAATGAGAAAGAAATAATTGAATATTCAGAATATAAACTTAAAATGAAATATA
>MU223645.1:3383579-3393775 GCA_018584345.1 Thuja plicata
TCGATTAGTTAGTTCTATTTATTTGTGTCATAAAGCTTCCTTCCTTTAATTTTTTTAGTATGGAGAAACTTGCTTCTTGATAATGGATTGGGACTTCTAAATTCTCAAAATTTAGGGTACCACCACCCAAATTCCAAAACATGGGAACCAGAATTCAAACCAAGATGGTGGGATGACAATTCTTATTGTGTCTTCCACAAGAAAAAAGGACACAAGACTAATAAATATCTTAAACTCAAACATGTTATCCAAGATCTTATTGAAGGAGGCAAGATCAAAGTGGAAGGGCACACCACTAATGAAGACCACATGACATTTAACAAGCCATTCCCTAATTATGAGAAAGGGGAAGCATCTAAAGAAAAAGGAAATAAAGTGAACTATGCATACTCTAAAAATGATAATGTGATCAACATGCTAGACATTAAAACTGAATCAATTAATGTAATCACTATCAAAGGTGTTCAAGGCACATCTTCCCAATTAAATGCGGTAACCCAAAGTCAAGCACAAGTCATGATCAAAGGAGTTAATTCCTCATCAAAATCAGCAACAACTTCCAAGGTACCCATTGTCATTATCCCCAAGCCAACAGCAATAAGACAAACAGTTACTATTCTTGCAGCAAAGTATAACTTGGTGGATCAATTGCAACGAACCTTTTCTCAAATTTCCATTTTTGAGTTGCTTACAATCTCCTCAGTGCATAGGGAAATTATTGAACAAGCCCAACATGCAGAAAATGTGCCAAAGGACCTCGATGTAGAAAAATTCCAATCAATGGTTAATCACATCTTAGCCCCGCATTACCTCTCTTTTTCAGAGGAAGATGATAAATCTTTGACACATCTGCATAATCAACCCCTTTATATTGAAGTCCTAATTCATAAATCCCATGTTAGACATGTATTGATAGATGGAGGGGTAGGGTTGAACATTTGTACCCTTAATCTAATTAGGAAATTGGGTCTCTCAGAACAAACCATTGATTCTAGAAGCAAAATCAATATCAAAGCTTATGATGAAGAAGAAACATCCTCTAAGGGTCTCAATGTTCTACCCATCAGAATTGGACCTGTTGAAAGGAATGTCATATGTCAAATTATTGATCTACCCTTGGCTTACAACATACTATTAGGGAGACCTTGGAGCCATGAAATGCAAGTAGTACCATCTACTTACCACTAGTGTATCAAATTCCCACATAATGGGGTGGAAGTGACAATTCCTGCAGATACCAATTATACTTGCAAAAATATTAAGGCAGGTAGTATGGTCCCCCATAGCAAGGAAGCTCCAAATGAGATTATTCCTAAGACTACCAAAGACATGGTTATGAAATGCTTTAGAAAGACGTTAAAAATTGAAGAAACTAGTATGGGTGAATACAAGCTGGACATAACCCCATCACTGACAGAACTTCCAATGTCACCAAGATCCTATGGGAAACCTTCCCCATATTTCACACCCTCTACATCTAAAAATCCAAAAATTCACAAAGCAACTGGTATGGTTAAAGCATCTAGCTCCCAAGGGGATGACAGTGAAGAACAAGCAGTCTTGGCCTGACTTTACCAGGGGGAACCCAAGGAAACAGAGGTAAAACATGTGGAAATATCCCCGGAAAAGTATGGTAAAGGATACGATCTAATCAAACAAATGGGGTATAAAGGAAAAGGACCTTTAGGAGGAAAAGGAAAAGGACTTATTAAGCCTATACACATGGAATTCAGGGATACCAAAGATAAAATAGGGCTAGGTTTCAATAGTAAATCTAAAGACCCTTATTTAAGGGATACTCCAATCTCTGACGATGGAAGTAATAAGGAAGAAGAAATAGAACTAGAACAATGGTCCTATGAAATATTATTACATATTGGTACAGGGAACTCTGAATATCAAGGAGAAAGATATGTGCCAAGCTTTGAGGTACCACAAGACACTCATATCCCTTTGTTAACACCAACTACTATTCAAGAGGTAGAAGCAATAGCAGAAGACAATCTAGAGGTGCCATTGATAGCAACAACTACTGAAGACACACCCTGACAATAGGATTCACATCCTAAATGGGGCAGTTAGTCATAGTTTCACATATCCTTGATTTACCACACTTTTATCTACAGGTGGCTAATAGAGTACATCAGGTAACTATTGTTGAATTCTTGAATAGGTCTGATGATGAAATAATATACTCCCATGATTATGAGTTGGATGATCTATCTGTTGCCATAGAGGACATTGAAATAGATGTAATTCACATGTTTTCAGCTCCATCAAAACATAGAGATCATTCTAACACTGCTCCTAACAATGTTGATATTCCCAAAGAAGAGGAGGTATCCCTTCCCCCACTCACTGATGAAGAAACTGGTATTTTCCTAGACCTAGAAGAAATTCAAAGGCTACAAGCTAGGAGCCTCCTTCTACGGAGAGATGAAGATGAAAGTTCCACCAATGAGTCACTAGAGTTTGGTCCACATATAAATAACAATGACTTTGTTAATGTCAATCTAACTCTTATTGATCTAAACATTGAAGAGATAGACTTAACATAACATGTCATGTCACTTAATAGTCTTGATGTTGACACGATGTTGTCATTCCCAAGGTCTGACTCCTTGTCTTTAATAAACCTGGACCTAATTGATTGGACTAAAATGGATCCTTCTCCTATCCTAATGACTACACTTTGGCTTGCTATCTAAATTCTTGTGAACCTTACCCTTCTTCCACCAGTTCAAGGAGCATGAACATGTCACAGGGGATAGCAAGTTTCTTAGTCACAAATTGAAAAATAAAAAGAAGAAAAGAACTGACGGTGAAAGCCATGTTGTGGCAGTGTCAGATTCTAAAATAGTAAAAACAAAAGACGTATATAATGGTGAAAACCTCTATAAGGTGCCAAAAGATGAGATTATTGATATCCTCCCTGAGCACTTTCAAGAAAGATCTTCAGTTTTGATAGAACCAACACAACCAGTTAACTTGGGCACGGCTGAAGTTCCTCGCATTATTCACCTAGCACAATCTTTGTCCGATGAGGAGAAGATACAATTCATTGAGTTCCTGAAAGAGAAAAAGATCAAATTTGCATGGTCTTACACCAATATGCTTGGGCTGGATCCTAAATTGATAATGCACCATTTATCCATAGCTCCTGGAATTAAACCCATGAAAAAGAAACTAAGAAAGATGCATCCTCATGTTGCATTACTTGTAAAAGCGGAGCTAGAAAAATTATTGAAATCTGGATTCATTAGAGTCATCACTTATGTGGGATGGATTTCTAATGTGGTCCCAGTATCTAAATCAAATAGTAGGCTACTAAATGTACTCACTAATTGATATGATCATAGATCTCATAGTAGGCTACTAAATGTACTCACTAATGGATGGGTTCTGAGGCTATAACCAGATTAAAATTACTCCTGAAGATCAAGAGAAAACTGCATTTACATGCGCATGGGGAACCTTTTGCTGGAACATTATGTCATTTGGGTTAAAGAATGCAGGTGCTACATACCAAAGAGCTATGGCCACTATATTCCATGATATGATACATAAAAACATGGAGGATTACATGGATTATACCTTAGTTAAATCAAAATAATGGATTACTTGTATCAATGACTTAAGGAAGATATTGGATTGTATGGAGCAATTTCAACTCAGGCTCAATCCAAATAAATGTGCCTTTGGGGTCCAATCCAGAAAGTTCCTAGGGTTTATTGTTTCAGCCAAAGGAATAGAGGTAGCCCCTGAAAAAGTCAAATCTATACTAGAAACGACTCCTCCCTGCAACATGAGTCAAATGAGGACATTACAAGGAGACTCCAGTTAATCAGGAGGTTCATGTCACAACTTGCAGACAAAGCGCAACCCTTTACCAAATTACTACATAAAGGTGTCACATTCAAATGGGATGAACATTCTAAAGCCAAATTTAGAGAATTAAAAGAGTACCTGGCTACTCCTCCTATTCTCATGGCACCCATCCCTAGAAAGCCATTACTCCTATATATTTTAGCTATAGCCACATCACTAGGAGTATTTCTAGCACAAGAGGATGAGACTAAAAAGGAGAGATAAATCTACTACATCAGTAGAAAACTAGTATCCTATGAACTCAATTATAGAATTATTGAGAAAGCTTGCTTAACAGTTGTCTTTGCATCACAAAAATTAAGACATTATATGCTATCCCATACAGTAAGGCTCATTGCAAAGATAGATCCTTTGAAGTACCTCCTAAATAAGACAACATTAACAGGACGGCTGGCGAAGTGGGTCCTCATTCTAAGTGAATTTGACATTGAATACATAGATAGAAGAGATATTAAAGGACAAGTCCTCGCATATCAATTAGTTGATTCACCACTCCAAGATGATGAACCTTTGAGAATTGAGTTCCCTAAAAAAGTAATTATGCATCTAATTGAGTATCTGTGGAAGATGTACTTTGATGGTTCTTTCACACAACAAGGCTCTAAAGTAGGGGTTCTATTCATAACTCCTCAAGGCTAAAAAATACCCAAGTCCTAAAAATTAATGTTTCTATGCACAAATAATATTTCTGAATATGAAGCATTGGTAAATGGCCTTAAACTTGCTATGGAATGGAAGATTGTAGAGTTGGATGTGTATGGTGACTCCCAGCTCATTAGCAATCAAGTAAATGGATATTATTAGATGAAAGATGAAAATATGATGCCCTACAAGCAACTGGTTGATGACCTAAAGAAATACTTTGTCTTTGTCACATTCCAGTAGATACCCAGAATAGAGAATAAGGTTGCAGATGCTATGGCTACACTAGCATCCATGTTACAATTAGAGGAACATAAATTCTACTATGAATTCTTGGTGGAAGAATTATCCTGCCTAGCCTTTGATACACCTGAATACCAAGTAATTTGTTCTTTGAATGCCTAAGACCAATCTCGGTATGCTAAGATCATTGCTTACCTAACTGACCAAACTATTCCCAATGATCTATCTAGGAATGAAAAATGAGCCTTGATTAGGAAAGCATCACATTATGTCCTCATTACTAATAAATTATATAGATGAGGTCTTGATAGTACACTTCTTAGATGTTTAGAACATGAAGAGTTAGATTGCGCATTAAAAGAAGTCCACAAAGGTGTATGTAGATCACATTCAAATGGCTTTTCACTAGCTAAGAAACTGCTCAAAGTAGGCTATAACTGGCCTACAATTGAAAAATATGCTATTCAATTTTCCAAAACATGTCATAAATTCCAAACACATCAAAATCTCAACCATGCTCCTGCCAGAGAACTCATACCATTCATAACACATTGGTCATTTTAGCAATGGGCCTTGGACTTGGTTGGACAAATATATCCTAATTCTTCAAGTGGACACAAGTTCATCATTATGGTCACTGAGTATTTCATGAAGTGGGTCGAAGCCATGCTACTAATCAAAGCCAGTGGAAAACATGTGGCTATGTTCATCTTGAACTACATTATTTGTAGATATGGGATACCCTCTTCAATTGTAACAGACAATGGGGGCCAATTTAAAAACTAAGACATCGAAGACCTTTGAACATAGTTTCACATTACTCAACATTGCTCATCAATCTATTATCCTCAAGGTAATGGACAGGTTGAGGCATCTAATAAGAATATTCTCAATATCCTACACAGAACTGTGAGTAAGTCTGGCAGAGACTGGCATTTACAATTAAATCCAACACTTTGGGCCTACAGAACAAACATAAAAACACCAACTAGAGCCATGCCATTTTCCCTAGTCCATGGTGCTGAGGCAGTACTACCTATTGAGTTTGAAAAACCATCTTTGTGGGTATCTTTACAAGGTCTTGTTACTGATGAAAAATATCACATTGATAGGGTGAATGCACTAGAATTACTTGATGAGCACAAGCAACAGGTGTTCGATCATCTAAAAGTGTACCAAATATGCATGTCAAAAGGGTACAATAAAAAGGTCAAACCATGACACTTTCAAGTGGGGGATCTTGTTCTAAAAGAGAATCCTAAGAACCATCCTAACAGAGAACAGAAAGGAAACTTTCAACCTAACTGGCTGGGACCTTATTTTATTACTACAACTTTTGGGACTGGAGCCTATCATCTCACTAAACCTAAGGGAGATGTCCTTCCAGATCCTATTAATACTCTACATTTGAATCAATTCTACGCTTGATGTCTGACTAGCAAAGCCTGTGCAGTGAAAATCTTAGAAAATATTAAAAAAGAAAATCATAAAATTGATCCTGAAGAAATCCAAAAATAGTGGAAAAAGTCCCGAGGAAAGGTATCCTTGGTGAAAACTTGGCAAACAAGAACCTTGATGCTACAAAAACATTCAAAAAATAAAAAATAGGAAAAAAATTGAAAAAGAGAAAAGTACCTTGATGAAAACCTGGTAAAACATGCATCTTGGTAGCAAAAGGGGAAGCTTTGCCAAGTGGTGAAAACTTGGCAAACAGGTGTCACTTCTATTCTATCAATACACTGGCAACCCTAATCTTCATACTTACACCTGTGCTATTTGATGACTCTGATTCCTTACATGTGTCTTATCCTTGTTTGGGATTTGTCTGCATCTTCATCTTAGGAATAGTCATACTGCACTGGGGGCATCTTTGCTAACATGGTCAGTTCACATCTGCTAGGTTGTCCTACGCATTTTTTCTAGGATGGTTCACCTCTCCTAACAAGTAACAAACATCAAACTAGTGTTTCTCAAACACTTGAATCCAAGAACTTAAATGAACTAGTGTTTTTTAACACTTTACACAATGTTTCCAAGACATTACATGGATTGCAATTACTGACATGATTACTTTTGCATGCACTCAGATAGGAAAACATATTGCTTACATTCCAAATTCTGATTAATGAATCTAACTGTGCTTGACAAATGAATCCATAGTATTTTTCAAATACTACTTAAGCATGTAGTTTGATCTTGGTTTGATTATGACTCTTTTATGTACCGATGATGTTTTAACTAGGGGCACCTAAGTAGTTATAAATTTTCTTTCATTGATTCTTAATTGATGGTTGTTATGTCTTCCGAGTTACTCCATGACTTCTGCACAAAGAAAAAGAGTCGCAAGGATCAGGGGCATAACATTTTCTTGGTTTTCTGTGTATGGTGACTGTTCCAAGTGATCCTATAAATTTCACCTAACTTAGATGTTTATGGTAAGAGCTTCCAAGATGAGTGGATAGCCGCATATATCTCGATCTTGGTTATGTGTAAACTACAATGAGGTTGAAATAATTTCCTTGTCTATTTTCTAATTTAGATTCTCATGAAGGTGTATGAAACATAATGTACCCAAGGATATGAATTTTCAAGATCATTGCGGGTCCAATATCTTACCTTACACAGATTCTGATATAATAAAAGGAAAGTGACTAACTTCTCATCCTGGCTTCTATGCCTTGATGCCTAAGTCTATTTCTAAAATTGCATCCAATAAACATAGTATTCATACTTTCATAATATTAGTGGGTATTAGTGATTGTTGTACTATCATGTGGTATCCAATTCCAAAAGTTCCCAATGATGATAAAAATGTTACAATATCTGCAAATCAGTGACAGTCCTAAGAGTCTACATGTAGAAGCATTTAGAGATTTCATGATTCATTTTTACTAAGAAAGAAACAAAATAAGGGATTTGAGCTCAAAATGATTTCTAAATTCATTCATAAATCCAAGATAATTACATCATCAAACTATTACTGATATCAAAGTCATTGCATATCCATAACATACGTTCTACATTCATATATGAGAAAGAGAAAATACAAAAACAAAGTGTTCAAAGCATTGTATTTCACTCTACATCCTAAAGCGCATCCATACATTTACTTGCATAGAGAGAAATCTCAAAAAAATATACATTTGCATATTTACTTAGCATCATTTGAAACACATTCATATCAGTAATCAATCAAACAACATAAATGATGTCATCATCTAATCTAACTCATCATGCGACCAAAATAAACATACATCACATTTGCATCAACATCTCAAAGTAAAAGGAACCCATGAACATGTTAGAATCTAGGAAAGTTGCATCAGATATATATATCAAATCATGGAATAGATCAAAAATATGGAACAGTCTACAAAAAGAGTATCAGAGAATCAGTACGAATCAGATATACATGTATGGAAATCATGGTACAAAAGAATGGTCCCCCAAGGATCCAGATATACAATATGATCTCACAAAAATAGTACAAACAAATGAATCATGTTTGACTTCCCCCCTCTCCCTAATCTGCAGGAGAAGGAGGTGGTACAAATGGAGCTACTGGTGGTGGCATGGCCCCCTCTGACTGCTAGGCCAAATGTGAAAAATATATGGCTCTCTTCCCCTTTGGCACTACTGCATGATATAGAGCGTAATAATATGTCACTCTCTACTCCTAGAGTATTGCACTACGGGCCTGTGTATCCATCTCCACCCTGAGCCGCTCAAGTTTCACATCTTTGTCTACTAGCAGTGCACCTATTGTAGTGACCATGGCCTCTAAAGTACTGATCCTAGCCATGATCTGCTCTCGCTCCCGCTCACACTGATATAAGGGATCCCCGTCCCTGCCATAACCTTTGCCTGTATCCTACCTTGAGGGCCTATCCTGTGGCCTCTACTATCTCTTTTTCTCTCCTGTGAGTAATGGCCTTGGATCCATCCAAGGAGCCACAAATCTGAATTGGGTACGCTGACCCTCTCCACTACCACTAGCACCACCACTACCACCCACCGCGCCTCCACCTCTGTCATCATCACCATCATCTAGAGGAGGGCATCTCCCATCTTGTCCCCCATCTCTGCCTATGTCCCTACCTCTAGCTCCCCTCTCTCTCTGAGCTCCTCCTCTGCCTCTGGCAGGATGATCCTCGGTAGGGTCATAATCTAGAGGGTCCTCGATACGAGGAATGGCCTCATCTGTTACTGTAAACCATGGAAAAGGATGTTGGAGCATCTATGCTACATATCCGTTTGAGAAACCAACATCTGCCACATCTAATTGGAGGTCCCAAGAAACTCCAACCATATCCATGATCTCCTGATGTTTTGTCTCATATCTCAACTAAGGACCCCAATCGGGTGTCTCATCTCTGACCCTGGCATATACAGTCGAGTCCTGACTCCTACCTTGTACTCGGCCAAACTATCTCAAAACATGGGTATGCATGAAATGCTCTATAATGTATCAGGTTTGACCGATCAAGTATCTACTCTGAAAGAAGAATTGCATCTGTCATCTATCAGATCCCCACTCCTTGCAATCTAGGTACGGTCTCCATACTACTACTGTCATATCATCGAATAGGTGATGTTAGTACTCTACCTTACCCAGATGGGGCTATTGGATAAAACCTACATACATATACACATAAGGCTGCTCTGGTACGCGCTGCCTGTCTACTACTGGTCGTGTAACTGGGATGTCCTCCTAGGCCTAGAGCTGCAAAATCATTATTTCTATAATAATACTCTGGGAATGATGATATACAATATCGTGGAGCTTCCTATACATGTGTGTAAGAATGCAGCTACCCCATGGTGGAACCCATGTCGACAAGGTGATTTACATCCATTCTTGTTCAGGGAAGTATCTATTTACACATACTTACTTGTCTTTCATAGCTTCTATTGTTTATCATCCTTCTCTTATCGAAGTATTATCACGTATTTATTCACTTTCATATGTCTTAATGTTTAATGTTTGAAGATTAACGTTTGTCTTAGAATCATCTTCTTAAAGGTTTCTTTTCATTTAAAGGGAATCTAAGAATCTAATCTTGTGACTTTTTCCTTAAAGACATAATGAAATTGCATATGCTTTTAATTAAGTGCAAGTTCCTATATGATGTTTTCATATAAATCTTGATACGATTAAAGGGAATTTTGCATATTTTACCATTGCATTATAAATCACTAATTCATATTGATGGTAAGAGCAATTAACTTACAATCATGACCTAAAAGAAAATACTTTGAGGAGAATCATATCTTTGGTTTAATGATGCCTTCAAAATGTTTTAACATTTTGAAAAGGATGGATCTTGGTTTATCTTCCATGGGTTTGAATAAGTTATCATTTTAATGGAATGATCGTGTTGTTATCTATGATTATGATTTCAAGATTACATGATATTATAGCT
>MU223645.1:3416252-3440185 GCA_018584345.1 Thuja plicata
GATTAGATGATTTGAGAAATGAATTTAGAAGAAAATAGATGATTAATTAATGATTAAAAAACCATTAATTAATAGATGAAAATTAGTGTTTTTAATGTAAAGTCGCAAGCTTGTCCATTTTAGGGTGTCTACAGGTACACACTCAAATGCTAATCAGAATATGACCATTACCAAGCATGCAATGGCTTTAGTCATGATACCATATTAGCTAACTCCAAACGCAAGTGAGGGCATGATATGACGAGTGTCTTGGGGCAATTAATTTTTGCCTTGCACAAGGATTATCACCTTTTTGGGGATGAATCGGGTAGTTTGACTACAAATTTTGTCATTTATGATGGGGCAATTCATTCGAAACCGTCTCCCATAGAATTACACAAGGAAAAATTGAGGCATATAGCCCTATGAGTACTCGAATATGTGTAGTCTCACAAACAAGATTCAAGCGGCTCCACTCTACACATACCCAAGCATGTTCAAGGAATGATGTCAAAATTCTAAGAACAAAACTGACTCCATCTTCTGAGGCTTTGGCTTGCGAGGAAGCAATTATTTATAGTGATTTGGAACGGTTGGCATAAACTTGTCCTCACTTGGGTCATCCCAAGAGATTTTTCCTCAACTGGCATGCCCTCTCAAGTTTAATAAAAATATAAAAGATTGGCGAGTGTAGGATTTCTAGATTTCTGATTCTTCGAGAGAAGAAGAGCATACTCTCCTAGTCCATGCCATTTTATCCCAAAATCATGTCAAGCAAGGTTCTTTTCCTCAAATGTTGTCACTCAAAACTCAATCCCCCATATCAAGTTTTTGATTCCCCCACTTGAAAGGAAGATAAAATCCCCTAGTGAGACTGAGTAGTAAGCTTCAGTTCGATTTTAAGTTCCTATTTTAAGAAAGCACAAAGTATTTGAAAAGAAAATTTGTTGTTTGTTCAATTTCCCCAAATTGGGTGATTTGCTTGTTCATTTACTTCTCCAAATTTAGACAATGAATTTGCTTTGTTCAATTTTTCCACAAGATTTAATGCTTTGATTGTTCAATTACTTTGTCCAAAAGGGAAATTTAAACGATGAGATTGTTCAATTATCCCCATAATAGTTTAGTGATTTTCTTGTCCAATTATTGTTGCCAAAATGAATTAAGTGATGTGTTTGTTCATTGAGCCACAAAATTTAGTGATTTGATTATTCATTTACTATCCCCAAAATTTAGAGGATTTGTTTGTTTTGTTCATTTACCCCAAATTCCTTTCAAATCATAAATTGAATTTTGAGTTTCTGATTCTCCTTAAAAAGGAAAAGAGTATATTCCTCTGGTTAATTTAGTAAGAGATTGGAAAATGTTTTTTGTTTGGAGTGCATAACAAAAATAGAAGTCAAGATAGGGGATTGGCAACCTGTAGAACCACAAATCAATAGTATTTTTCTAACTCTTTTAGCAAGAGAGTCTCTGACAACAATCTGCAAACACAAGTTAGGCTGTTTAAAGAGAAAAAGCACAACATATCAAAGCATTAATGGTTAGGAAACCAGATTATCAAATTTTTAAACTAGATATGATCCTAGAAATCCAGGAAATGACCATACCTACCAGATGCAATGAAATACCCCCAAAAAGATGAAATGAAACCAGATGTGAACCTTTTCCAGAAATGACTCAGGATTTTTGGGATGTGAGCTTAGATCCTGTGATGTGAGGGTGTATCCTGGATGTGAGTCTTTATGACAAAAAATGAGCCTGTAGCTGAAACCTGTGAAGATAAATTAGTGAAAAATGGATGCAAAATGAGGCAAAATCTGAAAAAATGCCCCACAGTGGGCGCCAGAAATGTGTGTGTGATTTTATGCACCTGCTAAGAAAGACACAACACTTCAATAGATCATTATGTTAGTAAAAACTCATAAACAGAAAGGGTTTCATATAAATCACTAAAACCAATCTATTGCTTCCTATCTAGGACTTTGAAGAATGCCATAATCATGCCCTCAGATTATGCACAAATTAGTGACATATACAACCTAAGAATGGAAGATTTGAATATAAACTAATCTAGATAATCAAGAAACATGCATTCTAGCTCTAGAAATGAAGATAATAACAATGCATAATAACAAAGCTAAGATGAAACATAGATGCACAATAATCTCAACAACATAAAAATACTTTCAACTCTAAAAATTAAGGGCCATTTGTGATCAAAATTCATCCTACTTATAGAAGAATTTAAGAGTGAGAGGAGAGAGGAAGCCATTAATGGAGGTGTAAGAACATTAATGGTGGATGTAAGAGGCATTAATGAGGGGAGTATTAATGAGGTATGGGTGAGGGGAATATGCATTGAATGAGAGCATTTAAGAGGCATGGTGAGGGTTTAAGGTCAAGTTTGAGAACTGTGACTTTTGGGAGTGGGTTGAATAGGATGGGATGGGTTTGAACCCAAGGTTAAGGTGGTTGAGGTAGGTTAGGTTAGAGAGAATATTAATGAAATGAATTATATTTAATATATTCATTCAAAAATAGGGTAATTAATTATTTAAGCTTTTGATTGATTTTGATAATTAATTAAGACTGTAACCAATTAATTAGATTAATTTAGGCTAAGGGATAGGCTTTTGAAAGTGATGAGGGATAATTAGGATTTCATTTAATTCCTTTTAAATTAATTACCTTAGCCATGTTTTGATTTGAATTGATTTGATTTGATTGGCTAAGGTGATTAATAAAATTTAGTTATTAAATAACTTAGGAGATTAAATTTGATTTGAATGAATTATGCCAGGCGATTGAAGAGTTTTCTTGACATAATTGGGGGTATGATCACACTTAGGGAAAATAGGGTCTATGGTTAGATCATACCAAATTAGGGTGGTTACACACCCAAGCCTTGTTGTTTTTCTCTTAGAGATATTTGTGAGTGTGCTCTCCAACACAATATTAGAAATTCCACTAGATTGATGGATGAAAACTAAAATACATACTAATGGATACAATGAAGAGCTTAAGAACACTTGTATGAGGAACTTGTCTCAAGCCTTCATCAAATGATGAGAATGAATATGCAAAAGCTATACTAACATGTTATGCAAGATCATATGAAACTAAGAACTAGATTCATTTTCATCATACCTAAGATGTGATTTCTAGATTTCTTAAGAACATAAACATGAAAATGCACTATAAAATTCTAGCACTAAACTAGCATGATAACAATGCATAAATGAGAGATGATTTTCTCTTGACAATGACCTCTATTTATAGATTTTTTAGAGGAGAGAGAGGGCTTGGATGAGGTGGAGCTCATATGACATCCACATAGGTGCCATATGAGGGACACAAGCCATGCAAGAGGCCCACTTTGCTCACACATGTGTGAGCAACTTTTGATGTGATGGGTCAAGGTGTACTTAAAGTACACATGTGAAGGATCTTGTAAGAGGTGTAAGAGTTTTAGTCCAATGATATACTTTTAGAAAGTGTAAGAAGGTGTCATCATAGGTGTAAGAAACCTTGTTGGCACCAAATTAGGATTATTTGGAAAAGTTAATTTTTGGAAATTTGCTAACACATGTGCGATCAAATAATTAGGACTAATATGTGTAGGAGTCAATAAATTAGCCTAATTAACCTTAGTTAATTAGTGAGTAGGTCTATTTGGTGACAGTGATGTGAGGTAGGGTAGGATCTAGGTTCAAATTAGTTTAATCCAAATTAGATTTAGATTAATTATAGTTTAGTAGAATTAAGTCATGTGGAGGATTAAATAAATTAAAAATTTATTAAAAGGGATTAATGGGGGTAATATATATAAATAAGATTTAATACATTAAAGGGGATAGTATTTAAATTAAATTTAAATACTAAGAAAAGTGAATCGTATTTAATTAAATAAATAGAAGAATATAACAAATATAGTTAATTAATTATAATGTTACAGGAATATTAATTAAATTAATCTAAGGATGATTTTAGACATCTACATTTTGCACCTCTTTGATGCGGCGTTGAAAGTGGCTTCGTATCAAAGAAAAGAAAATAAGATGCCCCAGAGAGGTCAGGGAAACCTAAGGTAGTGAGAGTGGAGGAGTGTGCCCCCTCAAGAAAATCATAGGAAAAATATTTTTTTTTAATAATTTTTTTTCAAAAAAGGCAGGAAAAGAGGGAAAGAAGACCAAGTGCATGGCGTGTCCAAAGGAAATAGAGGAAAAAAGAGGACCAGAGTGGGGAATGGGGAGAAAGACAGAAGAAACGGGCCCCAAGGGGCTATAAGTAGTCCACCGGGGCCCAAAGAGAAGTCATTTTCACTCACAAAGAGCTAAAAGATAGAAGAAGAGAAGAGTGATGACAGCAGTTCAAGAGCGTGCACAGCTTAGGGAGCATGTTAGGATCCATCAGTGATCTACAGACGCTGGACCACTGGTGAGTAGTCAAAAATTGCCTTGTCCAATATGCATTTAATGTTTTTTGATGCATTTATGGCACCTTAAATGCGCTCCAAACCGGCTCATAGTGCAGATGGTAGACGCCTAACCACCGTCTATGCAGCTGGTGAACAACAAGTCGTCATCTTCATAGATGACCGATCAATGATCTACATCTACGTAGATGAAGATCACTCTATCTCCGTCTGTGAGGGCAGAGGGGGTGTGTGAAAAAGGATAACAGAGATGGCAGAGTTAGAGCTTTGCCATCTACATGAAAAAGAGGCTGCGACCTCAACCACCATCTCTGTAGATCAACGTCTACGAAGATCCTCCGTCTGTGAGGGTAAATTAGCGTCTCCACTAATTGACCCAAAAATAGAAGAAAAGAAGAGAGAGGGAAGGGTCCATGAGCATTTTTTGATGCCCCGAATTAGGCTAGGGGCATTTTTTGATGCCCCAGAATGCTATTTGATATCTGACATGAGGTTGGTGGATGGAGGAGGATACTATTAGCTTCCGGGCGAGGGAGTGCTTTCCAGTGACCATGGTGCTGGAGCATGAGCTGACTGCTATGGAGTGAGGGATTGTGACATTGTGTGGGCTACAACATGTACACCTCTGGCCCCATTTGAGAGTGCATAATGTGGTTATGTCAACACTGATCAAGAGGTGGCATAGCACCACTTTGAGCTTTCACTTCCCTACAGGGGGAGCCATGATCACCATTCACAATGTGTGGAGGATCTATAGAGTCCCGATTCGGAGGATGATAACCGAGTACTTCTTTGAGGGGTCAGAGCCGTATATGAAGATGGATTTTGGGAGGAGGTATGCAGACCTACCAACTTCATGACAGTAGATGTCATGGGTGGGATCAATGGTGCTACAACCATGGTTACAGTAGGTGGCCCTATATCTGGTCAAACTGATTGGGGGATGCCTAATGCTTGATCATGCAGGCAAGGGATTCCCTATTGGCTGGGATCGAGTACTGAGAAGCATGGTGGAGGATGGAGATCAATACTACTGGGGGTATACTATCCTCAGATAGTTGTATTATGATTTTCACATGTGTGCCTACCGTAAGAGTAGGGCACTAGGACCAGGATGCACGCTGCTACTTGTATGGGCGTGGGAGCATATTGCAGTCATACGACCGATCCAGACCTAGGAGACCAGAGTGGCTTATGAGCTATTTTCATGTAGATACAAGCCACCTATTAGCTATGAGTCTATAGAATTAGTGGGATACTAGCACTGGACTATAGATGAGACGAGAGACATTCAGTGGGCACCCTATGCAGGGTGCGAGGCATGGGGACACCAAGTCCCTCAATAGGATAGATATGCAAAGGATGAGTTTTATGACTCATATTATCTCAGGTTTGTTCAGACAGATTGCTGGCTTATTGGGTGGACCTCATATATGATTTTGAAGTAAATTCCATCTAGATTATGGAGGCAGATGGGCCATCTTCAGGAGGCTATGCCAGATGGATTCCCACATCCCTTGGTTACATGAGAGGTTGGGAGCATTTGTGGATGGGTGTAGATCTTCAGATAGCACGAGGATCATGGATGGGGATGACTGAGGTGCCCTAGATCTGGGCACAAGAGTCACTACAAGATGCTGGAATTGTCCCAACATATGTATAGTAGTGGGTGACGCACAGGCCAGTGAGATTGATAGTGCCAGGGGTAGTGCAGGCGAATGAGCAGCTAGGAGAGGGAGGAGATGGAGGAGGGTAGGACAGTTATGATGGTGATGAGGATGGAGGGGATGGAGGAGGGGCTAGGGGGAGGAGAGTCCACCCTAGGGTTACAGTGTAGAGGAGACAAGGATAGGTACAGATACCTGCAGGGAGGCAACCACCAGTGGTCCCAGGATAGGATCAGGGATAGGGATAGGATTAGGGACAGGGATAGGATTAGAGACATGGGCCTCAGGGGCCATTGGTACAGGGACATGGGCCTTAAGGGCCACTAGGATAGGGACCACTAGTCAGGCACATAGCCCAGGATGTACATGATACGGTGGTGCCAGAGCAGGATAGTCTACGGACTAAGATTGGTAGGGTACAAAGCTTACTAGAAATAGCTAAGGCAACTAAGGTGAGTGCACAGATAGAGATCCAATAGCTACACGGTTTATTGGCCACTTCTCATGCTATAGCTGGCAGTTCATAGTTAGAGTTGTCTAGAGTACAGGGCGAGCTAGCAGTAGAGACAACTTGTGGGGACAGTGTGCAAATGGTACTACACTTTTTATAGCATAGGTGGACAGTGGGGAGTTTTCTATGGGGGGATAGGAGGAGGGGGATGGAGAAGAGATGGAAGCCATGTCAGTGTAGATAGCATCTCTGACAGCAGAGCGAGACTCTATGCGGATTCGAGATAAGACTTACAGAGCAGAGCGAGATATAGCTCAGGATATAGGGACATCGACAGGGTTGGGTCAGGTGCAAGAAGATGCATTTGTAGCACAAAGGGAGGCAGGTAGGAGAGGGTGGGAGGCATTGTACTAGATGACATTATATCATAGAGTCTTTCCAGAGGCAGAGTAGAATCCCCCTTATATAGAGAGATCGATATCCTATAGTACAGGTCAGGATTCACAGGGATCGGTGAGGTTACCACCACATCCGAGCAGGGGTGTAGGGTCATCACAACCACCACCATGATTCTTCTAAGGCCATTTTGATACACATTTTTGTATGATTTATGAGACACTTGATGTATGATAGACATTTTGATATATATACATGGACTTTATTTTCTGATGCTATATGATGTGATGTTTATGCAGGATGAATGTGTTATGATTTTGTATGTTTCACATGATGTTTATGGCTGACATGCAGGATGAGATGAATGTATATGATTATACTGACCCATTTGTGATGCAGGGATGGGATGGATATATGTTAGATGTGATATGTAAATTTTTATAGATGGATATATATTACATGGAATGATGTAATGTGATAGTAAATAAATGAATACTGTGTAAATGTGTAATGAATGAACCTAAAATGAATGAACTAAAATGAATGATTTAAAATGAATGATTTTAACAATGTGACTATAATAATGAATGTAATGGATAATTAATGGAATTACATGTAACTATAATGACTCATGAGTAATGAATGAAGTAAAAATGCAACTTATAATGAATTAATGATTAATGAATGGACTTAATGAATAATAATAAAAGTAACCTAATGAATGAATACAATATGGGACATACGGGGACACTATTTTTTGTGTGTATCAAATAGGTATAATTAAATCACTTAGGTGATTGGATAGGGGGAATAAATAGAAACCATGCCAAGAGAAAAATGCAAGGTGCAATATGACCTAGCTAAAATGTAATCCTAACTATGATGATAGTGGGATTTATACCGTGTTAATGTTGGAGAGCACACCCTAGTTTGATATTGCAAAAGGAGTTATGCACCATGTGATAGAAAACACAAGTGACATGGTTCCTTTGCATGGACTAGACTCTCAGACAAATAGGTTGTTAGGAACAAGAATGCAAGATATCAGGTATGATGAGTCCTATGAAATGTTACTCATGAGGAGACACAATACATCTAGATCTGTTTAGGGATTGGAGATGCATGAATACTTCCCCTAGTGAGGCATACATAGTCATAACTAAATATCAAAACATAAATGCACTAACAATATATGACAAGAAGATCATACCACAAATGACACGTATTCCACTATGTGATCATCATAATGAACCAAGATATACAAGATCAAGGCCGTCATGATAAGGCCACATTGAAACAAAAGATAAAATCAACAAAAAAGCATCCTGACCAAGTGGTCATTCAGTCCAAAAGTTCTTTCTATGAATATTTTTGATGTGAGGATTGATAGAACAGTCGACACCGGAAGGATGTATCCTGATGGGCCAAAGATTGATTGAGGGAAATGAGAATTCATTGGCAATTGCTTGAATAGAACGGTCATTAGGAAAGTCAATCTGTCTGTTGATTTGTTAGAAATGTTTGTGGTCACTATGTCTAGAATAAAGCTCAGTGTTGATATGGTAAGATCAGTCATGTGGGAATGCGATTTTATTGCCAAAAGTGACAAACGGTCAGTGAACTACTTGCACAGATATGGGTAGTGAATTTATTATGGAAGGCGATGTGGGTTGTATGGAAAATGGTGGAAACAGATAGTGGATCTGACTATACATGGCACCTGAAATAGGTTTTCACCATGGTACTTATCTGTTGTGCCACCAAAGTGGTTTTCATAGATGGAGAGATTTATTTCTCTTTCTCTTTTTTGATACTTTTTTCAAGCTTTTGTGTTATTTATGCTATTTTGAATTTTTTGATTTTTTTTTTGGTTTTGCTTGCTTTTTTGATGTCTTTGGATTTCTTGCTTTTCTGATTTTTTTTGGATTTTGATAGTTTTTGGCTGTACAATGGATTGCTGAAGGATCAAGCATAGAAGTGCTTGAGATGTACAATATTTACAGGATCAGGGATCAGATCTCCCTCTGGTGATGCAATCTGATAAGCGTCAGACCCATATTTTTCTATGATGATTAAGGGCCCCGACCAATTGGGTTCAAACTTTCCTTTCTTTTCACAGTTCTAGAGGTTCTTCATATTGTGCTATAGGACAAGATCTCCAACCTCAAACTAACTAGGTTTAATCCATTTGTTGAACTAGAGGCAGAGGCGATTTTGATACACGTGGAGGTGGTTTAGGGCACTGAGGCATCTCTCATCAAGGAGTTTTATCTCTTGCAAGCGGGCAACTCTATATTCTTCTTTGGACAACAGATTCTTGAGAGAAATTATGAGGGAAGGGAACTCAATTTTGATGGGTAGAATAGCCTCAGTGCCATAAACAAGGGCAAAGGGGGTGGTTCCAATGGGGGTTTGGATGGAGGTGTGGTAGGCCGAAAGGGCAGGATTGAGGCAAAGGTGCCAATCATGGCCAACTCCATCGACTATTTTCTTGAGGATTCTAAGGATGGTTTTATTCATAGCCTCTGCTTGACCATTGCCTTGCAGAAAGTATTTGGAAGATGTATGGTGGGTAATGCTGAATTTCCTACATAGATCTTTGACATCCTTGTTTTTAAAAGGTCCCCCATTATTAGTAACAATGTCCTGAGGAATACCATAGAGACAGATAAGATAGTTCAAAATGAACTTAGAAATCTATTTTCCAGTGGTGTAGGTGAGAGGAAAAATTTCAACCCACTTGGTAAACTAATTAGTAGTAGCAAGGATGTATTTATGGCCATTGGAAGAATTAGGGAAAATATGGCCAATGAGGTCGAGACCTTAGCGGGAAAAGGGCCAAGGGGTGATGGTGGGTTGAAGGGATTGGGATGGGGCATGTATCAAATCACCGTGCTGTTGAAAAGGCACACACTCCTTCACATAGTTGCAAGCATCTTGTTCCATAGTAGGCCAGTAATATCCAGTGTGTAACAACTTCTTGGCCAAAGTGAATCCACTAGAGTGAGCCCCATAGATTCCTTAATGTACCTCCTCTAAGGATGTTTGGGCTTCATCAGAATTCTGACACCTTAAAAGAGTTCCATCAAAATGCTTTTGGAAAAAGGGTATCACCAAGGATTGTGTATCGGAAAGTGTGGCGAATGAAGGTTTTACATTGATTGGGGGTTATGGAAAGTGGGGTATGTCCATTGTGAAGGTAGGAATATACTTCTTGGTACCATGGGGAGTTAGGATCAAAAATTTCACACACCATTTTAGAATTTGTTTTGTCACAGGCAGGGACCGTAAGATTCTCAACAAGAAACTCACACCATGTACTATGTTTTGGCATGGTGATCAGGGACCCAATAGTAGCCATGATGTCATCTACTTTGTTGTTTGTGTGGGGAATTTGTTGGAAGACCAATTTAGTGAAATGCAGTTTGAGATCTTTGATTGTACGATGATAGGGAAGCAACTTATCATACTTTGTTTGATATTCATCCATAACTTGTTTGATAACCAATTGTGAATCACCTAGTACCTGTAAATTGAGAATCTTCCATTGTATGGCCTGACAGAGTCCAAGTACAAGGGCTTCATATTCTGCAATATTATTTGTACAAGGAAATTGTAATTTATAAGATTTAGGGATGAGATCCCCTTTTGGTGTAACAAAAAAATTCCTGCCCTTGATCCTTTCTGAGTGAAGGATCCATCAAAATAAAGTTTCCATGGGGTACTCGGGGAAAGATTGAGGACTGATTCATCTAGAAAATCTATTATGAGTGGATGTTTACCATCAATAGGTGCTTTAGCTAGCTGATTTGCAATAACTTGTCCTTTGATAGCTTTGTGATCCACATAAACAATGTCAAATTCACTAAGGATCATAACCCATTTTGCTGTACGACTAGTGAGAGCAGCATGTGCTAGGAGATATTTGAGTGGATCAATTTTGGAAACAAGATGAATCTTATGATTAAGAATGTAATGCCATAGTTTCTATGTACAGAAAACAACAACCAAACACACCTTCTCAATTAGGGAATAATTCAACTCATAACCTATAAGAGTCCTGCTGAGATAATAAATTGCTCGCTCTTTGCCGGTATCATCTAATTGTGTCAGAAGGGCTCCCAACGTGACCTCTCTAGAAGATATATACAAAATCAAAGGATGACCAACAATAAGTGGTACCAACATAGGTGGATTAGCTAGATAGCCTTTTAGTTTCTCAAATGCATTTTGACATAAGCAATCCCATTGAAATTTGATATTCTTGCATAGGAGATGAGAGAAAGGATGCACCTTATCTACTAGTTATGACATGAATCTTTTGATTTATTGTAGTTTTCCTTGTAAAATGTGTAACTGTTTCAATGTTTTTGGAGGTGGCATCTTGAGGATGGCTTTTACTTTCTTTGGATCCACTTCTATTCCATGCTATGACACAATGTATCCTAGAAGCTTACCAGATTGTACTCCAAAGACACACTTCTTGGGATTTAGCCATAGCTTATACTTCTCCAATCACTCAAAAATGGTAGTGAGGATAGGAATGTGTGGTTCTCATGTCTTGGATTTTACCAAAAGGTCATCTACATAGTCTTCCATGATGACATGCAAAAGGTCATGAAAGATAGTAGTCATTGCTCTTTGGTATGTAGCCCTGACATTCTTAAGGCCAAAGGGCATCACCTGATAACATAAGGTACCTTAAGGTGTTGTGAATGTAGTTTTGTGCTGGTCTTCTGGTGCTATCCTGATTTGATTCTAACCAAAGAAGCCATCCATGAGGGACAACATCTCATGTCCAGTAGTCAAATCCACTATAATGTCAATATTTGGGAGTTGAAAATCATCCTTAGGACATGCAAGGTTTAGGTCTCTGAAATCAGTGCAAATGTGAATGCCCCCAGTAGGTTTTCCTATTGGTACAATATTGGAGACCCATTCAGGATAGTCTATAGGTCTGATTACTTTAGCATCCAACATTTTCTAAAGCTCTACTTTGACTACCAGTGCGACTTGTTGATGCATCTTACGAAGTTTTTGTTTAATAAGTTTCACACTAGGATCCACAACAAGATGGTGCATGACAAGATTTGTATCGAGCCCGAGCATGTCCTTGTAAGTCCAGGCAAAATTTATTTTATGTTTATGAAGGAATTCTGTCATGTCTTTCTTTTCTTGATCACTAGAAGAAACTGCAATGTAAGTGATGTGTGGATCTTCTTCTGTGTCTAGATTGATCGGGATAGTGTCTTCAATAATCATAGAGGACAATTCTAGTTCTGATGATATAAATGGAAGGTCAACCTCTCCCTCCTCTAGCACCTCAGAAAGGTTTTCACTAGAGGATGCATCCTTTATTTTTTGTTTTTCTTCATCTAAAGGTGCCTGCGAGAGGTTTTCACCTGGGGATGTTTTTGATTTTTCATTTTTTTGATTTTTATCTTTATTGTCATTTTTGCAACTAAGAGAATTGACGTGGCTACCGAAGTAGGATTTATCACTATAGTGAATCTGATGTTCATATTCTCAGACATTCTTAAGTCCAAAGAGGGCTAAAACTGCCTCATCCAAATCACAAATGTCCAAAGCTGGTGGTGAATCTTGCTGATCCCAGTCAATTAGTTCAGGGTTTTTGAGGGGAAGAAAAGGGGATGAAAGGTCAGCTTGGGAGATGGTGAAGACATGGTTATTGTCATCGAGGTAATCTTCAACATAGTGGAAAGAAATTTTGAAGAGCTCTTCTTCAGTGTCTGAATCTGAGGCAGCTAAACAATAATCCTTAGTGAAGTTAGTCTTAGTCTCTATGGAACCCAATCCATGTCCTTTAGGATAGCCATTGACTGTTATAATTTTATTCTTACCAGTTTCATTAGCTCCAAGACTAGTACCATGATATCCCCTGCTTTCAACAATGGGAGTAACCTTGATATACTTTCGTTTGGGGAAGGTTATAGGTTTTTCTTCTTCATCTCTATAGAGCCAATCAAGGACATTGTATTCCATGTGTTCATCTGATAAGGACCCCCAATGTTCAAAAGTGGTTGTTTTGCAATGCATGAGAACTTTGTCTTTAGAGGGGGGTAATGGTGATGGTCTTCCATAGGACTTTGGAGACAAAGGGAGTTTCCTAATGCATAGAGCACTTTCAAATTTATATTCTCCCATGTCTTGATCTGTCTTTTCTTTAGATGTAGAGGCTTTGTCTTCAATAACCTTTTCCTTTCCTTTGGATTGATCAGTTGGTATTTATGATGTCTTTTCTAGAACTGAGGGAGTGTTTGAAAGAGGGGTTTCTTGATTGAATTATTGGCCAAACATTCAACAGACAGTAGTTAGATTGCTTGCCTTCTAGTCTCTTGCAGTATTGAAAGGGATTAGGATCTCGAGGAATCATGATTTCTCTACCGTGATGTGGGAACTCGAGACATTGATGATAAGTAGATGGTAGACCTTTGATAGCATGTATCCAAGGTCGTCCCAACAAGATATTGTATGGTAGATCTAGATCTAGCACATGGAAAACAATTTCAATCAAGGCCATGCCCACTTGTAAGGGTAGTATGATCAAACCCTTGCTTTCTCATTCTCTATCATCATAGGCCTTTATTGTGATTCACTTGTCCACATCCAGAAGGTCCTTAGAAAGACTGATGTTATGAATCATCTTCAATGTGCACAAATTCAAGCCAGATCCACCATCTATAAGGACTCATTTTATTTTTGTGGATTGGATTTTGGATTTGATATGGAGGGACTTATTATGATGAAGGTCAGGACCATGAAAGTCCTTATCAGTGAAGAAAAGATGTTCTTGTGTGGCTAAGTTCTTGATCATAGCTTGGAATTGTGTGGCGTTGATATTCTCAGGGACACAAGATTCATTTAGAGCATCTTCAAGGATTTCTTTGTGAATCGGCAAGGTTTTTAGGAGCTCTAGATTGGATATCTGTGCAGGTGTCTTTCCTAACTAAGCCAATAGGTCATAGCACAAGGTAGGCCAAGTAGCGGTAGATGGTGCAGCTGGTGGATTTGCAGATGTAGGAGGTTTATCAGTAGCTTAGATAGTGACTTTGGGTCTGTGTGTTGTAGCATTATAATCAGAAGCTTTGAGGATTATGGTGTTAACATGTGTGTTAGATTCTTCAATGTGGCCACAAAGAGCATCAAACCCAAATATATCATTTTCTTCTAGACTCCCACATGTTCGATCTTTGCCTGAAATAGTATTGGTAGAGTAATCATATGGGATTTCTTTGGATGCATTATTTTGATTGTGTGGTAGGAAGGGCTGATTGCAGACTTTAAGTTTTGCATTAGATGAGGATGCATTCTGACCTTCAACTTCAAATTTTCCATCCTTAATGAGATCTTGCACAAAGTGTCTAAGCTTCATGCATTTCTCTGTATCATTTCCTTTGATGTAATGATAATCACAATATTGATTATCTCTATACCAAACAGGCTTTGGTTGATTCTCATCGAAAGACCAAGTATTTGGATAGATTATTATCCCTTAATCCACAAGTTGTTTAAAGATCACATCTAGGGGTTCTTCCAATGTTGTGAATTTTCACCCTTGCTGATTATCCTTGTTGTTGTTGTTGTGAGGAAACAAGTATGATTGATTGTATGGCTATTGTTGATTGTTGTTCTGATTGTTGTTTTGATACAGGTTCTGATTTTTCTGATTCTAATTTTGATTGTTGTTGCGACTCTGATTTTGAGTTTGATTAGTGTTGTGATTGTTTTGATTATTATTTTTGGATGCTTGAATATTTTGAACATGTTTAGCGTCAGTCACTCCATCATTCAACATTATCAGATTTCCACAATCCATTTAAATCAGTTTTTTGCTTCTGGATTAGATTGTGTAAGTTTTTTTAGCATCAACGTTTTGGATCACACTCCCTAATCCATCATCAAGATGAGAGAGAGTGCAAGAAATGTAAATATATAAGATGCAGACAATCAATTTATATATCCTTTGAGTGAGGCTTTGTATGCATCTTATATCTTTATATTTCTTGCACTGTCTCTCATCCTGATGATGGATCATGGAGTGTGATTTGAAACGTTGATGCTAACAAAAACTTACACAATCTAATCGAAAATAAAAAAAATACTACATCATTGACAACTCCTTTGTTTTTACTCTAGAATTTTGGTTTATCATTGTTGGAAGGAGTATAATGTTTGATGCTACCTCTTTGCAAAAGGCCATCTTCATTATCTTTTCCCTTCTTAACAAGGGATTCAAAGGTGTCAGGTGAAGCCATTTTCATTTGGAAAGACATCTCAGAGATCAAATTCTTTGTGAAGATGTCAATTAAGTGATTATCAGGTATTTTCCATGGCATGCGATTTGCAATATGTCTCCATCATTGTAAGAAACTAGTGAAGGTTTCTCCATTCTTTTTTTAGTATTGCACAAATCGTTGAGTGTTGCTTGATGCTCAATGTTATACGAATTTTGTCCAACAAAATTCTTTGTGAGATTAGAGAAAGTAGAGATTGACCCATAAGGAAGGGCCATGAACCATTCCAAAGCTACACCTCCAAGACTCCTAGTGAAGAGTCTCTTTAGGTAGTTCTCATTATAGGCAACTTCTTGACATGCGATGTAAAATTCTTTGAGATGTTGTAGAGGACATTTTTCACCTTTGTTTTTCTCAAATTTAGGCATCTCAAAGTTTGGTGGGAATGGTTGCATTGTGATGGACTTGTCAAATGGATAGGGACAAATCTCTTCAAAATAAAACTCCTTTTTGCCCCCATTTTGTAAACCATGCACAAGGTTTTTGAGTTCAGTAAATTGTTGGGCCAAGTCTAGAGCATTCTGTGGGGCAAATGGTGGTACATAAGCCCCGCCTCCTCCAAATTGTGCATCTGAAAACCCCGTAGAGGTTATACCAACAGTAGGAGGAGGTTTATATTGATAAGCTCTAGATGTGGTAGTTGTGGATGTCTTCATACTTGTTGTTTTAAACATAGATGATGTAGGCAAAGGCATGGAAATCTATCCTATGTTGTTGAAATTAGCACTTGTTCCTTGAGTAGTATTTGTCGTTGCATGCGTTCTATTGTGTGCACTAATGTTTGGCAAGAAACTTAGGATCTGTTGAATTTGTTCTTGTGTCAATTAGGGTGTTGATGTAGTTGTTGATACATGTGCTGATGTAGGTATTGATGTGGAAGGTTCACTAATAGCTCCTTTACAAGTATCACGTGATGATGTAACATTTGAAGTAGAAGCCATGGCTGCAGTAGTGGCAATGATAGCTTTGGTGATGTTTCAGGTAAGGAGTGTTTCATCAAAGTCAGCAGGCACTGTGATGCTATTTTGAATAAGATTCAAGAATATTTCACTATTGTTTTGAGTAATGGACTTTTCAACCATTTCTATGTTGTATGGATCGCTAAGGAAGTTGATCACTTGGGTAGGTCTTTCTTCTTGTTCCACTAAATCAGTTTCTTTGGGAATTTCCTCAGCTTGTACTTTAGTGCCTTGAAAGTATTGACGGGAAAAATGATTCTCCTCATAGGTAGTGGTGTTGAGTGTTGCACGCCTCATGTTTCTAGCTTGGGATTGAGTGACTACCATACAATGGTGGACTTGTAGAAGAATGGAAGACAAGAAGATGTAAGATTTGAGAGATAAAATGGAATGGAGCAAAGATCTGATTCTTGATTTGATTTGATTTGATTTGATTAGATTGGATAAGGATTGATGATTGATCAAGGATTGATTGATTGATTTTGATTTAAATGTTTTTGGAAGAAAACCTAAGCATGACAAGACCTTGAGATGGTACAAACATAAAAGGATTAAGTGCTATCTATTCTACTTGAAGGTGGACTTGTGCAATCAAGAAAAATGGGAAATCACTAAGTTATTTAAATCACTTGAGATAGACTGATGGTCTATAAGTGATGTTGTGTTTGTTTGAGGATGAAGGTTTGTAGTACTTTGATTAAGGTCTTTCAACCTAAAAGGATTGATTTGATTTGAAGAGATTTGATCTAATGCTCCAAGAGAAGGAATGATGTTTGATGATGATGGATGAATTGAAGAATTGATCTTAGAAATAAGAGGGTTGTCTAATCGTATTTCTCAAAGGTGACAAAGGCACGATTGATAGGATACTTGGCCATGAAATTGTAGATTTTGTTGTTGTACATGATTTTGTCAATCTTCTCACAATACTTGATTTCCTACTTGATTGATGTGGAAATGTGTTGATATTATTTGGATTTGTGAGTGGTTTCTTTCTATTCTCGATAAACTGGAGGTGTTGGAAGCTTAACCTTCTTATGTTTCTTGGAACTGGTCATGTCATATGGTGAAAAATCTAGTTTTGACTAAATAACTGAATGATTTAAAACAAATGGTTTCAGGGTCCCATAAAAGACCAAATTTTGGATATTTTAGCAGATTTTGGAGCTCACTATTTTCAAGTGGAGACAACAGTCTCAGACATAGCCGATGATATATGTAGATGAAAATTTTCATAGACGGTGATCTACGCAGACGGTGACTCCAGAGCAGAGATGAAAGACTATTGCTTAAAGCAGTGCTCTGATTTTTTGACAAATTTTTGATTTCAACTTGGTCTTCAGTAGGTTTGTTTGATGGAAAGAACCAATTTTAGCATACTCAAACTAGAAAATAACCAGCAGGTGTCTTACAACAATCCAACAAGGGACAAAGCAACCTTGAGGGATACAAGAAAGTGTGACTTTGGGGAACTTTGATAAAATTGCAATATTTTGTTTATGTATGTTCAAGTGACTCTTTCAAGCCACTTATGTTTTTACTTGGTTTATCACAATGAAGATAGTATAAATAGTAGCTACCTTAGGGAACTACCTTCACATGAAATATTACAGGCCCATTGCTTGGTAGTCCTTCATCTCACACAACAGTGTCACCCCTGGAAGGGTGCTCATGTTTTTTCCTTTTTTAGGTATTGTTGTCGTGCTACAAAGATCTATTTTGCAACACAATACCCTGGGACACGTATGGTGGGAATCTTTGGGGGAGAATCTTACCTCCCCTTGCACTATAATAAGTCACCTTTCAAAGGTGAATTAGGTAGGCTACTAATTTATAGTTTCTAATAAGATTCATGGCATCCCCACAATCGGTTTGTACGGTGTGAGACACTTAAGTATCTAGTTCAACCGTGCCAGTATGCTGAGGATATTCACTTAGTATGGAATACCATTGAACATGACCCACCTGAGCTTGAAGGGATAAAGAGGACCTTTGGGTCACACATTATTTCTATACTGGTTGAAGGGATTTACCAGTTTGAGGTCGCCCTCTAAAGAGGAAGCACACTTTCTAGAAAGGCCTCTCTAGAAGCTAGATTAAGCTAAGCTTTCTCTTCGCCCAAGTTCCACGAAGGTGAGGGGAGAGGATACGAATATAGTTTAATCATAGTTTTATGTAATTTAAGGGATCTATCTAATGAAAAAATAACTTGAAAGAAGTGTTGAAAAACACTTCTTCAAACACACTAAAAAGAGTTCATTTCAAAATTAAACTTAATTAGAGAAACTAAGTGTTTTCTACCTAAGCAAAAGACACAATAGTATGATTAAGCATGCAAGTTCAATTTATTTCCCACACATTAATAAGGAAATCTTGTAAAAAAGTGTGTTTGTTTGCCTTAAGTCATTCAAGATTTGTGAGGTTCATTCCCTTATGCATTCAATATTGTATGTGGTTGATTTATTTTTTAAACAACATTCATTCAAAGACTAATGTTTAAACATACAAGTTCATTTCCAAAAATCTGTTAAAATCCAGGGAGACCTACATGAAAGAAATTGTTAGTAGTTTTTGGAGCCTTCAACTATGAAATATTGCAAAAAAATAAATGAGTCACAAGAAAATAGCGCAGCCAGCGATCTACATAGACGGTGATTTGCATAGATGGTGATCTACACAGATGGTGATCTGTGCAGACTATGATTTACCTGCACAGACGACCAAATAAACACAGTCATATTATGTTATAAAAAAGACTTAGTACACATAAATATTAAATTTTTTTATCAATTTTAACAACATCTAACTCTTAAAAAGAATCACTCTGTCAGAATCCCGAGAGTTAGAAAGCTCAAAATTTGATAAAAAGCTATTTAAAACAATGTTATTCTAAGTCTTTTTTTAGACAGGCGGAGACAGATGTCTGTGTGCATAGACAGTGAAGAAGTGTAGATGATGATTTGTGCAGACAGAGTTCTAGAAACATGGATGGAAAAATTAGAGCGTAGACAACTTTGCATAAAAAATTTCTAGAACTATGAGAAAAATATAAAACTTGCTAGAAAAAAGGGACGTGGGTTCCATCGGGCGTGCCACAATGTATGTGATAAAACCTACCTTTCAAACACAATCACTCAAACATGCAAACACCACAACCTACGATGAGCCAAACAAGTGCACCCAAGCCTTGTTGATTTGCTCTTAGAGATATTTGTGGGTGTGCTCTCCCAATACAATATTATAAATCCCACTAGATTGATGGATGAAAACTAAAATGCATACTAATGAATACAATGAAGAGCTCAAGAACAAGTATGAAGAACTTGTCTCAAGCCTTCATCAAATGATGAGAATGAATATGCAAAAGCGATACTAACATGTTATGCAAGATCATATGAAACTAAGAACTAGATTCATTTCCATTATACCTAAGATGTGATTTCTAGATTTCTTAAGAACATAAACATGAAAATGCACTATAAAATTCTAGCACTAAACTAGCATGATAACAATGCATAAATGAAAGATGATTTGCTCTTGACAATGACCTCTATTTATAATTTTTTTGGAGGAGTGAGAGGGACTGGATGAGGTGGAGCTCATGTGGCATCTACATAGGTGCCACATGAGGGACACATAAGCCATGCAAGATGCCCACTTTTCTCACACGTGTGTGAGCAACTTTTGATGTGATGGGTCAAGGTGTACTTAAAGTACACATGTGAAGGATCTTGTAAGAGGTGTAAGAGTTTTAGTCCAATGAAACACTTTTAGAAAGTGTAAGAAGGTGTCATCATGAGTGTAAGAAACCTTGTTGGCACCAAATTAGGATTATTTAGAAAAGTCAAATTTTTTAGAAATTTTCTCACATGTGTGAGCAAATAATTAGGACTAATATGTGTAGGACTTGAGAAATTGGCCTAATTAACCTTAGTTAATTAGTGAGTAGGTCTACTTGGTGATAGTGATGTGAGATAGGGTAGGATTTAGGCTCAAATTAGTTTAATCCAAATTAGATTTAGATTAATTATAGTTTAGTAGAATTAAGTCATGTGGAGGAATAAATAAATTAAAAATTTATTAAAAGGGATTAATGGGGGGTAATGTATATAAATAATATTTAATACATTAAAGGGGATAGTATTTAAATTAAATTTAAATACCAAGGAAAGTGAATCATATTTAATTAAAAATATAGAAGAATATAACAAATATAATTAATTAATTAAAATTAATTTTAATGCTATGGAAATATTAATTAAATTAATATAAGAACGATTTTAGATGTCTACAAGAATAAAGTTTTGAAAGAGTAATCCGAGGAGTAGTTATTTGTTATTAATATTTCAAGGCAATCATCTTGTAGGAAGGAAGATAACTAGAGGCTTATAAATGTGGTACTAAGTTTTTGGGTTGATTTAAGGATTAATTTTTGAGGCCACTGATTCACCCCCCCTCTCAGTTATTCTAACAATTGCTTTAGATCTTGTGTTCTTAGAAGGAAGGTTTCAAGACCTAAGCTAAAGATCACAAGATGAACAGATGAGATGTGCCCAAGTTGAACAAAGACAACTTTGCTTCATGGAAAAGTAGGATAAGATTCCACTTATCAGGTATTGGAAATGATGTTACTCAATACTTAGATACTGAATATGTGTTGCCCACAGGAGCACTCACAGTTGAACAAATGAGAGAGAAGCATGAGCACAACTGCATGATAATAGAGCTTGTTTCGTCACTCTCTGATGCTAAATTTGAAGATGTCAAAAATGCACAACTGCAAAGCAGATGTGGGAAAAATTGAAGCTTGTACATGGTGGTGATATAAATGTTCTGAGAGCCAAGGTAGAAAGCCTTAGAGGAAAGTTTGATGATATCAGAATGAAAGAAGGTGAAAACATCACATAGTACAACACAAGAATCACATAGGTAGTCAATGTTATCTAAGGAGTTGGAGGTGTACTAGATGAAGAGACAATTGTAAGTAAAATTATAAGAACCGTACTCCCTACTTATGCTATTAGAGTATCTGCCATACAAGAAATGAGAGTAGTAGCAAATAACAATAATACTCTAGATAGTTTGATTGGAAGACTAATTTCATTTGAGATGAATAACTTTGATAATAGTGTCTTACCAAACATAGAGTCTGCATTCAAATATTCTTTGAGAATAAGTAAATCAATTCATAAACACACTATGAGAAAAGATAGTGAAAGTGAAAGTGAAGAAGAAGATCTTGATTAAATTGAATCACTTATGGCTAGAAGAATGTAGAGAGGCAAAGGTAAATACAAATGTAAATTATCACTTGTATGTTTTAATTGTAAAGAGATTGGACAATTTGCTGCAAGATGTCCTAACAAAAGAAAAGATGATAGAAGTAATGATAGATCATTTGAAAAGAAGTTTGATAGAGGTGATAACTGAGATTACAGAAGTAGACAACAATCAGAAAGAAGAGATACCTGAGACTACAAGGACAAAGGAAAGAAGGCCAGTTACCTAGCTACATGCAAAGATGAATATACTAACACTGAATCTGATGAAGGCATCAAGATGGTATTTGTGACAGTAAAAGATGATTCAAATGAAGATGAGAGGTATGTAGAAACTACACTCATATCTAAAGTTAGCAAGAATGATACCTAAATCATAGATAGTGGTTGCACTCACCACATGACCGATGACATAAATTTTTAATACTTTTGAGTATTATAATGGTGGTACAGTAAGAATGGGTAATGACACACCTTGTCCAGTTGAAGGTAAAGGAACTATAATGTTAAATAACCTGATAACATGTGAAAATACTTATTGGGTGAAAGGATTGAATTATAATCTATTGAGTGTTTCTCAGCTGAATAATCGAGGTCACAGAGTAGCATTTGAGAATAAGAAGGTAAAGATCTGTGATGAATCAAGAAGATTGATTGAAACTGGTGAACAAACCAAAGGTAACTTATTCTATCTGAATGATACTAACACCACTTGCTTAATGGCTAGAAAGGAAGACATATGAATGTGGCATAAAATATTGTGTCATATAAATTTTGACAACATGATAAAGATAAGCAAAAATAAAAATGTAAGAGGCTTACTGAGCATGTCAAAGCTAGACAATATCATGTGCAAAAATTGTCAAAAAGGTAAGATGACAAAGTCTAGTTTCAAAAGCAAAACCCATACATCTTATGCTATTCTAGAATTAGTCCATACTGATCTATGTGGACCCATGAGGAAAAAGAGTTACTATGGTGATGAATATTTTCATTCTCTTTGTTGATTATTACTCTAGAATGATGACAACTATGTTTCTAAAAGATAAATCAGAAGCAGTCAAGATGTTTAAATGGTACAAAGCAATGGTAGAAAAACAAAGTGGTAAGGAATTAAAATGCTTAAGATTAGATAGTGGAGGGGAATGTTTTTCAGATGAATTCACTAACTTTTGCAATGAGCATGGAATCAAAAGGAGGTCTCTGCATCGAGAACACCACAACAAAATGGAATTACTGAAAGAAGGAATAGATCTATTGCTGATTGTGCAAGGACACTGATGATAGAGAAAGGCATCACCCTAATCTTCTGGAGGGAAGCTGTCTGTACTGCTATTTACACATTGAACAAAGTAAAATTGAAGAAAGACAGCAAGAAGACACTCTATGAGCTATGGTAGAGTTACACATCCAATGTAAGTTACTTCAAGATCTTTGGTAGTCAATGTTGTATCTTAAAAGATGATAGAAATGGAAAGCTTGACTCCAAAAGTGATGAAGGTATCTTTCTAGGGTATTCCACCAAGAGAAAGACTTATAAATGTCTCAATAAAGCCTCTAACTAAATTATTGAAATTGCAAATGTAAAGATAGATGAATTTGCAGAGAAGAATGAAAAGGAAAGCACAAAAGAACTAGAGGACTACAATAGGTTTGTTAATAATGGACCGAGCAATGGAGATCAGAATGAAGGAAAAAATGATGATCAAGATGATAGACAAAGAATTGAACTTGTACTTGCAAGGTATGTTAGAAGGAACCATCCACAGAACCAGATCATTGGAGACAAGAAGGTTGGTATGAGAACTAGAAGTAAGTCTCTAAACACAAGATGTCTAATTTGTGATTTTGAGCCAAAATCTGTCAATGTTGTACTTTATAATGAAGAATGTATTAGTGCTATGAATGAAGAAATTGAGCAGATTGAGAAAAACAAGACATGGACACTTGTACCGAGACCATATGACAAGAATGTCATTGGTACCAAATGGATATTCAGAAATAAGCTAAATGGGAATGGAGAATGGAGAAGTCACCAGAAACAAAGCAAGACTAGTATGCAAGGGGTATGCACAAGAAGAAGGGATTGACTATGGTGAAACCTTTGCACCTATTGCTAGGCTAGAAGGAGTGAGAATATTACTTTCTTATGATGTATTTAAAAGATTCAAGGTATACCAGATGGATGCCAAGTCTGCATTCCTAAATGGAATACTTGAGGAAGAGGTATAATTTGAGCAACCAGAAGGGTTTTTTGATCTAGACAAGAGGAACATGGTATGTAGACTACACAAAGCCTTGTATAGATTGAAGCAAGCACCGAGAGCCTAGTATGAAAGACTTCATTCCTATCTCATAAGTATTGGATTTGTAAGAACTAGTGAAAAAAATAATCTTTATTTGAAGGAAGATACTGATGCTAACATTTTGATTGCTGAAATATTTGTTG
>MU223645.1:3440235-3463907 GCA_018584345.1 Thuja plicata
ATCTTTATTTGAAGGAAGATACTGATGCTAACATTTTGATTGCTGAAATATTTGTTGATGACATCATATTTGGAGGCAATGATATTCTATGCAAATCATTTGCAAATGAAATGAGAAAAGAGTTTGAGATGTCTATGTTTGGAGAGATCAAGTTCTTTCTTGGTCTACAGAATATGCAACAAAATGAAGGCATTTTCATTAGACAATCCAAATACATCAAGGAAGTGCTAAAAATATTCAAGATGAAAGATTCCAAGCCAGATGGAACACCGATGGAAACTGGATGTAAGCTGAAAAAGGAGGACAAGTCACCTGAGGTAAATCAAACTTTGTATAGATTAATGATTTTCAAACTCATGTATGTTGTACATACTAGACTAGATATTTCACATGCAGAAGGAATAGTTGCAAGATTTTCTTCTAATCCCATGGAATCACATATGACTGCTGTGAAAAGAATACTAAGATATCTGAAAAATACCAAGGACTATGGCTTATGGTATAGAAGAGAAGGAAAATTTGAACTTAAGGTCTTTACTGATGCTGATTGGGCTGGAAACATTGATGACTGAAAGAGCACAACCGGAGGAGCATTCTTTATGGGTGAAAAACTTGTCACATGGGTCAGCAAGAAGCAAGGATGCATCTCTCAGTCTATTGCAGAAGTAGAGTATGTTGTTGCTGTTGCAAACTACTCAAATATTGCATGGATAAAACAGTTACTGGAAGGTATGCATATGAAAATTCTTGAACCAGTAATGATCTATTATGACAATACCAGTGCAATTAACATTTCCAAGAACCTAGTCATGCATGCTAAGACAAAGCATATTGCTATCAAGTATCATTATTTGAGAGAAAAATTTCAAGAAAAGGAGGTGATACTTGAGTATGTGCAATCAAAGGAACAATTAGCTAATATCTTCACCAAGCTATTGCCCAAGGATACATTTGAGTGCTTGAGAAATGGACTAGGGGTCAGACCCTTATCTACTGGTCAGTAAAATGACTAGAAGGCTGCATCAACCTACATATTCTCAAAATATAATTCATGTTGATGCAAGAAAAGAGATGGACTTCAAAGATACATATGTACATAGCAAGGTATTTATCTACTCCAAGCACCAGAGTTGTTATATTGCTGAGGAATTAGGAAATTCAAGGAATATATTGAATGGATAGAAAGGATTGTTTGGCATTACTTTCAAAAATTTGTTTGGCATTGCTGTCAAAGGGAGAGATTATATCCATTATGACATTATCCAAAGGGAGAGATGTAACTAGAAAGGGAGAGTACATACAAAGGGAGAGATTGCTAGAAAGAGATAAAAGATACATCAAAAGAAAAGAACAGTCAAAGGGAGAGAGTTTGACCCAAGAAGAGAACACCTCACATCAGAAGAAGAAAGATTCTACATCTATCCAATAAAGGGATTGAAGACAAAAAAAGAGCTACAAGAATCAAATCTAAGCCATGTGAGCTTACCGAGGTCCAGATATTTGTATCAGTTATAGTACATAAGATTGATAGTTTGATGAACTTCAACTATTATATTTCATATTGTATTAGTGATAATATAGTGTGATAATGTAGTGTGTTACCATCAATGCCAAAGGGAGATATTGATGAACTATAAGTGATTGAATGTTTGAAGATGTTAAGTTGATGATCACCAAGAAATAGAAAGTTAATGCAAGACATTAAATCAGTTAATGTATTATATTTTCATTGATGTCAACTTGATATAATCTGTATGGTCATGTACATACTGTTAAAGACTTCAAAGAACGAATGAATCAAAGGCTATGCTATCAGTAATGCATAAAAGTTAAGTATTCACAAAGTGACTATATACATTGATGGAGTGCACACTGACAGACAGAGTAAACCAACAAGAGAAAAGTCATAGTGTTAACCGACAAGAAAAAGCACAACATTATCGATGAGCAAAGTCACAGTGTTACCTGACAAGAAAAAGCACAGTGTAACCTAACGGACATAATTATAGTGTTTCCTGACGGATAGACAACCCCAACGGATGGAGATCCCGAAGACAAATGAAGTCTCACTGATAGAATAGTCAGTTTTCACCGATGACTAACTAAAGTATTGACCGATAGAAGAAAGAGTTTAGAAACAAAAAAAGGCTTAGCTGTCAAGAGCTAAATATAGAATTAACTGGTAATTATCATTGTTTTAATCAACAAGATAAAGCCAGAGATAAGTAAAGGATTTAAAGTTTTTTTGTCTAGTTGGCAAGAAGATCTCTACGAGATAAAACAAGAGTTTTGCTTTAAATATAATTGGCAATAATTGTGGATCATGCTAAGATCAAGAAAACCAAGAAATGGTGAAATCATGTCTATATAAGATACAAGCTAATTCAATGTGAATTAGGGGAGTGACAAGAGAATAGATGCTGCAGAGATTCTAAAGGAGAAGAAATTCTTGATTCAGACCTGATCAATCAAGTTGAGGAAAGAGCTAAATTTTGTAGACACCAACGAATAGTGATACAACATCATAGAGTAGAACAATGTGGAGCAAAGGTAATGAATTGCTAACATTGATCAGAAAGGTAATGTACTTACAATAGATCTGAAAATCTGTAATTCTAGTTGTATATGTGAATATATCACTTTACTTTTTCAATTTAACCATTGAAGCATCAAGTCTCTTAACCAAGCAGGACTTAAAAGAGTTTTCTAATTGGGATACATCCCAAGGAGCATCAAAAAGTTTGATCATACAAAGTAGCATTAGATATGCCCGATACCTATTGACAGGCCAAGTGAGTGTTTAATCAAGGATAGTAGCATTAGATGCTAGATATTAAGTGACAAACTATTCATTTAAATCCTCTAACAAGGTCACACCTAACCGTGTGTTTGTAACCTTTAACAGGGTTGGCTCTTCACCGAGCTTACTTCAGAAGAGTGAAAATTTGGATTACTGGTCCCAGTGGTTTTCCCCTTAACAATGTTTCCAGATTAAAAATCCATGTGTCAATGTGTTTATGAGTCATTACTTTATTGTTTTTCATTTCACATAAGTAAATCTAGATTGATCAGTATACACTAGTTATTTACTGTATTTCGGTAAGTAGAAAGACTGCTAATCGGTAAAAGTAAGAATAAAGTTTTGAAAGAGTAATCCGAGCAGTAGTTATTTGTTATTAATATTTCAAGGCAACCATATTGTAGGAAGGAAGATAACTAGAGGCTTATAAATGTGGTAATAAGTTTTTGGGTTGATTTAAGGTTTAATTTTTGAGGCCACTGATTCATCCCCCCTCTTAGTTATTCTAACAGACACCATCTTGATAGGCACCTCTTCAGTCAAAGAAGCTTGAAATATGAAGATGTATTTGAATAATTATAATAAGGTAGTTGGATAGCTGATCAACTGGAACAAAAGCTTTCTTTTCTTCATCAACACTCTGACAGAAAGACAATGGAAGATATCTAACATTCTGGGCTGCAATATTGCTATCCTCCCATCATCTTATCTAGGGCTTCCATTGGGACTAAAAACTCTAGAATATTTTTGGAATTCCCTTATTGATAGGTGTTGGAAAGTTGACTCACAGAGAATACATGACTTATTTTGTGTTGTCATTATGGCAACAAATTCATATAAAGTTCCTGTCAAGTAAACTTGGAAGACAAAAATGATTAAGTACAGAAAATAGGGCAGACAAAGTTAGGCAGTGTTCAGCACACCAACGCACATGTCAAAAATCAAATCAGGGTATGTGTATTCACATATATGTTCTATGCTATGTGTACATACTAAGTCTAGACACACATGGTACGAAATGACTGTATGAAGAGGTTACAGCAAGTAGAAGTGCCTCTAGCAGTTCAGGAAATAGAGCACAGAGCCGACCTCAGATTTTGGATCAGCGTATGACATTTTATTTTGTAAAGGCTATGCACCTATTATAGTGTGTTTGTAATCATGTCTTAATCACTTATGTAATCACACTTAAGCCAATTAGTTTGGAAGCATTTTATATTTTATTTTTGGGCTGACTAAGGTCTTGTCTCTAGTTGTGTCTATTCAGGCATGGACATATATATATGACATGCAATTTTGTATTAGAAAGTGTTGAAGAAATAAGAAGAAAAGAGCAGTGTAAAGATGTCAGAATGAGCTAAAGCCCTTAAAGAAGATAAGAGCATAAGCGCATAACCAAAACTGATCAGACATCTGTGTCATATACAACAGTTCACTTTTGGATATAGTGCATATCTATTCTCAGGAGGTTGTAGCCTTCCTTCTCATTGAGCAGTGAGCTCTTGGATAGTGATTCCTCACCCCTAACAGGGTTGTTTGTAAAAGACTCCTAACAGGGTCAGACCTTTAACTAGGTCATTTTACTTGCATTATGAAGGCTGCTTCTAACAAGGCAAAGGAACTTTAATAGGTTCATTATACGAGTGCAATATTTGTGGGTACTAATTCCCACAGGGGTTTTCCTCTAATCAAGGTTTCCTCATAATCATATTTTGTGTTATGTGATCTTGTGTTAAGATTCAAGTGATATATAATTGATTTATTTTTAAATTTGCTAAAATTGAATAATTAGCTAAACACTGATTCACCCCCCCTCTCAGTGTTTCCAATAATTGGTATTGGAGCTCTAGTCCTCTGAGAGAAAAGTTTAACTACTTGAGGAGATCATGGATTTAGCAGAAGCTAAACATATGAAAAAGAATCTTGAAGCAGCCCTTGAAGATCTAGATAGATCTGAGAAAGAAAATGAGGAACTTAAACTAAAAGTTGATGGCTCTCAAATGCTTATCAAGAAATTAAGGAGAGATCCGAAAGATTGCTCTAAAAATGATTTGGGAAAAATGGTCAAGAAGCTGAATGAAGAGAACATGTCTTTGAAGGATAAGATAGAAGAATTGAATGATCAATTAACTGATAGCCGAATAGCTATTGAAGAGAAGAACAAATAAAATAAACAGTTAGATGAAGAACTCATGCAAGCCAATATGAAAATCTTGGAATTGGAAAACATCAAAAATAAGATTGAATCTGAATTATCAGGAGCAAAAGAAAAGATTGTTAAACTTCACACAAGTTCTGATTTAATTCAATCATAGCTTTATGCATAGAAACTAAAAGGTGATACCACTGGTATGGGATACAGTACATCTCAAATTGAGATCAATTCATCACAAGAAAGAAAGCTCTAACATAATCTACAACATAAAAGAGAACTAAAACTCTTGAAGAGACTAAAGAAGAACCACCAAAAGATAAGCACAAGATGATTAACCGCACTTGCTATGCCTATAACAAGTATGGACACTTGGAAAGAGATTTTAAGGATGTAAAACCATTCAATGGTTACTGTTAGTCATGTAATAAGTTTGGTCATAGGGCTATTCATTGCAGGTCAAATAAAAGAAATCAGTCACAATTGAACCAAAGGAATTAGACTCAATACAATCAGAGAAATCAACCTCAAAGAAAATTGTAGAACATTACATGTCAGATATGTAATTACAATGGACACACAACCAAGAAATGCAACATGATGAATAACAACATTAGACCTCCTATCATTTATCACTCATGTGGAAAAGCTGGACACATCTCAAGATTTTGCAGGTCAAGAATACAAGGAACAGAGAATCCTAAAAAGTCTCTGTTTGAAGAATTAGGGGAAGTTCAGTTTGTGGAAGCTAAAGTTAACTCAGATAAAATATAGGTTGAAGTAAAGAAGGATAATGAAGATAACAAGGTAGTAGATGCATCCTCAGTGGATGCACCTTCTACTTCTGATTAGTCGACCCTAATGGTCTTAGGGGGAGTTATTCTAGCCATGAACCCCTACGTGGCTAGTATACTCACCTCAGAGTATGCACCTTTAGATTCATATCAGTGATAACAAAAGAATGCAATATTCATTCATGCATTGTCTATAATGCATTCTGAACAAATTTTGGAACTCTTTGTGCAAACTGCGTATGGTAGAAAGCATTAAATGCAGTAACCTTTATAAAATCAGTAAACATTCGATCATCTTCACATTTGCATTTGAGATCACATAATTTGGAGAGCACAAGAGCATTGAGCATCAAAGCACTAAAAGATAATAGATTTGGTGGTTAAGTGAATGGATAGAAGTTGGAACGGAACCCTAGTAGTCACGTCATTTTAATTTTTTGTGAAACCCTTTTTATCCAAGCAACAAGTAAATATGGCCACTCCTGTTGTATTTGACATCACTAAAAGGAAAAGATTTGTGTTTAAAAAGTATCCCTTCAAGTCCATACTAGATGATGTGGAGGGAGCATTTTCTAAGACTCTGCTAGGAGTCATGCATGTAGAAGACATTCACGTGTACATCTACTGTAAGAAGGAAACCATTGGGGATAATAGTATAGCTACTCTCATGGTGTCAATGATGAAACCTGACTATTCATTCAAGGATGAATACGCGCATCTCACTGATAACCATATCTTTGAGTACTCTAATGCACACGAATTCTATGGGCCATAATGGTTTAAAATCTTGTTGATCATGAAACATGATGATCTCTATTGGATTGGTGAAGTTCCCGTCTACATTACTGCAAACCTAATCCATGACATGACTGGACTTCTTAAGACTAGACCAATTCTTCCAACTGGTAAAGATGTTAAGAAATAGGTTGAGCAAGCATGCTTATCCAGAAGTTATAGGCATGGTATGATAGTTGATCCCATCAAGGAAGATGACATAAAACTAGTCACCATGATTCTAGGTTACAAATTTCAGCACACAAGCAGACTAAATAGTGTATCTGCAGCTATTGTCCTAGCAGCAGTAAAGTTGGTGAAAGATAATACTCAGTATAACCTATGTGAGATATTGCGTGCTCAATTGATTGACAACATTCAAGCTATTAGGCATGATAATAGAAATATATTCAAGTTTGGCTCATTGATAATATATCTCTACTTCCACATAGTAGGTAAGGTTGCAAATCTTTACCTAGATAGAAACAAACCCACTATGTCTCAAATTTCACTGAAAGCCACATCAGAGAGTTGTGTGAAGGATTCTATGGACATGGACATCAAGACATTCAAGATCAAAATGTAGAAGAGGTTCAGATTATCTGAGAAAATAGTTGAGAAGTATAAGGAGACCATATGTTTCATGTTAGAGATTGACTACACTTGCATGGAGGTAGTTGAGCCCAGAACCAAATGGATTCACCCACTTGGTTATGAAGTTGAGGAAAATGTGTTGGAAGGATATGCACAATTTTTTTTTTCTGCGCCCAAAGATCCTAATGAGCCCAGGTGGGGCACTTATAGAGAAAAGACAAATGAAGTCGATTTTATCCTATACAGTTCTGATAACAAAAGGAAGGCATCTAGAATTACTTATAATATCCTAAAAGTTCATGGAGTTACACAAGAAGATCTAGAAAAATCTAGGGAAAATAAGATTGCAAAAGAGCTCAAATAGACAAAAGTTAAAATAGAGAAGTCTGATGATGTGCCCAAGAAGAAGATGAAGAAATATGATAAAAGTAAATCTATGCCCTCAACTACTATTGACTTGGAAGCATCTCCACCATCAGTACCAAGTAAGATAACTAGAAGGAAGAAGCAAGCTCCCACAAGTCATCCATCTTCAAGAACCACAAGGAGCAAGGTAAAGAACACACAAACCCCTCTAGAGGTAGGATTCAAACCCAGTCTAACAGTCCTAAAGAATAGAATTGTTAATGAAGGCACATTAGAATCTATCAAGAATGTCTATGATAAGTATCAAGAGATAGACAAATCTGAAATTAATTCTATGATCATCTCCCACATGATTAAGTTCAAAAGGATAGTACTGGAACTCAAAACAGTCATACTAGACAAGGTATGGAATATACTTGATGTATTAAAGAGGCAAGCAATTGAAGAGGATATGAGGATAAGAGAAGAAACATTGGATAGTCTTCTCCTGGTATGCTCGCATGATGAGAAATCCATTCTATTGGATTTAGTAAAGCCACACCTAAGAACCAAAACAAGAGTTCTCCATATCATGAATACGGAGTATGATCTGGTTGGTGAAGAGACTCAGAAAGAATTTGAGTGGGTATTTCTGGATAGACATATGTATCCATCAATGGAACCTACAACAAAGGTAACTCTAGTTCCTCCCAAACAGGTTACAGAACCAGTGAATCAAAATGCACCCAAGATAGGTCCATAGGTTTTAGCACCCTTAGTTTCAATAGCCTCTGATACAAAAAAGATTTAGGAGATACTATAGTGATTGATGATATCAAAATATCTATGACCGCCTCGGACAATGATATGGATAAAGTTGAAAAAGCATTTAGCACTGAGGAGACAAAGGAGGTGTGCACTGATGACACATCTTTACAACAAGATAAAGTTCCCTCTAAAGATTCAATAGATTGGAATAAAGAGGAAGATAATCAAAATAATGAGACACCAGTCATGGAGATCCCAGTAAAAAGTGAATGCATGGATACTAGTCAGAATACCATATTCACACCATCCATTCAACCATCTACTTCATTGTTGTCAAGCTTAACTCCTGACTTAGCAAGTCTGGATGCATGGGACGAAGAATACCTAATCAAGATCAGTGTCTTAGCCATGGAAAAATCCAAAGAGAAACAAGTTATGAAGAACCCTCTCTTCTTGGAATCAGTGAACATTTTGAATGACCTAGTGTCCGCAGACAAGAAAGTGGCTAAAATTCAGTCAGTTGATGATGTAGACAACATCCTAACAAGCTTCAAAGAAGAATTTACAAGCCTAGTATACTTAGCTACTAGAATTGTAGAAGATGAGTATAAAAAGGAAAGATTGAATGGACTGATAAAGAATATTACCTTAGATTTAAACTCATTAAAAATTGGTCAATCGATGTTGAAAGAGTTGGTAGCTAAAGGCAGAAATGTAATAGCAAACTGCATGGATAGAGTGAAATTCACCTTTGAACATATGAAAAAAATAGAAGAGGAAGATATCTTGGTTGACAATGTTAGAAAATTAGTTGAAAAATCCATGCAAGACATGAACATCTACAACAATATCTATCAAGGTCAGTTGGACAAGATTGAAAAGGCAAAGTTTGAGAACAATAAGATAAGAATCAGGCAGACTCAACTGAGAAATGCACTAGCACCCTCCCTAGAAGTTCTGGATGAGAACATCAAATGGATGGATGCCATTATTGTCATGTATGATCAAGGTCCCTGCATGGCTCTGATAAAAATGGAGAATCTCACATATGATCTATGCGCACATATCCAGACAGTTGATGCAATGAAGGCATTTTGGCAGAAAGAGATCAAGTCTCTTCAGATTGTATATCCAAATGTATACATGGAGTAAGTATCTAGAGACTTACAATTTTTCTGGACACTTTTGTAAATAATGTCAAAGGGGGAGTAATGTATGTAAAGAATAAGTATCGGGACTAGTGTATGTATATGTTAAAAAGATATAATGATATACAACTCTTTTTTGTGTTAAGTCAATTTTGAGTAACTTGGTCACATTCCTTTGTTGCCATTAATGAAAAAGGGGGAGATTGTTGGAAAGTTGAATCCCAGAGAATACATGACTTATTTCGTGTTTTCATTATGACAACAAAGTGATATAAAGTTTTTGTCAAGTAAACTTGGAAGACAAAAATGATTAAGTACATAAAACAGGGCAGACGGAGTTATGCAGTGATCAACACACCAATGCACATGCAAGCAATCAAATCAGGGTATGCGCATTCACATATATGTTCTATGCTACATGTACATACTAAGTCCAAACACGCATGGTACATAATGACTGTATGAAGAAGTTACAAGAAGTAGAAGTGCCTCTAGCAGTTCAGGAAATAAAGCACAGAGCCGACCTCAGATTTTGGATGAGTGTATGAAATTTTATTTTGTAAAGGGTATGTGCCTATTTTAGTGTGTTTGTAATAATGTCTTAATCGCTTATGTAATCATGCTTAAGACAATTAGTTTGGAAGCATTGTATATTTTTTTTTTGGGCCCACTAAGATCTTGTCTCTAGTCGCGTCTATTCAGGCATGGACATATATATATGACATGCAATTTTGTATTAGAAAGTGTTGAAGAAATAAGAAGAGAAGAGCAGTGTAAAGATGTTAGGATGAGATAGAGCCCTTAAGGAAGATAAGAGCATAAGCACATAACCAAAATTGATCAGACATTTGTGTCATATACAACAGTGCACTTTTGGATATAGTGCATATCTATTCTCCGGAGGTTGTAGCCTTCTTTCTCATTGAGTAGTGAGCTCTTGGATAGTAAGTCCTCACCAATAATAGGGTTGTTTGTAAAAGAATCGTAACTGGGCTAGACCTTTAGCCAGGTCATTGTACTTGCATTGTAAAGATTGCTTCTAATAGGGCAAAGGAACTTTAACAGGGTCATTATACTAGTGCAATAGTTGTGGGTACTAATTCCCACCAGGGTTTTCCTCTAATCAAGGTTTCCCCATAATCATATTTTGTGTTTTGTGATCTTGTGTTAAGCTTCACGTGATATATAATTGATTTATGTTTAAAGTTGCTGAAATTGAATAATTAGCTAAACACTGATTCACCCCCCCCTCTCAGTGTTTTCAACAATAGGTTTAATAGGAAACTTGATAGCTGGAAAGGATCCCTATTGAGTCAGGCTAGAAAGTTTCAACTTTTGAAAGCTACTCTTCAAAATCTTCCTATATGTGCCCTGAGCCTTTTTAAAATCCCCTCAAAGTTTCCTAAGACTATAGAAATAATTCAAAAGAGGTTTCTCTAGTTAGGGGTTGAAGAGAAAAATCATTTTCCCCTTGTCGCTTGGGATAGTGAATGCAAAACCAATAAATTGGGAGGGTTGGGCATCATGAAAATCAAAACCATTAATAAGGCTCTGTTGGAAAAACATATTTGGAGCCTCTACGGGGAGATGAAGGAATGGAATATAATTTGGAAGAGAAAATATATTTTTTTGACTCCTACCCTTGAAGAATTTTTCATGACTCCCCTCATCATTAATGGCTCCCACATTTGGAACAATGTGCAGAAGGTTAAAGATTTTTCTACTCAGGGAAGAAAGTAGAAACTGGGAGATGACAACAAAATATGATTCTGGGATGATAACTGGTTGTTGGAAAAACCTTTGGTTGATTTTCCAGCCTTCAATCACCTTCTAGATATTTGCAAGAATTATTTTGGTACTATGGTTAGTGAGTATTGGAGGAACCAATCTTTGGGTAATCTAGTGGTCATTGATCCTTCCCTTGGTTATATTAATGCATCTCTCTAGGCTTGTTTTATCAAAAAAGGTACTGCTGACTCCCTTATCTGGGTTTGCAACCCCAATGATAGGTATTCTATTTCCTCTACTCTCTCTTTTACATAATGATATGGATCATCCTCCTTTCTGGGCCTTCTCTTGGATGAAATCCCTTATTCCTAAGATTAATATCTTTTATTGGTTTTTCTCCAAAATAAGGTCCTTACTTCTGTCAACCTATGCAAAATAGGGTTTTGTATTCCTAAAAAATTCTATCTATGCTTGAATGAATAATAATGGAGTGACTCCTGCATATACTTAGTGGTGGATTGTGCATAGGCTGATTAAGTTGATCATACCAGGAGTCATACATGCGGATGAGAAGCCAACAGTAGGTTAGGATGGTGGTGAGGTGGATGGGGATGATGGAGGAGATAATGGGGGAGATGGAGGAGGAGACAGATGAGGATATGGAGGGGGATGCAGAGAATGGAGAGGAAATTTGAGGGTGGAAACAAAGAGATGACATAGATAGGTTCAGATACCTGTAGATAGAGCCTCTGCATTGATACCCATGCATGCATAGGGACATGCACAGGTACCATAGGTGTAGGGACAGGGTCCATAGGGGCCACCTCCAAGATACATAGCACAAGATGTGTATGATATAATGGTCATAGAGCAAGACAACCTACAAATAGAGGTGGGGAGGTAACAAGGACTCTTGGCTACATCCCAGGCATTAGAGAACAGTTTACAAGTAGAGTTGGCTAGGGTGTAGGAGGTGTTGGTAGGGGAGCGGGCATGAGAAGATAGTGCACAGGGTGCTCTAAATATCTTATAGGCCAGAGTGGATTTTGGAGAGTTCACTATGATTGAGACTTATACATGGGTCATAGTAGGGTAGAAGAGGATAGATCAGATGCAACATGAGATGGATGCTCTGAGATTAGAGCTATAGGGGGTTACACTGGAGAGAGATACCTACCATCATAGGGAAGAGGAGTATTGGGGATATTAAGATATCATTGTATAGGCTGCGAGTGGACCCAGAGTGATGCAGGTGGTACAGGAGAATTTTTCTACACACAGACAAGAGACCCAAGCGATCTGTGAGATGGAGTACTATCACCACTGTATTATGAGGTCGATATTGAGGACCAGAGGGATGCAGTATAAAGTGAGAGATCATTTACACATATGATAGGTGGAGGTGCTTCGCATGCCTCAATAGGGATGAGACCTCCTAGGGAAAAAGGGGGAGATGGGATAGGAGGGGCAGGGACATCAGCTCGGGGAGCCTCATGGTCTATACTAGTTATTGTAGACACACATGCAGCTTTTTGAGTTTTTGGATGTACAATGACATTTTGATGTATATGTATATGCGATGGACACTAATGTATTGATAGACTTTGGACACTTTATTTTTCATGATGATATATATAAAGACATGATTTTTATGGTCCTATGTGATGTGTGTATTTTTTAATTCTTATATGCATATGATGATTTAATGATTGACGTGTGTGATGTAGTATGTGTGTGATTATATACTACAAGATGATTATGATGTATTTGTGATGTAGGGATATGTATATGTGATGATTTATCATGGTTATGGATGGATAATACTTATATGTGATTTATAGATGTAATGGACTTATTTATGTGATGTATATATATGATGTATGCAAATGGAAATAGATTTGTAATGATTAATATAAAATGGAATATATATAAAATAAATGAGAAATAATGATTAATGCTATGGATAATAAACCTAAAAATGCATCTAAATAAATATTATTATGTCATTACATGACATTGATTTTGAAGTCAATACTTAAACTTATCTTCAACATAATAAAATAATGAATGAAATAACCTAAGTAAATACAACTAATGAAGACTCAAACTAGGAGATTATTTTGTGTGTATCAACCATAACTGATAGGATGATTTAGCTAGCTTTAGGAGGAAAGGGATAAATATGAATCTTTCCAAGAGTAAAATGCAATATGACCCTAACTAAAAATGCATCCTATCTACATGATTTTCAAGTGGGATTATATTGTATTTATGCCAAAGAGCACACCCTAGTTTAATTTTGAAAGAGGAGGTATGCAGTATGTAGTGTTAGAAAATACAAGTGACATTATTCCTTTGTGTGGACTAGAGTCTCAGACAAATATATAGGTTTAGGAACATATATGTAGGATTTCAGTCACAATGATACCAATGCGATGACACTCATGGGGAGATTTAGCACACCCAAATATTGTTTAGGGATTTGGTGGTATGTGTATGAGTCTTGCCCCTAGTGAGGCATGCATAATCATAATGGTGCATCAAATAAAAATGCACCAAACTACCACAAAAAGATTACACTGCAAATGATGCGTATTCCAATAGACACCACTCAAAAGATACCAATATATTAGAGATCAAGGAAATCACGAGGAGGGTATATAAAAATGAAAAGATGAAATAAAAAAGGCATCATGACCAACTAGTCATTCATTTCAAAGTTATTTCCATGAACAAGATTGTGTGATGAAGGATTGATAAGCCGACGCCAGAAGGATACATCCTGACAGACAAAGATTGATTGATATTGAAACAAATATTCGCTGGAAATAGCTTGTGAAAGGAATGATAGCTAAGAAATTCAATTTTAAAGTTGGTTTGTGAAGATTCTTTTGCGATCACTATGTCTAGAAAAATCTCAGTGTCATGGGGTTAAGCTCGGTGTACAGGAATTTTGAGGAAAAATATTTATGGGAAAGGTGAAGACTTGGTGAAAGTTAATTAGGAGTAGGGAAGAAACCTGCACAAATATGGGCAGTGTGAAGATTTATTATGGAAAAGTGATGAATGGAGTGTAAGATGGTCTGAATAGATGATTGATCTGACTACACATGACACTTGAAATAGGTTTTCACCATGGTACTTATCCATTAGGCCACTGAAGTAATTTTCACAAATTGATGGACTTATTTCTCTTTACTCTTTTGAATTTTTTTTTTGGTATATTATCAAGGTGCTGGTTTGCCAGGTTTTCACCAGGATAATAAGTATTTTTAGGACAATTTTATATTGTTTTTACATTTTTGTTGCTTTTCTAAATTTTTGGGTTCTTTTTTGTTGACTTTTTTCTCTACAAAAGGAGATACAGATGAACTATGCATAGAAGCACTTGAGATGTAGAATATTTATAGGATCAAGGATACACCATGGCACTTATCCATTGCACCAATGAAGATGTTTTCACAAATGGATGGACTTATTTTTCTTTAGTCTTTTAAATTTTGATTTTTTTTTGGCATATTATCAAGGTGCTTGTTTTCCAGGTTTTCACTAGGAGAATAAGTATTTTTAGGACAACTTTATATTACTTTTGGATTTTTGTTGCTTTTCTAATTTTTTTAAGTTTTTTTGTTGACTTTTTTCTCTACAAAAGGAGTTGCAAAATAACTACAGACATAAGCACTTGAGATGTAGAATATTTATAGGATCAAGAATAGGATCTCCCTCTAGTGTTGCAATCTGATAGGCTCCAGACCCAAATTTAGCTGTAACCACAAAAGGTCCCAACCAGCTAGGCACAAAATTTCCAACCACAAAAGGTCCCAACCAGCTAGGCACAAAGTTTCCTTTATTTTCACGGTTCTGGAGATTCTTCATATTGTGCTGCAGGGCAAGATCACTGACTTGAACTCACGAGGTTTTATCTTCTTGTTGAAATATAAGTGTAGGAAATTTTGATACACCTAGAGATTGTTAAAGGGATTAAGGAACCTTTCATCAAGGATTTCAAGCTTGTGTAAGCGAGCAACTTGGTATTCTTCTTCAGACATTAAATTCTTTAGGGAGATTCTGAGGGAAGAGAGCTCAATTTCAATGGGAATGATGACCTCAGTACTATAAACAAGGGTGAATGGAGTGGCTCAGTGGGGGTACAAATGGAAGTGTGATAGGCCTAAAGGAAAATATTTAACCAAAGGTACCAGTCATGACCAAAATCATTGACTATCTTCTTAAGTATTTTCAGGATGGTTTTTTTGTAGCCTCTCCTTGACCGTTACCTTGTGGGAATTACTTGGAGGAATAGTGTTGAGTAATTCCAAACTTCTTACATGGCTCTGTGACATCTTTATTCTTGAAAGGGGTCCCATTATCTATGATAAAATATTTAGGGATGCCATAGCGGCATATAAGATAGTTCAAAATAAACTTTGAAATCTATTTTCTAGTGGTGTAAGTAAGAGGGATGGCTTCAACCCATTTTTTAAAGTACTTTGTGGTAGAAAGGATGTATTTGTGGCTATTAGAAGAATTTCAAAATATCTGGCCAACAAGGTCAAGTCCCTAGTGGAAAAAGGGCGAAGGTGTGATGGTAGGTTGAAGGGATTAGGAGGGGGCCCGTATCAAATCACCATGATGTTGATAAGGTACACACATCTTCACATAGTGATAATCATCCCGCTCCATGGTAGACCAATAGTATCTAATGCGTAATAGTTTCTTGGCCAAAGTGAGCCCATTAGAATGGGCCCCATAGTTCCCTTGATGTAAATCCTCTTAATTTAGACACCTTACAAGAGTTCTATCGAAGTGTTTCTAAAATAAGGTATCACCAAGGATTGTGTAATGTAAGGTTCAAAGGATGAAGGTTTTACATTGGTTTGGGGTGAGGGTAAGTGGGGTAATTTTGTATTTAAGTTAGGGATAAATTTCTTGGTACCAGAGAGAATTGGGATCAACAATTTCACATACCATCTTAGTCTTTGGTTGGTCATAGACATGGACCATAAAATTATCAACAAGAAAATTGCACAACAAAACATGTTAAGGCATGGATATCAAAGATCCAATGGTTTCCATGGCATTTGCTACTTTGTTGTTCGTTCTTGAGATCTCCTAGAAGAATTTTTTGTGAAATTTTGTTTTAGATCTTCAACCATGCGATGATAGGGGAGTAATTTTTCATCCTTTGTTTGATATTCATCCATGAATTTCTTGATAACCAACTGAGAGTCACCAAGAACTAGTAAACTGAGGATTTTCTACTAGACGGCTTGGCGAAGTCCTCTCACCAAGGCCTCATATTCTGCAATATTATTTGTGCATGGAAATTGTAATTTATAATATTTAGGGAAAAGCTCCCCTTAAGGTGTCCCAAACAAAATACCTACCCATGATCCTTTATGTGTAAAGGATCCATCAAAATAGATCTTCCATGGGATACTCGAGGTAATAGTGAGAACTGATTCATCTGGAAAATCTATAATAATTGGATGGTCCCCTTGAATAGGTGCTTCAACTAACTAATCTACAATCACTTGGCATTGAATAGATTTTTGATCCACATAGACAATATCAAATTGACTGAAAATCATGACCATTTAGCAGTGCATCCAATAAGAGCAGCTTTTGACAATAGATATTTGAGTGGATTGATATTTGCAACAAGATGTATCTTATGATTAAGCATGTAGTGGCGTAGCTTCTATGTACATAAGACAATGAAAAAACAAGATTTTTCAATAGGTGAGTAATTCAGTTCATAACCCACTAATATTCTGCTGAGATAATAGATTGCTCGATCTTTTCCATTGTCATCTAACTGTGCTAATGGAGCACCTAGTACAACTTCCATAGCTGATATGTACAAAATCAGAGGCCAGCCTAAGATAGGCAACACGATCACTAGTGATTTAGCTAAATATCCTTTCAACTGTTCAAACACTTTTTGACATAGGAAATCCCATTGGAACTTGATATTTTTGTGTAATAGGTGAGAAAAGGGATGGACTTTATCAACCAACTGTGACATGAATCTCCTGATAGAATGAAGTTTTCCTTGTAGATTGCGTAGCTATTTTAATGTCCTGGGAGGCAAAATTTCTAAACTTGCATTGAATTTATGTGGATAAAATTCTATGCCTGTGTAAGACACAATATAACCCAACAATTTTCTGGATTGAACCCAAAGACACATTTCTTGGGATTGAGACGAAGCTTGTATTTTTCCAATCTTTCAAAGATCATTGTGAGGATGGAAAATGCGGGTCTCGTGTCTTTGATTTTCCTAGAAGGTCATCCACATAATCTTCCATAATAACATGTAGGAGATCATGAAATATTGTGGCCATTTCTCACTGATTGGTTGCACCTGCATTTTTGAGACCAAAGAGCTTGACTTGATAATAAAAAATACCCTAAGGAGTTATGATTGCAATCTTGTGTTGATCTTCTAGTGCCATTCTGATTTGATTATACCCAAAAATTACATCCATGAGGGACATCATCTCATGTCCAACAGTCAAATCCACTATAATGTCAATATTTGGTAGTGTAAAATCATCCTTAACACATGCTAAGTTCAAATATATAAATTCTATACAAATATAGATGCCCCCAATAGGTTTACCTACTAGTACAATGTTAGAGACCCATTGGGATAATTAATCAGTCGAATGATCTCGACATCCAACATTTTTTCAAGTTTAGTTTTGACTAACAAAGTCACTTGTAGATGCATCTTGCATAATTTCTTCTTAATAGGTTTTTACCTTTCGATCAATGACAAGATGATGTACAACTAAATTTGCATCCAATCTAGGAATATCTTTTTAAGTCCAAGAAAAATTGATTTTTTTCTTCTTAAGGAATTCACTCATAACTTTGTGTTCTTGATCATTAAGTGATGTTGCAATAACTGTGACTTTTGGATATTTTTCCGTACCGAGGTTGATTGTTATTGTGTCTTCTATCAGGATGGAGGATTTTTATGGCTATAAAGCTATGAATGGAAGGTCAAATTCTCCCTCATCTAGTGCCTCAGAATGATTTTCACTAGAGGACACATCCTTTATTTTATCTTTTTTCTTAATCTGAAGGTGCATGCAAGAGTTTTTCACCAGGGGATGTTTTATTTTCTTTTCCATTTTTGTAACTAAGAGTGTTGACCTAGCTACCACAGTAGGCTTGATTATTGTAGTGGATCTAATTCTCATATTCTTAGATATTATTAATTCTAAAGAGTGTTAACACTTCCTCACTTGAATCACATATGTCTCAGGATGGGAGTGAATCTTGCTGATCCCAATCGATTAGTTTAGGGTTCTTCAGGGGAAGGCCAGGGGATGAAAGGTCATATTTTATGATGGTAGGGACACAAGCATAGTCAACAAGGTCATCTTCAATATATTGGAAAGGTAATTTAAAGAACTCCTATTTGGTATATGAGTCAGATTCATCTAAATAATAATCCTTAGTGAAGTTAGTCTTAGGCTCTAAGGAACCCTATCCTTTTCCACGTGGATAACCTTTTTCTATAATGAGGGTCCTTCTCCCTATTTATTTTTCTTTGCGACTAGTACCGTCATATCCCATGCTTTCAACAATGGGAATGGCTTTTATATACTTATCTTTAGGGAAGGTTACTCGTTTCTCTTCTTCTTCTTTGTAAAGCTAATCTAACACATTGGATTCCATGTGTTCATCTGATAAGGATCCCTAGTGTTCAAAAGTAGTCTTCTTGCATTTCATGATGTGTTTTTTTCTTCTTGAGAGAGTTAATTATGAAGGTTTTACATAAGACTTTGGAGACAAAGGGAGTTGTCCAATGCACATAGCACATTCAAACTTACATTTTCCCATGCCTTGATCTTTGAATGTTGTTTTATTTTCTAACTTAGGAATCTTGTCTTCAACAACTTTCTCTTTTCCTTTGGATTGATCCAAGGGGATTGTTGATGTCTCTTCAACACTCTTAGAGGAATACTACTGAACTATAGGCGAGATGGGAGTCTCCTTTTTAATAGGTTGAGCCAATTTTTTAAAATGACAATAATTTGACTGTCTACCCTCCAATATTTTTCAATACTGAAAGGGTTCAGGATCTCCAAGAATAGTTATTTCTCTGCCATGATGTGGGAATTTTAGATATTGATGATATGTAGAAGGTACACCTTTGATAGCATGTATCTATGGCTGTCCCAACAATATATTGTATGGTAGATCAAGGTCAAGAACATGACAAACTATTTCAATCAGGGTTGGACCCACTTGCAGAGGGAGTGCTATCAAACCTTTTCTCTCCCTTTCTCAATCATCATAGGATTCTATTTTGATTCTTTTATTTACATCAAGAAGGTCTTCAGAAAGACCAATGGTTCAGATTATTTTTAATGTACACAAATTGAGGCCATATCCACCATCTATAAGGATTTGTTTGATTTTAATGGAGTGGATTTTGGCTTGAATATAGAGGGATTGATTGTGATGGATGTCTAGGCCACATAAATATTTGTTAGTAAAGACCAAATGATCTTGTGCAGCTAAATTTATGATCATATCTTGGAACTGGGAAGCGCTAATTTTTTTAGGAACACGAGAATCATTAAGGGAATTTTCAAGAACTTATTTATGGATGGGGGATGTGTGAAGGATCTTGAGGATATATATATATATATATATATATATATATATATATGTAGATGTCTTTCCTAACTGGGCCAACAAATCATAGCGTAAATTAGGCCGAGTAGCTATAGATGGTGCGACTAGTGGATTTGCAGAAGTTGATGGATTGTTAGTAGCCTGGACAGTAACTTTGAGTCTTTGGGTGGTAGCATTTTATGTTGCACCTTTGAGTGTTAGAGCGTTCACATTATTTTGAGATTCTTCAATACACCCACATAGTTCATCAAAACCAAAGATGTCATTCTCTTCTAAACTCCCACATGTTGGATTGTTGCTTGTGATGGTGTTTGTAGAATAATCATATGGAATGACATTGGATGTGTTGTTCTGATTGTGTTTAGAAAATGGTTTATTGTAGACTTTCAGTTTTGCATTCAATGATGATGAATTTTATCCTTCAACCTCAATTTTTCCATCATCTATAAGGTCTTGAACAAAGTGTCTCAGTTTCATGCATTTCTTGGTATTGTGCCCCTTGATGCAATGGTAATCACAATATTCATTATCTTTATACCAAGCATGTTTGGGTTTATTTTCATCAAATGGATGAGTATTATGATATACCATCATCCCTTGATCCACTAATCGCTGAAAGACCACATCCAATGACTCTACGAGGGAAGTAAATTATTGGCACTGTCTGGTATTGTTATTATTATTATTGTTGTTGTTGTTATTGGTGTTGTTATTTTTGTGAGGAAACAAATATGACTGATTGCGAGGTTGTTTTTGTGACGAATTATTCTGATTGCTATTGTTGTTTTTATTATGATTGTTGTGATGAATTGTTCTGATTGCTATTATATTTTTAATTATGATTATTGTGATTATTCTGATTAGATGCCTAGACATTTTGAAGATGTTTTGTATCTGTCACTCCATCATTAACAACTCCTTTTCTTACTCCAAAATTTTAGTTTTTCATTGTTAGAGGAAGAGGTATAATGTTTAATGGCATCTTTTTGCAAAAGTCCATCTTCAATGTTTTCCCCCTTTTTAAAAAGAAACTAAAAAGTGTCTGGAGAAGCCATTTTCACTTGGAATGACATTTTCGATACCAAATTTTTATTAAAGATGTTGATAAATTTTTTGTTGGGTATCTTCCAAGGCATACAATTTGCAATGTGTCTCCATCTTTGTAAAAAGCAGGCAAATGTTTTTCTGTTCCTTTTCTTGGTGTTACATAGGTTAATCAATGATGCTTGGTGCTCAATGTTGTAAGAATATTGTCCAATGAATTTCTCTGCAAGGTTAGGGAATGTAGATATGGATCCATGAGGGAGGGCCATGAACCACTCTAAAAAAAGACCACCAAGACTCTTAGTAAAGAGCCTCTTCAGATAATTCTAATTGTAGGTGATCTCTTGACATGAAATATATAATTATTTTATATGTTTGAGTAGACATGTTTCCCCTTTTTATTTTTCAAACTTAGGGATCTCAAAATTCAGAGGAAATGGTTGCATGGTTATCGACTTGTCAAACGGATAAGGACATATATCCTCAAAGGAGAATTTTTTATTTCCTCCATTTTGCAAGCTATGCACAAGGTTTTTGAGCTCATTCACTTGTTGGGTTAGATTTGGAGCATTGTGAGGAATGAAATGTGGCCCAAAAGATTGTCCACCTCCTAATTGTGAGGCTGAAAAGCCTGTTGATGTCATTCCAATTGTAGGAGGCATATAATGATAAACTCAGGATGTTTGTTGAGCAGATGTCTTCATTGCAGATGATGGAAATGTGAATTGTGATGATGAAAGTTGTTGTGTAGATAAGGGGACAGAAGTATGCCCTATGCTGAAAACAATAGCACCGACACTGGTAGAGGTATTTTTTGTGGTATGGGTGCTATTATGCGAGGTTATGTAGGGAAAGATACTAAGGATCTGTTGAATTTGTTCCCCTATTAATTGAAATGTTGGCTGTAATGTTGATGCAAGGATTGATGTAGAAGGCCCAATGGAAGTGGCCTTGCTCCGGTCTTGTGATGATGTTGATTTTTAAGTGGAGGCTATCATTGTGCTTGCAGCTGTTATGGCCCTGATGATATTGCTGACAAGGAGAGATTCATCAAAATCGGTGGGTACTGTGACACCATTCTTGATAATATTTAGAAAAATCTCTTTTCCATTTTGGTTAATGGATTTTTCAACCATCTCTAGATTGTATAAATCACTAAGGAAAACATTCACTTAAGTAGGTCTTTCATCTTGATCCACCAATTCATTCTCTTGAGGGATATTGGTGATGTCCTCAACATGTACTTCATGACCATGAAAGAATGGATGAGAAAAAGGATTCTCATCATCGTGGTTGGTTTTAACTTGTGTGCGCCTCATGTTTTTATCTTGAGATTGAGTGACTACCATACAATGGTAACCTCCAAATGATGGATGATGAAGGGTGAAGGATGAAGTTTGGGATGTTTATTGGTTATGATATTGTGAGAAAAGGATTTGGACTTGATTAGATTTTATTTGATTTTGGATTAGATTTGATTGATTGGATTGGATTTGATTGATTTGATTGAGATTTGATTGATTGGGTTGAGATTGGTTGATTGATTTGAATGGACTTGATTGATTTGATTGAGATTGGTTGATTAATTTGAATTGGATTTGAAGGTTTTGAGATAAAAACCTAGGTGAGACAAGACCTTATGATGATACAAACACAAGGAATTGATTTGGATAATATCTTCTTATACTTGGAGATAGACTTGTGATCCCAAGCAAGATAGGAAAAGATCAATGGATTTTATTGCTTGAGATAGACTGATGTTCTACAAGCAATAACATGTTTTCTAGAGATGAAGGTATGAAACACATTGATTGAGATCTTTCAACCTAATGAGAATGGAGTGAGAGATTGGATTTGATTTGATTTACTTGATTATAGTCCAAGGATGATTGGTTTTGTTTTTTCCAAGAAGGAATGGTGATTTTGTAAAGACAAAAAGATGAATTGATTGGATGTTCAAAAATAAACAATGAGGATCATTTAGTCGTATCTCTCAAAATGGATAATGATAGAGGTGGCAGGATGCTCCACCCACCCATTCTTTAGCAAAGGTAAACCTTATTGTAATTGTAAAAATTAGATAGTTGAAATTGTTGGCAAGTTGACTCCCAGGGAGTATATGACTTATTTTGCATTGTCATTATGGCAACAAAGTCATATAAAGTTTTGATAGCAAAATTTGAAGTGGAAATTGACTAAGTATAGAACACAAGATAGAACATAGATATACAGATGATTAGAGCACCAACGCACGTGTGTACGACCGATTCAGACTAAGTGCCTTTAGACATAAGCTTTATGATATGTTTTTATGCTTACCCTATACACACATGGTACAGAATGTCAGTGCAGATAAGTTACAGAAAGAACAAGTATACTAGCAGTCGAGAAAATAGAGTATGAAGCCGACTTCAGTTTTTTGATTAGCGTGTAATGTTTTGTTTTGTAAAGGCTAAGTTCCTATTGTAATAAGTTTATAATAATGTATTAAACATTATTGTATACACGCTTTAGCCAATTTTTTTGGAAACATTGTGAATGTTGTTCTTAGGTTGACTAAGGTCTTGTTTATAGTCGCATCTATTCAGGCATGGACATATATATAACATGCAATGTTGTATTAAGAAGTGTGGTCAAATATGTAGAGTAGAGATATAGAAGAACAGTATAAGATTTTAGAATGAGATAAAGATCTTCAAGAGTATAAGAGCATCAGCACATAATCAGAACTGATCAGACAATTGTGTCATATACAGTAGTTCACTTTTGGATATAGTGTATATCTATTATCAAGGAGGTTGTAGCCTTCATCCTACTGAGCAGTGAGCTTCTTGGATAGTGAGTCCTCACCCCTAATAGGGTTATTT
>MU223645.1:3466756-3478610 GCA_018584345.1 Thuja plicata
CACTTAGCTATTTTGTTAAAAAAACAAACAAGAAACCAAAAAAGAAATGATTGCAATTAACATTTTTTGCTAATGAAAGAACGTTGTCTTGATGAATATTATTTTTTACTACTAGTAAATGTTGATGAATGATGTGTTAATGAATTATTCATGAATGTTGTGTGTGAATGAATTTTATGTGTTAATGAATTTTATGTGAGTATAATTATTGAATGTAGGGAAGAAATTATTTATATAAGATGAAAACATGAAATCTATTTAGAGGAAGAAAATTAGTGGTATATAGTGATACGACATAATAAAATATATTTTTATACCCTTACTATGATGAACCTAGATTGATCTGGTTTGAGACTATGAAGTCAAACTCTGAAGTCTCTGAACATGAACATAGGCAAGGCTATCAAAGATGAGCCCCTGAGACTTAGGTCCAGTCTCATAGGTTCAGTCAAATGGTTCTCACTATTCATAAGTAATAGTTCCAGTCCCTTATGTATGGCATGAATTATGTTGCTCTTATTTATTTTATAAATTAGGTAAAAATAAACCTTTGAGGCTCTTTTTATACCCTTACTATGATGAACCTAGATTGATCTGGTTCGAGACTATGAAGTTTAACTACAAAGTCTCTGAGCATGAACGTAGGAAAGGCCATCAATGATGAGTCCCTGAGACAGGGCCAGTCCCATAGGGTTTTTCAAATGGTTCTCACTATTCAAATGGTTCCACACACACACACAACCTATACAAAATATACAACCTTCACTTGTATATAAGAGTTGATTAGAGAAGGAATATGCACACGTGATGAACATGCAGATTTGGCTAAGTACTAATGGGAGCTTACCCAAAAATAGATGTACTATTGTGATAAAATAATCACAAGTCCATTTGTTGTTGGGTCAAGTTCCCAGTAGTGCTTGGTCAAATCTGTATGTTTGTCACTTGTACATATACCTTCTCTAAAAATACACAACTTTCATTCCAACCATAGGAATAGTCTATAAATTAGTGGAAAATTTCCTCTAAACTCTTATTTTATGAATTCCAAAGTTTTAGATTTTTGTGAAGAGATTTGGTCATGTATTAATAATTACCTAGTGGATTGTTTGCATTAGTTGATTTTATACAAGATCGACCATCAAAAGACTAAAAATTGCACCCTAAATCCACTTGAATCATCAGATCCCCCAAAGACAGGAAGAGAGAAATAAAAACAAACATCGTCTATCTCTTCTTTTCTTTGGGGAATCCGAAGCTTCAAGTCATACTTGACATCATCGGTTGAAAACTTCACTATTTTGTCTTCAACAACATTGCTAGAAGAAGGAATCTGTGATTGGTTTGGCTATATTTGAAGCCAGGTAATTTGACTAAATTTAGTTTATATTCTTGTAATTTTCATGTTGATATTGGGTTGTAACCATAATAAAATTGATGCATTTATCCTATAAAACCATCTCTATCTGGATAAAGCACCTTGCATGCACTTGGAAGGAACTATGCTACACTCCAACTCTTATTTTATTTTTGAATTGTTTGTGCACATTTGTACTCATCATAGAACTGAATGGGTGGATGGTAGATTATTATATTTTTGTGAGCTTCATTCATGTTGCTGCAACTTTAGTTGGTAGTCAACACCACTCTCCCTCCCTCTTTTGATTGTACTTTCTTATTTTCTCTAAGGAAAGAGGTTTACATTTTGGTTGTCCTGTAGCATTTGGACCATGCTTTTGATGGTGGAATGAAATCAAGTCTTTATCCTATGCTTATTTATGATTTGAAAGGACTAAATATGCATAGGATTAAGAAGCACAACCTTGGTTTCATTCGACCACAAAAGTGTGGTCCAAATGCTAAAGGCCAAAAACCAAAATGTAAATCTCTTTCCTCATAGAGAATAATAAAGTATAATCAAAAGAGGGAGAGTGATGTTGACTACCAAATGAAGTTTCGATATGATATGCAAAGAAAGCATGTAATTGAATGTAAATGTAGAATACACGGTGTAAACAATTATGAGGAACTCCCTAACAAAGAAAAGAAAGAGGTTGAAGCTGAAATGCAATCTTATAATAGTGATGAGAAGGAGGAGGAAAGAAGGAATAGAATAATATTGCTGAACAAGAGAAAGAAAATTGATCAAAAGGTAATTTGCAATTGTACTCTTAAATCCTATTGTTTGATTAGTTTACTTGTGTTTGTATGCAGGCAAATTTGATCTAATGTTCACATTCATGGCATTGTAGAGCGATGGTCAAGAAGGAACTAATGGGAATCAGCAATGTCTCCAATTTAGAGGTGCAGTAATCTACATTTATTGCTTTCATTTTACTTTCTTCAGCTGTTTTATGTTTAACATCTGGTGTAAAATATTCTAAATTTCTCAAAGTTTGACATGTTTACATGGATCCAAATTATAAATAAGAAACTTAAATGGGTGAGCTTAACTGGTAATATATTTTATTAGTTGGGCTTCCAAATTGGAGCCCTAGTTAAATTACTATGAGATGTTGATAAACTATTGAAATGGGGTTAAATACTAAATCCAACTAGTTTGGTGTGGCATACTTTAATTCCTACCTCTATTAATTTTTTGAAACTTAACAAGTATTTCAAACAATATGTTTTTTGAAACTTAGAAGTTACAACCTAAAGAAAAGATAAGGCAAGTGTAACGCCTTGCCAGGGAACCCAAGAGAGATTAACCTAAAACATGTTACTAAGTTTGCAGAACAATTTTTTTTAGAGTTTACAATTGATAAATAATTAACAATGTGGACGCAATATAACATAAGATAATACATACTCATAAATGCAAATCATTTATAGATTACAAATCCCAAGGGTTCCATGAAGTAGTATTACTTAAGTTAACTAATCTACTAAAAGAAATTAAATAATATAACATCTTCATGTAATGCAAATGAATAAAAATAACATCATCTCAGAAATGAAATCTAGAAACAATTGATACCATAAGATATACATAACAAACCAACATCCACTACACAAGTCACAGGGTATGTAATAAAACTTAATACAAAGTACAATACAATATCTGAGAATATCACAATTGATACAATGATACAAATATACATCATAAGAAAGATAAGAGAAAGTCTCCAACAATGAAGAACAAGAAAGTACAACTGCAACAAGGTGTTAGTAACATCTGAGAGGGGGGGGGGTGAATCAGTGGCCTCAAAAATTTATCCTTCAAATATTAACCACCAATCAAATAAACCTTAGATTATTAAGTCCCTACAAGATGCATGCCATAAAATGCTTATAATGAATAACTGTCTGTCAGTTTTCCTTGTCTTTCCTTATTCTCCTTGATTATCGATAAGTAGTATAACTATTTACCGAAACTCAGTAAATAAGCAGAGTATACCGATCAACCTAGTGTTAACTATGTCAGATATAAAATAATAAAGAAATGAATCATACACACATAACACATGAATTTTTAACATGGAAACCCTGTTAATGGAAAAACCACTGGGACCGGTACCCCAAATTTTTACTCTTCTGAAGTGAGCCCTATTAGGAGCTAACCCTGTTAAAGGTTACAAACACACCGTTAAGTGCGACATTGTTAGAGGATTTTATACATAGAGGTTGTCACTTAGTATCGGGCATCTATTGCTACCATCCTTGAATCAACCTCCTTAGACTGTCAATAGGTATCAGGAAAGTCCAATGCTACTTTCATGAATCAACCTTATTGGCACTCCTTGGGATGTACCTCAATATATAGAAGATTGTTAAGTCCTGCTTTGTTAAGAGACTTGATGCTTCAATGGTTGAACTGAAACACTATGACCTATTTCTAATGCAACTTTGAATTATAGATTTTCAGATCTATTAAGTACATTACCTCTCTGATCAATGTATCAATTCAATTCTTTGTGCTCCACACTTTCTACTCTATGATGCTGTACTTCACTGTTCATCGGTGTTTGTAGAATTCTTTAGCTCTCCTTCATCTTGATTGATCAAGACTATATGTATTTCTTCTTCATCAATTTCTCTTCAGCATCCTCTTTTCATTCGCTCCCCTTAATCCCCTTTTCGTGAATGTGATTGCAAAAATGAAGTAAGCTTGTCTCTTATATAGACATGATATTCACTATTTCTTGATTCTTGATTCTTGGTGTGAAAAGAAATCCAACCAATTTGATTTAAAGCATAACTCCTGATTTATCTCATAGTTATCTTCTTGCCAACTATACAAATATTCTTTAAATCAATTACTTAACTCTGGTCGAATAAAAAAAAGAAAACAACCAGTTAAGTCTATCTTTAGCTCTTGCCAGCTAGATATTTTGTCATTTTTTGAACTCTTTGTTCCATCGGTCAATTCTTCAGTTAGTTGTCGGTGACAAATGACAGTTCTATTGGCATGACTCTAGTTAGATTTGGGATCTTTGTCTGTCGGGAAACTCTATTTTCAGCTCGTCGGGCATCCTGTGGTTTTGCTTTGTCTGGAAACACTATCTTCTACTCGTCAGGTATCACTATGACTTCTCTTTTTTGCCTTTACTGATGGTGTGCACTCCATCGGTGTTATCTGTTGCTTAGTGAATACTTGACATTTATGTATTGCTGAAAGCATAACCTTTGTTCTATTGATTCTCTGAAGTCTTTGGAATTATGTACATGACCGTATAGATGATATCAAGTTGACATCAATGAAAATACAAATCATTAACTTATTTAATGCTTTGCATTATCTTCAACTTAACATTATCAAACATTCAATCAGTTACATGTCATCACAAGGATCATCCAAGAAAAGTCATGAACGTCGGATCTCAATGGTAATAAGAATCACTACCACCCGACCACATGAAACCAAATTTTCACTCCCACCATGCTGAAGAGATAACAACATGCCCACACACACCGGAAACAACCAAACAAGAAAGACTAATGCAAAGGTTCACCGGATAAAAAGGTAACAAGAAGATTTTAAGGTTAAAAGTATGAAAGATCAAGAGACAAAGCAAGTGTACCAAATACTCACATAGGAACCTAGAAAACATACAGGGAAGTGTTATCACATAAGTCTACCTTTGAGTTACCCTATTAGCCCCTCTGAACCCTGGCCCCCAAGTGACTCTATGTGGCTCAGTAATCCTTTCATACAAACAAGGATTCTAACAATGCAAGACATTGATCAAGCATCTTCTCCCACTCCCATCCTTAGCATGTACTAGAACTCAAGGTATGGGCGAGGCACATATTTATCTTATTAATATTTCCTCTCAATTATTTTAATTAAGTTATCACTTATTAGGCCACTTACAATGAGTTACCCTAGTAGCCTCTTAGGGCCCTGGCCCCCATTGCAAGCCACTTCTCGTTTATGCTCCTAGATAACCTACCCTAATGCTCCCAGCCACAAGACCAAAAGAAGATAAAGCCAAAACCACAAAAGACTACTTGTAAAGCATTACATCATGAAAGTCATCAATGAAAATGTTGGAGCATAACAAAGAATAATACATCCTATACAAGGATCCAAATTGTTCATCTCATAATGAACATCTCAATAAGTCATCCATCCCATAATGGATATCTCAATAAATAATTACCAAATTCTCATAATCTCATATCACAAAATCAATGATCCTGAATAGCTTCAAAAGAATCTCTCTCCAACATGGAGTAAATAATAATAAAAAAATACCATCACTCAAAATATTGAACAATCATAGTAGAAGAAACAAGGTGACCAAGTGAACAAATCATAACTCAACACAATATTGGTTGTTACCTCTAATAGTAAAATAACATAAAGACCAAGGACTCAAGGACTACATGATATCTCTGACATATGTACCTAAGATAACACACGAACCAATCGTGACATTAATAGGTTATGAAGTTTCCACAATATGAAACCCAAATAATAAAAAGGCATAAAGTCATAAGATAGTACAAGTCCAAAGACAAAACCCACCTAGGGTAACCACCTACCCACATTGACACTTACAAGACCAAGATCACATGAAAGAAGGCATGCATAAATTTTTACATATTATTTAACTCTATTTATATAACATCATTATATTTATTAAAATCCTCTTAAGTCATAAATGACTTAGTTAATAACATAAAGTACACACATGGAACATATATGATATTTTAGTGAATCTCTATGATCTTTACAATTAAATTATAAATTGCTTAGATCAGTCATACTAATTATTTAATAATTTTCAAATTGATTAATTTTTAATCAATCAGACTTATTAACAATTTTAACTTTATAACAATGAGTTTTTGCGTATTTCCTCTATGCAGATCAGTCGGTATTTTAAACGGTATAATCTTATATGAAATGATATGGACCTGAAACTTATATCTATAGAAATATAATTTAATTTCACATATTTTTAATTCTTTCTAGTCCTAAAGATAAGGTCATTTAAATGGTGTAAAAGTAAATCTCTGAAACAACCCTGTTCGGGAAAGATTGTTACTAGTTTGGTAAAAATACCATAACTTTGTTTTGAACTGTTGGATCATCATAAAAGTTAGGTAAATGATTCATACCAGTATTATTTAAAATCTCACCGAAGTGATTTTATTAATTATGCAATTAGAAAAAGTTACAGATGAATGTGTAGGAGGCTTTGATTGAAAAATCAAGCTCAAATAGGCCTAATTTCACTATAATAGCCAATATTTGATCCTTTCCGTACAAAGGAACTCTATTTAATTTTGATATATGTTAAATAAAATCCAAATGAGTATCCTAAAGTGTCTTTATATTTTTAAGGTGACATCTAAAATGAAAATTATTTCCTACCCTGACTCTTTACAACCCTAATCCAAAAACGTATGTTTTCAAACCCATATCCTTACATACAAATTATCTCCTAGGGGTTCCATACAAATTCTCATAGAATATCAGACATATCATAAATATAACTCACAAGAACACCATAATCATCTATATAAATTTTTAGAAATCAAAAGAACATTAACTCAAAATCAAATCACAATTAAGCAAGCACAGAGAAAACAATCTTTCCAACAGAAAATGTAAAAGGACTCAATAAATCCTACCTTGAAAATGCCAAGTAGACTTTCTAAGAAGAAGAAGAAGAACCAAAAAGAAGACTCCACTCCCAAGATTTAAAAATATATTCTTTAACTTGAACATCTCCATGCAAAACCTGTAATCTGTCTCCTGAAACTTCTATTCTAAAAAAAATATTTGTCTCCCCTCAAATGACAAAAATCCTCTAAAAAACTAAAAACTATTCCACTAGAGTTTCTAGGACAACTTCCTAAAAAACTAAACCCTAAAAAAATAAAAAAAAAAAGAATTGTTTTCTTTATTTTTCTTTTTATTTTTTTCAAGTAAAAATCAATTTACTTATTTATTTATTTTTAAAAGAAAAAAATACACAATTTCCTCTCTTTCTTCTTTTAATATTAAATAAATAAATATTATTTATTTGTTTATTTTCTTTTCCTAAATTAAGTATTAAATCTCTCTATATATATTTTTTTAAATAAATAAATATCCTTTCTTTCTTTTCTTCTCTATTTTTTTTGTTTTTGTTTTTTGTAATTAAATAATTAATTCTCCACAAAACTCAATTTTTAATTAGAATTAAAACTCAATTTATTATTATTATTATTTAAATGTAATTACATTGCATATTATTACTTTTAATTAGGAATAATATTTGTAGCATATTAATAATTTATTTATATTAAATATGCCTTTTAATTTTCATTTAGACATAATATTTAATTAAATCTTCTAACGTTATCTTTAGACTTTTAATTAAATACCTTTTAATAAATTTGGGTATTTAATTGATTTCGATTAATTAAATATCTATATATTTAATATTTTATTATTCTTAGAAGGTTCAATTTTTTAAAATTTATAATTAACCCTTAATTACTCTTTAACTTACATTAGGACAAAATACCACATTGACCTTCATGCATGCATATTGAAATCTGACTAAATCAAAATGTAGAAAAGATGCAATGACATAAGCATGCTCAAACAAGGGTTCACGAATTCACGTCACCTCGATGAATTCAGAGAAGGTAGTCAATCAGATACTTGTCCACTATTTCAGGACAATAATGCCTTAAGTTGGGATTTGGACCTGTCTGTTATCTCCCCTCTCTTACCATTGAGAAATTGCGATAGGGTACACTCATCCTGACAATTTAGGGAAGTCGATGCCTGGTACCTGCAAACCTGCATCACAAATTTGAGCATGTACATAATATAAATAACAAACAATTATAGAGATTGGTCGATCATGTGGATCTTGCAATGCAAGTAACTACGTCTCCATCCTCTACCACATCAGACACATCATATAGAAATGTAAGATAGACATGCCACACATCAATATAAAACATATATGCCAACCATACACATGCAAGTATGGGGTCAGTAAAATCATCCTAATATATGCATAATCATCATGAAAATAACCATAATATTCTACCATAAATATTGAAAAGTAAATTATGGGTGGGCACTACAGCAAGAGAGTTTACATCTTCAGACTATGGTTTTTCCTCTCCTTGACTAATTTGCTTCCTCTAAAACAATGATACATGTTCTTCGAGGGTTTTGTGTTCTTTTACTGGTCATAAATTCTCTTCTTTGTACCTTCATATATATCATTGTCAAATTGTTAGACTTGGCTGTCATTTGTATCTTTTATGTATTCTTCAAACCCTCATAACTATCCCTTTTCTATATTTTGATCTTTTGACTGCCATATTTGATATTTGTTGTCTTTAAGCTCTTTAATGTTTTTCTGAAGAGTAAGTTTTCTTTCTTCTTTGTTGTCATGTTCTATTGAAAGACTTCATATTTCACAACCCTTGATGACCATATTGAGTGAAGGGTCTAGATGACCTTCTCAATTCTCTTTGGTTCTTCTGGATCATGACTATCTTCTATTATTGGGCATCTTTTGACTACTTGGTTAGCCAAAAATTCCCTCTTCAATGTTGTAGGATGAAAGCATGGTACCATTGTGGCTATTCTTCATGCATTCTAGACTTCCTTTTTATGGTTTTCATGTTTAGAGGGCTGTCAAAGACTCACTATCCATCATGTCACTGATATATTGATACTTTATGATAATTCTGCTAGCTAGGCCCACTATATTTTCATATATTCTCTGCATTCATGACTAGTAATATGTTGACACATTTCATGCATATTATTATTGACTACCCCATTCTTGTGACAATCATCTCTTTCTTGCATATCACTATTTGATTATATTATCCAACATATCTTTCATATTCCTTAACAATTAGTGTTATTTAAGGTCTTAAACTTTTTGTCCATTCCATTTCCTTGCTAAAGTGGAATCTGGTACTTATTCTCAAAACTGGAAAATATCACTCACATCCTTTGCTTGCATGGAATGTCCACAAACTTCTCTATGATAGTTCACATTAGTTAGTTTTGACAGATATTTCTCTTAAATCACCATCACTTTGATAATCATCACTACTCTACCATCCTTATTATATCTCCTTTTGATTGTAATGAAAAATTGTCAGGGTCTTTTCACCATGTATTTGATAACAAAGTATTCATAGGTAATTGTACCTTTCCTTTAACACACTACCTACCTTTTGAAGCACATCTCCTTTTGTGACTATGAAAATCCTAACCATGTTTACTGTTTTGGAATTTTATTTGTTCTTATCTATCACTAAATTTCATATGCACTTACCTAAGGCCCCTTGAAGAATTATACTAACCCATTGCACTAACAGTCAACACTTTATTGTCATTTGGAAAGTAACAAGCATCTAATAAGGATTTTCACTGTCTTCTAGACCTTTCTACCTTAAAATACCTGACTATCACTTTATGACTCTCTTTTGACCTAGTTATACTTTGTAGGGCTATCCTTCATTTATGTACTCTTAACTGGCACATGTCACTGTTCATGACTATCCTTTTGGATTTGTATTTTATCTTCAAAAACCCCGTTGTTACATACCCTTATTAACTGTTCAAAACTTTTGCAGACACAAGAAATTTTGTATTATCTATTGGTTGTCTTGGGTTCAATTGGGATAAAAAAAACAAAAAATCAATAAGCTCTTCAATTATGAATTTTCTCTTTTAGCTACAACTCATCCTTAATACTGGTATTATCTTTTTCATCATTTATAATCTGAGATTATGTTCCATATTACATCAAAGTTAGACATTCTCATAACAAGTTTTGGCAAATTCTATCTTTTGGAGTCTGTTTTTTCCTTCATCCATGAATGTTGCTTCCTCTACATAATCTATTTCACTTGTCATCCCAATGTAGGTGCTTCTATGAGTTGCTTACCAATATTTATCTTACAACAAATGATATAGTTCACACTTCCCAAATTCCCATTGTGTTGCACGACATAAATAAGCCCATATGATTTCCTATGCATCTAGCATTGTCTAGACCATTTGTATAATTATTCCCATTTTGATATTTTATGGTTTATAAATGTGAAACAAAGATGTACTACATTACAATCTATAGGAACATCAAGTAATTTAGAAAGGGAATAATCAATTAACAAGAAAGCACATTAAATTCATTTCACTCCCCTTCATTGTGTAATGTAGGGCATAATCAATTACTTGCATCTCTCAATAATGATGAATTTCATTTTTAGATCCAAGGGAAATACTTGGGGTTTTCACATTGTTTCAAAAACAACCAACACTTGTTAGCCATTTCTAAAAAGTCTAATATTACCTTATAAGCGTAAGTATGCAACTAATTTTTTTAATCTAATATTTTACTACAAAGCACTATTTTTTACTAGGTAATTAATATTTTTCCTGTCAAGTACAAAGATTGTATTAATATGGGTTGGATAGTTACAGGACCAAATGCCTCTGAGTTGAAATAAAATACAAACTATGGTCATTTTAGATTGACAAATCCAAATTTCTGAGAGTTCAAAACCACTGGCAACTAGAGCACCTAACTTATGCTAGAGATAACAAAGATAAAACAAAGAAATAGAAAAGTAGGGCTTCCTAAGCATAACATAAATATACAAGTCCATTAGGGAGAGAAATTAAAGAAGATAGTCAATGCATTAAAATTTCCCTTTTTACTAAATTTCTCTTTCAAATAAGTATTAGCATTGGTATTGAGGATGGAAATATTGTAGAAACTGATGAAAGATCAGATTCACAGAACCCGAATACACCTGCAGGCAAATGACCTAATACAAAGATGAAGTACGAAAATGAAAAAGCATAACACAGAAGTTGCTCAGAGAGTGAGAGAAAAAATATTAACTGTATTAATGAAAGAGAAATACAAAGTTCGACCTTATAAAGGTGAACAAACCCTAAAGACTAAAAGCTAGGATGCGCATTATTAATTAATAACTAATTAATGATGTACATAAGAGAAAGCATAAGCTAAAAGAGTAATAATACTCTAACACCCCCCCTTAAGCTGAACGCAGGGAGAAAGCAGACCTAGCAAGACTAAGAAAGCAAGAAATGGGTCCCGGCAACAAGGCCTGATCAGGTACCCAGWACAAGGAAATCTCTGTAAACCGGAGACAAAGGAGAAAACCCAGTGGGAAAAACCCCTCTCCAAAAAGAGATATAAAGGCAAGCAAAGACAAAAAAATGACTTCAAGAGACTCTCTCAAAGCCAGTAGTACAATGCGTGCTGCTAACCCCCCCCGTGAGAGAGGGTCGAGGCTCCAAAGCCCCCCAGAATGAAAGAACCCCTAGAGCAAGGAACAAACCACTGTGACTCCAATGCAGAGGAGTGAAAGTCAGTGGGTGCTGAAGAGGTGACCT
>MU223645.1:3490978-3507675 GCA_018584345.1 Thuja plicata
TTTGAGAGACGGAAGTTTGAGTTTCATACACAGGTTATCTACCATAAAAAGCCTATTCAGGTGAAGGTTCACCCGCCTTGGTCCTACAGAGCCAGAAGCGTAGGGGAAGAGGATCATAATTGATCATTCCCGTTAGTTGGCCAAAAATAATTGGATTTCCCATCATTGGATTGGCAAGTCCAAAGGAAATTCAATTCAGTGTTTTTGGGCACCAACATATTCAATGTATGATGCACAAATATTCAAAGTCTATGGTTAAAGAAATAATGAAGAAACAAGGTTTCTTTTATACATTTAAGGACTTCAATGGACGTTTGAGGTAAAAAAGCACTGATTGATTTTCGATAGACGAGATTAAATAAAGATTATTCTTGTTGAGGAAAACAAGGAATTATTTGAGATGTGGATGGAACTGGAGACTTAATTCGTATTAAATAATTTTTTAATCATGCACATGACAAAATAATAATAAAATAAAATTTTTATTCATTTTAGAGGAAGTTATTTTCTTAAAAAAATTAAATAATGAAAAAATTATTTAATTAGGACTTGATATTAATAAATAAAATAAAGATTGTATTTACTTTTAGAAGAGGTCGCTTTCTTCAAAAGAAAGTGAATAACTAAATGAATTAAAAATAAACTCATTTAGTTAGAGAATATTGAAATTATTAAATAAAATAAAAAATTTATTTATTTTTAAAAGACTTTGCTTTCTTCAAAAAAATTGAATAAATAAATGACTTATTTAATTGGAGAAGAATTAGTTAACTAATTAAATAATTAAAATAATTATTTAATGATGAAGAAAATTATAAGAATGTATTTAATTAAATAATAATTATTTGACTAAAGTGCAAGAAATTGATTAATTAAATAATAAAATTATTTAATTATGAGGCTGAAAATGTTAATTTTTTAATTTGAATGCAAAGAATGACACTGGACTAATTAAATAATTAAAATTATTTAATTAATTAAGAAGAAAGCTCATAAAATTGTTGCTTGTGGGAGGGGACAATTTTATGTGTCTATAATGTCATTATGTTTCACTTTATTAACCAAATGTCTAATGAGTTAGCCTAGTAGCCCCTTTGTGCATTGGCCCCCATTAGACACAACTCCCATCATTGGTACTATTACCTACCTCAGGATCAATGAAAAAAAACATGAAACCAATAACCAAAATACCAAATTCTAGCATCAATTTCTTTCATCAATTAGAGCCCAAAACATCAAATAAGCACAGTTGCCCAAATGGCCAAATTGCCATAAAATGGATCCAATACGGACCTCAATAAAAATCTCATATATAAGAATATCATTCCACATATTAGTACCAATTTATGATAACCCAAAATCCACTTTTCAAAACATGTCGAATTTGACAAAAAACTAGTAATTAAATTTTTATTACACAAATCCAATAAAATTTGGGCTGCATTTACATTTTATAAAACTATGTTTTCAAAATACAACTTAGGATCTTTTCAAATAAACAACGAAATGACTTGATTTCAAAAATAAATATGTTCTATTTGATTAAGTAAACCATTTGCAAAAAAATCAAACCAAAAGTTAAATAATTGAGAGAGAAGTTAGATTTTCTACCTCTCAAGTTGCCAAAACTTCAAACGGAAGCCAAAAACCACATGTCAAAAAAAGGGTATGAAAATAGAGCAACAAAAAGCATTTTGTGAGACAATTCCATGGATCAATCACGCACAAAAATTCACCCAAGAAATCTCTCCCAAAAAAAATCTCAAATTTTTAGTGTAGGAGGGGTTTTTAAGAGAAAAACAAAGAAAAATATACAAAGTGTGAAAAAGAATTTTAATTTTACAATAGACTCACTTTTTGAGTGGAAATAAAATAATGATAAAACCAAACTTAAAACCTAAATATAAAATACACTTCTTAAAGCCCTTGAATATAAAATCATTCAATTCTCATTAATTTGAATACTCATAAGGCATATTTTTCATTTAAATAATATATTAGCACCATTAATCATTTAAATGTAGCGATAATTTCCAACTAAGATAAAAATGCTCAAACACTATTCACAGACTGACTACACATGACGACTAGGTATCTAGATAGTACCAACTCTGGTAGCCTAGGCTCAAATAATAAAATAATAGGAAATAATCCTTATTAAGGCATGATAAGTTTCAGATAGGGAATATTTTGGATAGTGTGCTATCTTCGATAACCACCATCTGAGATATAGGCACACTCAAATATGTGAAACCAAGTGGATTCGATGCCTAGTGGTGTAGGAGCTCCTTAAGGGCTTAGTGAAGATGTTTGACAATTTTAGCTTGTAGGTGGTTCTAACCAACCACTAGGGAAATAAGGACTGAGATAAAGTCCTAAATATGTGTGGAGTATTTTCTTAGTTAAGAGTCTTTAGGATTTTTGTGTGTGGTTTAGTCCAACAGGGTCTAGGCTCATTGTTTGCTTAAGACCTAGGAAAGTTAAAATGGGTCAAACATTGACCAAGACTCCAAAATGGAGTGCCACATGTACTTTTTGTGTTTTTGAGTGTTCTAGGATCCAATGGAGTGATTATGGATTGAGTTGTGCAAGTTAGGATAGTAGAATGTCACAATTGCAAAAGTTGTAAAAGTTGCTCATGACAACTTTGCAAACTTTGCAAAGTTGTCATGACAACATTTCCTAGAATGTTGGAAAGAGCTTTAATGAGGTCTTAAACCCAACCTAAGGGTCTAAGCACGTGGAAGTGGAATACTTAAGACCAAACAAACCCTAATTTGGTGGTTGGAAATCAGATTGTACGGATTGAGTTTGGAGAAAGCAAGAATTTGGACTATTTTTGAGTTACAGAGCCTTCATCCACACTTGAATCGATTGAATGGTGGATCTTTGTGTTGGATTTGTGTAAAGTCATTCATGTAATTAATATTTGTGGTTTTATTTTAGCAATTTGATACTTTCTTTTACTAGATTGTAAATTCTTTAGTTCTGACTATTTCACTGTCCAGTCTAGAGACAGTTATGTAAATATGGCCTTTTCTTGAATTCCCGTGGTTGGATCTTTATGGCCACTTGGAATCAAGAAAGGCACTTGTAAGTAGTGTAAATATGGATTTTGGAGTCCTTGTGTGCAGGGAGATAATTTTACAAGTAGGCCCTAGGAGAGTATATATATATTTAACACTAGTACATTTGAGACCTCTTTTCGACGGCTATGCGTCACAATTAAGACACTATGCCGTCGGGCAAGAGAAACTGACCAGTGTTGTAGTTTTGGTGTCAGAATAACCGACAATAGCTATGTCTATCATTATTGTGACTATCATGACCGTCGCAATATGCACCGGCTATGAGGGTTAGTATGCCATCATTACACATTATGCGTGTCACCATTACAATGGGTATGCGATGGCGATGTTGTACATGTGACGTCCACCTGTCAGACTATTCTGACATCTGGACATTGCGTGTACTATTTTGGTGTTGGTCGTCCACTGAATACCATCACAATTGCGACGGTATGTTATGTTTAAAAAAAAAATATTTATCATGTGCATGGAGCAGGACCTTAAAATATTGAGCTTCTCTTTGTTTTGAGAACAGTTTAACATTCTCTACTTACAGGGCCAACCAAGTGAAGGTGGAAGCTCATCTGGCCTCTCCTAGGAGTCTCTTATGACCCTTTACAACACTTTAAGATCTCTAAGATGTAATCTTAGGGATCATAAAGGGTCATAAGGGATCCTGGGACACAACAACTGAGAAACATAAATGTAGATATCATGGTCGCAATTGTTTGGAGACACAACATAATTGAGTGGTATACCCAAACAATGCAATGCAACTACTACTCCTCCTGTTCTAAGTTGGCACTGCCGGATCCAAATTAAAACTATAGATAAGGAATAAATTTAGAGAGCAGAGGAGGAGGGCCATAAGAACCAAAATAATATAGGGATCTTATATTATTTTGATCATTATGGCTGTCCTCCTCCGCTCTCTAAATTTATTCCTTATCTATGGTTTTTGGATCCTGCAGTGCCAACTTAGAACTGGAGGAGTAGTGTTTGTGTTGCATCATCTGGGTATACCACTCAATTATGTTGTGTCTCCAAACAATTGTGACCATGATATCTACATTTATGTTTCTCAGCTGTTGTGATATCTACATTTATGTTTCTCAGCTACGTAGAATATATAGTGTTAGAAGGCCCTAGATGGGCATAAATTCAATGTACAATTATAGTCTTGAATAGATAAAGTGGAACTAGAATTTCAGCAAGGCTGGGAAAAGTTTGTGCATAATTATGAACTTTTTCAAAAATTCTAGTTTCAGTTTATCTTTACAAGACCATAATTGTACCATTGAATTTATGCCCATATGGGCCTTCTAACACCATATGTTCTCCTAGTTTTTTATGTTGTTTCTCCAAAGAATTGTGACCATGATGCCTACATTTATGTTTCTCAGCTGTTGTGAGATTAAAGTTCTTCTAAGGAACGTGTCATGTCTATGTGGAATTGCATAGGATCTCCACCAAAGGGGGTTCCAGATCAGAGAACTCTCATTCAATTAATAATTATGAAGCCATCAATGGTATACTAATTGTTTAGGATTGTAATTTTCCATTGATGGCTTCAAATTACCAAGCAAAAGGTGTAAAAAAGACTTAGCAGCCTCCAGAGCCTTTTACTTGAATTTCTACCCATCTAGGCCTTCTAACACCATATGGAATATGATGTGTTTATAGAAGAGAATAGACTCCACCATCATCACTGCCTCACTACCTGATGTCATTGAAGCACCATAAAACTCCACCATCATCACAATATAATCACTAAACAAGTTTATATGTCTTCTACTTTTAAGTTGGGCTATTTCCATTCTTGTTTTACGAAGTTGGGTGATCCTTGCCAATGTCTCTGGGGTTGGATACAATATGATCGCGTATGATCCAAAAAGTGCAAGGAAGGAAAAGATGGGGTTAGATCCAAAGAATCTAAGCAATGTCTCACACCCTATTACTGATCTCATCTACAATTATGCATGTTCATAGTCAAGCCATACAATTCTAAAAGGAACAAGGATAAAATTTACAAAAACCATCCAAGATATAGAAAATCATAACGAAGTCATAAACAACAATAAGTTCATGATTTTATCAAAATATGTCCAATGTATCTACATGAAATTCTAAATTTTTTTCATTATCTATAATAGCCCTCTATTAATCACATTTATGCATATGGTCCCAACAAAGTAGTGCACAAACTACACAAAGAAGGCATCACAGAAACATGATTTCTTCTTTCGCCATTGAAACAATCTTAGCGACACTAGATACATCTCGAGCCTTGCACAAGTTGCACTCATTTCCTACATCAGGTATAGACGTAGATGGTGTAGATGTAAATGTGGTTTCATCGGCCCACCAAAATTATTGACATCCACTATTTCCCTGCAATACCAAATCTACATCAGTTCTTCCTAAAATGATTATAACTTGTCACATTACTTTTAAACATTAAAATATAATTCCATATCCAAACCTTTTTCCTATTTGGGAAACCCCAAAATGGATGCCCAAGATTACTTGTTGTGTGTGACATCTTCAACACACAAGGGCCAACACCACATTGACACATAGGCACATTGACTGAAGCCATTGACACTATATCGATAAATATTGCATTGTCATTCCAACATATCATTTTGTTTAGTTGGTTATTTTGTTCATTCATACTAATTATAATTGCAATAAAAAGAAACATACTAATCATGTAGAAAAAATTTCAAATCACATTGCAAAATGACTATTGTCAATCATAGTACATGTAAATGCAACGTCCTAACTGCACTTGATGGAAACCATATGCATAGTTGTGATTGGGACTTTTAGTCCTTACTACACATTGAAATACATGTAAAGGCATCTACAGTTGGGGGCATGTCAAATTGTGATATTTCTATCAAGATTCAAGTGTATAGTTTGACATTCACAAATTGCCTTGTGTCAGCTTCAGTTAACAAACAAATCTCACAAAAATTGTTGATGTTTCAACAATTCCTCTCATTACTTCTTCTCCACTTGAAATAATTGGGACTACCCAGGAAAGATGAGTAGGCTCTACTATACCCTTTTCCATGTTCACTACATGCACATCTAATTTCTTCTTTTCTATCTCCATTCCTCATCATGCTTCATGCTTGTTATAGTCGTGGCCAAAATATTGATATTTAGAGTCTACTCACTTTCCCAGGTATTCCCAATTGTATGAATTGGAGTTGAACCATGTGTCACCTACACTCTTGCAAGTCATTTTCAACAGATCAATGATTTTCATGACATGATAAGCAATTTGTGCATGTCAAATTCATGGATGAAGCATGGGTCAATGAGTTTGACTCAAAAAACTATACACTTGAATCCAGATAGAAATATTAGAAGACAATGAAAAGTTTTGATGAAATTTTAATGGGAGATGTAGCCGGGTATAAAAAATAATGGTCCATGAAGAACAAAAGAACAAAAGAATGACACGAAGCATTCCAAATGCAAATATGTAAATAATGCCATTATTAAACAGTGAGCTCATACACAATGCATGATGCCCTAGCTTGCATCCCACGAGCCATCAAGATATTTCCTCTTGAATTGATCATCAACATGGAGTACCACATAGTGAATATCAACAAAAAAACAAATATATATGGGGAGTACCACATAGTACCAATGGGGAGTATGGCCACATAGTACATACATATACATATACATTTACATATACATACACATACATATACATATACATATACATATATACAAATACATATATATACATACATATATACATATACATATACATATACATATACATATACATATACATATACATATACATATATACATACATATATATACATATATATGTATGATGTTATTGCTGTCATTGCATGCTTGCTACTGTTGTGCACCATATATTGTTTTATACATGATAAGAAATTTGTGCATGTCAAATTCATGGATGAAACATGAGTCAATGAGTTTTACTCAAAAAACTATACACTTGAATCCAGATAGAAATATCACAAGATAATGAAAAGTTTTGATAATCAGATTTACATAAGTTTTGATAATCAGATTTACATAAGTTTTTGAATCCAGATATCAATATCATTAGATAGATAAGTTTTTGTAATGATGATGAACATATGGATATCTAGACCCTGAGTATGTATCAACAAAAACATTTACAAAGAAGATTATTCCAAACATTATGTTAAACAGTTAAGTTTCATCTCTACGTTTGATCTAAAGATGACCTAGTTTGTTGACAAAAATGCCAACTCCAAAGAAGTAGTCCATCATAAAATTCTTATTGTCACAAGTGAAAAAATCTTCATTGTGACCATGGAAGATACTCATATAAGTGTAGTCTTCATTAGTGAAAGATAGCTTGAACACCTCCCACACCTCCACCATTTTATTTCCAAAGCCAGCTCTATTATCAAAAATTGAGCCAAGCTTGTCAGAGATAATGTTTAGATTGATGGTCCGAATCCCTTGTGCAACTTTTTCAGAATCGTTGGAAATAACCACATGCTTATAAACCTTCAAGACCAATTCTAACCGAATGGTAACTTCAAAGAGAGTAGAAAATACTATTTTATAGATCACCCCATCGTGTACATGCGTGCCAACAATATTATGTTTTAGGAGGTAGAGAATAGCATGTTTGATGTCATCATCACGCACATTAAATAATCTGGAGCACTGTTCTTTCAAGGAATCCAAATGACAACATTTAATACCAAATGTTCTATCCATTGAGAATACCTAGAACAAAGTAACAATAATGAAAATAGTGAATAAGTATGCCAACATAATGAATAAGTGGGCAAAATACATTGATCCAATAACAACAAATACATTACAAATGCCAAGCTCACAGTCTCAATGAAATAAACCATGTATAAAACAATATATGGTGCACACAACAACAACAAGCATACAATGAAAATAATAACATTGCATGATGCCCGAGCTCAAGGGCAAAAGACATTGATCCAATAATAGCAAATACATCACAAATGCCAAGCTCACGGTCTCAATGAAATAAACAGTGTATAAAACAATATATGGTGCACAATAGCAGCAAGCATACAATGACAGAAATAACATTACATGATGCCCAAGATCAAGGGAAAAATACATTGATCCAATAACAAAAAATACATTACAAATGCCAAGGTCACGGTCTCAATAAAATAATTAGTGTATAAAACAATATATGGTGCACAAAAACAACAAGCATACAATGACAACAATAACATTGCATGATGCCTGAGCTCAAGGGAAAAATACATTGATCCAATAATGTCAAATACATTACAAATTCCAAGCTCATGGTCTCAATGAAATAAACAGTGTATAAAACAATATATGGTGCACACAACAACAAGAATCATACAATGACAACAATAACATTGCATGATGCCCGAGCTCAAGGGAAAAATACATTGATCCAATAACAAAAAATACATTACAAATGTCAATCTCACGGTCTCAATGAAATAAATAGCGTATAAAACAATATATGGTGCACAACATCAGCAAGCATACAATGACAACAATAACATTGCATGATGCTCGTCTATTATAGAAAATTCAAGTAGTACATGCATACATAAGAGGATAAACATAAATAATAAGGGTACCAGACATTGTCTGAAGTGATGAATTTTTGACCCAGGTATGATTCAAGTGTGCTCCTGTGATGATCTAGAACCTACAAAGAAAAGAGAGATGGGGGTTAGATAAAAAAGATCTAAGCAATGAATGACATCCTATTACTGATCCTCATCTACAATTATGCATATGCATAGTGAAGCCATACGCTTCTAAAAGAAAAACCATGCTACAAGACATGTGCACTCAGAAGAATGCTGCATAAAGGTAAGAAGATACCATGTTTTTCATCATGAAATGATCATAAATGGGGAGTACCATATAGTGAATATCAACAGTGAAACAACTAAAGAGAGATCCAACACTTCACACATTGCCTCGAAGGTAATAACAATGATGCCCTAGCTCTCAAAGCTCGCGGGTCATCAAGAATTCCAAATGCAAAGATGTAAACAATGCCAGTATTAAACATTGAGCTCATAAACAATGCATGATTCCCTAGCTTGCAGCTCGTGAGCCATCAAGACATTTCCTCATGAAATGATCATAAACGGGGAGTACCACATAGTGAATATCAACAAAAAAATAAATAAAGAGAGATCAAACACTGCATGCTATAAAAATAGAATGGTAATGGTGATTCAATGCATCTACAACCTCAACATCATGGAAACATTGATCCAATAATAACAAATACATTACAAATGCCAAGCTAGTCACAGTCTCAATGAAATAAACAATGTATATATAAAAAAATATATAGTGCACAACAACAACAAGTATGCAATGACAACAATAACATCTGTTACAACTGTAGAGCCCTTCTTTTTTGTTTGTTTAATTTTACAGTATCACAGTGGAGGATAAGGATTCCCCTTCACAGGCACTTTTTGTTGCAGACAATACTTTTAGCATTTGATGAACCTTTTCTTTACCTATTAGTATTTCTACATTGCTGTGATTTTGTAGCTTTCCTTTTTCAGAAAGATGGGTTCAGGATGGATTAGTGGAGTCATGGTAGTAATGCTCTTAGTATTGGAGTTCCTGGCATGTTGTTTCTTTGGTTGTGTATCTGCCAAGGAGGTGGGTATTCATGCATGTATGATAGTATATATACATTGAGTATTGACAGACTTGTGGTTTGTAATAAATGGTTTAATGGGGGTGTGTTGTACATGTTTTTTTATAGGTATATGTTGTCTCAGTATATTGTCCTTTCATATATGGATATGTATCTTTAATTGACTTTAGACCGAAGCTCTTTTAGAAATTTGGGTGTTTCATTCCAAACTTGAGGGGTTCTCATTTTAGTTGAAAATAATGTTATGTAAGAAATTGAATGACATAAGGGATAGTTATGTAACCTTGGGGTCACTTGAGTGATCCAAGGACTTATGGAAAAAAATTATAAATATCCTAAATGGGGGTATGAGACACCATGTTGTCGATTTGACAACATTGGTTGTCAACTTGACAACACCATTAAGCCTATTTGGTTTTGACAGTCAATTTTATGACTGTTATGGAACAATTTTGGGTAGTTAGTTGGTTGCAATCGGGTTTTTTTGAAGAGTTTGAGTCTATTTCTTTGTTGATCCATGTGAGTTGAAAGGGGGGTGTAGACATATAATGACTAATAATGATGATTCTATATGATGAAATTCCATATGTGCAAACCAACTGAAAGATTCATGTATGTATGGATGTATGTATGTATGTATGCATGCATGCATGTATGTATGTATGTGTGTATATATGTATTTATGTATGTCTGTATGTATGTGTGTATATATTTATGTATGTATGTGAAAGATCTAAATGCATGTATGTATGTATGTATGTGTGTGTGTGTGGGTGTGTATATATAGACACACACACATATACATATATAAATATTCACACACACACACACACACACACACACACACTTACACACACATATATACACACTGTAGATGTCTAAAATTGTCCTTGTATTAATTTAATTAATATTTCCATAACATTATAGTTAATTTTAATTAATTATATTTGTTATATTCTTCTATCTATTTAATTAAATTTATTTAATTAAATATGATTCACTTTCCTTAGTATTTGAATTTAATTTAAATACTACCCCCTTTAATGTATTAAATTTTATTTAATACATTCCCCTTCATTAATTCCCTTTAAATAAATTTTTAATTTATTTATTCCTCCACATGACTTAAATTCCTACTAAACCAAATTAATCTAAATTTTAAATTTAGATTAAGCTAATTTGAACCTAGATCCTACCCTACTTCACATCACTCTCACCAAATAAACCTATTCACTAATTAACTAATGTTAATTAGACTAATTTCTTAATTCCTACAACAATTAGTCCTAATTATTTTCTCACACATGTGTGAGCAAATTTCGAAAAATACACTTTTCCAAATAATCCTTATTTGGTGCCAACTGTAACCACCTGAATTTGGTCTGTTCCAACTATGGACCCTATTTTCCCTAAGTGTGATCATACCCTCGATTATGTCCAAACGACCCTATTACTGCTTGGCATAATTCTTCGAATCAATTTAATGTCCTAGGTGATTTTTATCACTAGTTTATATTAACTATTATAGCCATATGATTCAAATAAATTCAAACCAATTAAAATGAATCAAATTCAAACATGGCTATAGTATTTAATTATAAAGAAATTAAATAAATCTCTAAATCAATTACCCACTTGCAAAATAACCCATTCCCCTAGCCTATTTAATTTAATTAAAATGGCTATAGTCCCCTAATTATTTTAAATCAATTAAATTGTTTAAATAATTAAATTCCTGTTTTTGAATGAATTAAATAAGTTTAATTCATTTAATTAATATTCTCCTAAACCCCAACCTAACCTATCTCAACCACTTTACCCTGGGTTCTAACCCTTCTCAACCCATTCACCCTTGCTAATCTAATCCTAATCCTAATTCTAACCCTAACCCACCTCCTAATGTTGTCACATTCCATTAAGGAATGATTAACAACCCAACCCACTTGAGAAAACCCACCTTCTCAAGCATGACTTTCTCAAGTCCACATTCTCAAGCCACCCTCTTACACCCTTCCCTTGCTTCTTTAAGGCTTTCATTAATGCCTGATTAATGAAGATGCCTTAAGCCTATGTCTCCTCCATGCCTTATTAATGCCCAAGGCATTAATGGTTCTTACACCACCATTAATGAGTCCCTCAACTCATTAATCCACCTTGTCCCCCCCCCTCTCTCTCTCATTCTTCTATAAATAGAAGCCATTTTTGAGAGCAAATAAGCCTTCAACTCATATCCTAAATGCAATGTTATGCTGTTAGATTAATCTTAGACACATATTTTACTTCTTATTTCATGCTTTCACATTGTTCTTATTTCCATTCTTAGAGCTAGAATGCATGTTTTCTCTTCTTTTAGCTTGTTTTTAAACTAAAATCCTTCATGCTAGGTCATATATGTCATTGATTGTAGCATAATCTGAGGGCTATTATGTTACTAATCACACTCTTCTTAGTTAGAAGGTAATAGGTCGATATTAGTTGGTTTTACATGCTTATCTAACCTTTTTGAACTAATGCAATGAATTATTGATGTGTTGTGTCTCTCGTATCAGGTACATAATATACACACACATTTCTGGCACCCACCGTGGGGCCTGATTTCTGACTTGGCCTCATTTTCTAACACTTTTTTGCCAATTTGCATGCTCAGAATTCTGTCACAGGATCATTTTTAACCTTTCAGGATTGCATTCGGGATACGCCCTCGCACCGCGGAAAATGAGGCTCGCATCCAAAATTTCCCATTTTTCAGTTTAGGCTTGCATCGGGTAAGCAAGGGATCACATTTGGTAAGGAAGCTCACATACAGTATACTTCATCACATTCAGTAAACTTTTAGGCTTGCATCTGGTTAAAAAGCTTGTGCATTTCGTTTGCCTAATCCTAACATTTTAACAAAGTTGTGTTTTTGGTATCTTGCAGCTTAACAAGTGTTTGCAGGTTGTTTTGGGGGGTTTAAGTGGGAGTTGAACTAAACAAATACTAACTTGGTTTTACAGGTTTCCAACCCCCCAATCTTGACCTCTATTTACTTGCTTTCAAACTTAAAGTACATATTCCAATTTATCAATAAACTGACTAGAGGATTATACTCTTTTCCTTTTAAGGAAAATCAGAAACTCATACATCAGTTTATGGATTGAACAGAATTTGGGGTAAATGAACAAGCAAACACATCATCTAATTCAATTTGGAAACAATAAATGAACAACACAAAGCACTAAATATGTGGGATTAAAGAACAAGTTCAATCGTTTAATTCTTTTTTGGATTAGTAATTGAACAAACAACTCACTAAATTTTTTGGTTAATTGAACAAGGTAAACTTTCCTTTTCAAGCATCCTATTTTCTTTAAAATAGGAATAACTAAATTGAGCTCAACATAGCTTGAAGGAATGAACTTTTCTTTAAGTGTTTTGGGAGAAAATGGTTTAGTTTAGGAGAGTATGCTCTTCTTCTTTGGAAGAATAAAAAATACAGACATCCAAAGCTCGCCAATCCTGGTTACATATATTTAAACAGTAGAGGGCCTGCCGGTTGAGGAAAAAATCTCTCGGGAATGACCCAAGTGAGGACAGGTTTTATGCCAGCCCTTAAAAATCACTATAAATCATTGCTTCCTCATAGGCTAAAGCCTTAGAAGACAGAACTGGTTTTGTTCTTAGAATTTTGACATCATTCCTTGAACATATCTGGGTATATGTAGAGCGGAGCTGCTTGAATATTTCTTGCGAGACTACATATATTCAGGTACTCATAGGGCTATTTGCTTGAATTTTGCCTTGTGCAATTCTATGGTGGACAGTTTTGAACGGATTGCCCAATAATCTACAACAACATCAACTAAAATAATTCCTGATTTATCCCCAAAAGGGTGATAATCTTTGTGCAAGGCAAAAAAGTAATTGCCGCAAGACACTCATCATATTGTGCCCTCACTTGCATTTGGAGTCGGCTAATACAACATCATGATTGGAGCCATTGTGTTCTTGGTGATGGCTATATTTTGATTAGCATTTGAGTGTGTACCTGAGTCAATGAGCAAAGATTTTCATCCTCCACCTAGAAAATAGGAAAAGATGAGTGTTTGTTTCACCCTCTTAACAATGCAAAACTGTTTGACATGTTCAAAAGATCATTAAAAAGATAAGCTCCTCAAAATAATCAACAAATTTCAAACCCTGGAGTACAAGTTTTTTTCACACCTTACGACACCTCTTAAACGCAATCTGGAAAGAAGTAACTTCACGCACTTCAAAAATGAACTTTTCAGAACTGACCAAAATTGACAAAGATATCATAAGATCGCATCCTATATTTCTCAAGTCGCATACAGTGTTTAGGATCACATTTGGTCAGCAAGAAGTCGTATCGAAATTCTAGGATCGCATCTGGTACCATCAGAGGCTCGCATCTGGGAGCTCGCATTCAGGATAGTGGGTACTTGTAGGAGTTTTTCCTTAGAAAGTCTCAGTTGATTAGGATACCCTTTTTTTCTCTTTAGTTGGTTACTATTGTCTCTTCTGGTCTCCCTGTTGTATTTTTAAAAAAATTTTGAAACGTCCACCTTGCATGCTTAGTGAGTCTTTTCTTGATCAGTTCAATACATGTGGTCTATCCATTCCCTATCAACAACTTGTCTCCCAGCTCACTATTAGGGCATTCTAACCCTCTGATGCTGGAATAATTTACATCCACCAACAACAAACAATTACTTTTACCTAGACACACCCACTTGAATGATCTGAAATCCTTACTTGCACTATTGTGAAACGTTAACAAATTTGAGAAACAACCTTCATGTTTAACACAAGACGCAACCAGTACACAACTAAAATATTGAAAGTGCATCCTAAAACACCACACTTTCAAGGAGAAACATCTCACAGCTCCCTTCTTGATCTAGATTCCCCTCAAATGGATAGTAACACTAACGAATGGAGTAAGGCTTTTGAGGGTTATAATGATGGAAAACATGAAAAATCTAAAGGCATGGAAGAGGAAGAAAGACCCAAGTTTGAACATAATCCGTTTGGATAAGATAGTGAAGAGGAGATCCCTGAAGATGAATACGAAAAACTCAAACAAAGTAAACGGATCCACAAGCTATTGGAATGGATAATTAGTGACGATAAAGAAAAATACTTCCTCCATCTAGTATCCACAAGTATCAAATTACCCAAGGATTATGATGTAGAAAATCTCAAAGAAAAGGAGGTACCAAACCCAATATCTATTCTCACCAAACATCTCAATCTAATGTAAACAGAGCTCACAAATCTCAAATAGGAGAAAGAGAAACCCAAAACAAAATACTCTTTGGACACCATTTGTCCATTTCCTTTTGACAAGAGTATTACTATGGTCTCGTTTCCTCCCAACGTGGAAAGGCCAAAGTATGAAAAGTACACGGGAGAAACTGACCCCCACGACCATGTAAGGGAATTTTGTGCTCTAAACATTGAATACATGCATGAACCTACATACCTCATGCGATTGTTTCTAGGAAGTCTAGGAGGTAATGCCATGGAGTGGCTCTTAAAACTAAACCCTAAGGTTAAGACATTTGAGGAGTTAATCCAACAATTCATTCAACATTACTCCTACAACATCCAACATGATGTAACTATGATGGACCTATGTAACACCAAACAGTAAACTAAAGAATCATTCACACACTTCCTCCAAAGATGGAGGAAGATTTTTGCGCGATATTCAAGGGTCATTCCTGAAACGAAGAATATGGAAATCTTCATTAATAATCTAGTGCTTGAATTAAGCTATGCTCTACAAATGCAAGACTCCCCTAGCTTCGATAGAATGATTAAAAATGCCCTTCGTATTGAGGAAGTCATGGTTAAAAGAGGGGAAATCACCCTTCAAAATGAAAACAAAAGCAACAACTCCAACTCCAAGCTTAAATGGTGGGAACAAAACAAGAATGTTGTTAATGACGGAGTGGTTGATGCCTCTAACATTAATCCTAAACTTGAGGCATTCAATCTAACCAATGGCATGCAAGCAAGAAAAGATGCTAAGGTAACACCTACCATCCCCAAAGTAAACAATGATAACAACAAGGAACAAACATGGACTTCAAAACCCCAAAGAACATTCACTCCTTTGGGGGAGACTCTTGAGACCATTTTGAAAACATTGGTGGACAACAAAGTTCTTACAATTCTTGATTCTAAACCATGGGAACCAATGGTCAAACCCAGGTGGTGGGATGATAACTCCTTTTGTGTCTTCCACAAAAACAAGGGCCACGAGACTAATAATTGTCTCAAACTTAAACATGTCATCCAAGACCTCATCGAAGGAGGTAAGATCAAAGTAGATAGACATACTACCAATGAGGATCATACAACATTCAACAAACACTTTCCTAATTACAATCAAGGAGAAACAACTAAAGGGAAGGGTAATGAGGTAAACTACACCTATTCTAAAAATGACAATGTGATTAATATGCTTGACATTAAAACTGAATCCGTCAATGTGATCACAATTAAAGGTGTCCCATCCCACTCAAATGCTGTAACACAAAGCCAAGCATAGGTTACAATCAAAGGACCTCCAAAAATGACATCAACGTCAACATCCAAGGTTCCTATTGTAACTATTCATAAACCAGCAACAAGACACATGGTCACTATCCCCGGAGAAAAATATGACTTGGTAGACCAATTGCAAAGAACCTCTGCCAAAATTTCAATTTTTGAATTGCTTAAAATATCCACAGTGCATAGGGAAATCCTAGAATAGGCTCTACATGCTGCTAATGTTCCAAAAGATATTGACATAGAAAAGTTTCAAGTGATGGTCAATCACATCTCAGTGCCACACTACCTCTCCTTTTCTGAAGAGGATGACAAGTCATTGACCCATCCACACAATCAACCCCTCCATATCAAAGTCCTTATTCATA
>MU223645.1:3515314-3548647 GCA_018584345.1 Thuja plicata
TCAACTCATATCCTAAATGCAATGTTATGCTGTTAGATTAATCTTAGACACATATTTCACTTCTTACTTCATGTTTTCACATTGTTCTTATTTCCATTCTTAGAGCTAGAATGCATGTTTTCTCTTCTTTTAGCTTTTTTTTAAACTAAAATCCTTCATGCTAGGTCATATATGTCACTGATTGTAGCATAATATGAGGGCTATTATGTTACTAATCACACTCTTCTTAGTTAGAAGGCAATAGGTCTATATTAGTTGGTTTTACATGCTTATCTAACCTTTTTGAACTAGTGCAATGACTTATTGATGTGTTGTGTCTCTCTTATCAGGTACATAATATACACACACACCAACAAGGTTTCTTACACCCATGATGACACCTTCTTACACTTGCTAAAAGTGTTTCATTGTACTAAAATTCTTACACTCTCTTACACTCTCTTACAAGATCCTTCACATGTGTACTTTAAGTACACTTTGACCCATCATATCCAAAGTTACTCACACATGTGTGAGAAAAGTGGGCCTCTTTCATGACTTATGTGTCCCTCATGTGGTACCTATGTGGATGCCACATGAGCTCCACCTCATCCAAGCCCTCTCTCTCCTCCAAAAACTCTATAAATAGAGGCCTTTGTCAAGAGCAAATCATATCCCTTTTATGCATTGTTATCATGTTAGTATAGCTCTAGAATTTCTTAGTTCATTTCATGTTTTATGTTCATTAGATCATATTTGAAATCTAGATACTACATGTTAGGATTAATGGAATGAACTTAGTTTCTTTTCATTGAATCTTGTATATCATTCTTAGCATAGTCTTGCATTTTCATGTTCATACATTTGATGAAGGCTTGAGACAAGTTCCTCATACTTTTTCTTGAGCTCTTCATTACATCCATTAGTTGCACTTAGTCTTCATCCATCAATCAATCGTAGTGGGATTTTAGTATTGTGTTGGGAGAGCACACCCACAAACTTCTTTAAGAGAAAATCATCAAGGCTTGGGTGCACTTTTTTGGCTCATCAAAAGTTGTGGTGAAAGGTTCTTATTTTAGATTTCATTATAAACATTCTAACTTCTTGCATCTTTGTTTCTAATGACTAACACTAACATTTGCATGTTTTAGTGTTGTCTTTGCAGGTATACTTTTTATCATATACACACACATGTATAGATGTATGTACATGTATATATATACATGTAAATATATAGGTATATGTATAGATACACACACACGTATATAAATATACATATACATACATAAACATAAATACACATACATATATGCATACACATGCACCCAAGAGTTGTCGTGTCTATGGATATATCCAAACATGCACCAAGAAGAATAGTAACTCACAAATAAATTTTTAACAATTATTTGAGTTCAATAACATTTAAAAATTTGAGTTACAACCTATTAAACATGAAGAAATATACACTACATGAGGAATAATTTCAACAATGATTCCACATTTGAATATTTATACAAATCACTAACATTGAATACAAGTGAGATACTAATCTCTCCTTCATACTATTTATACAAATCACTGACATTGAATACAAGTGAGATATTTATGCCCTCTAGAAACTCAACTTCGTAGGCATTAGATAAAAAATTCCTAAAGATCATACATGGACCTATCTTCTACCATTTTAATTTATTATAGGCTCCTAGGTGTTTGAAAGCCTTAGATTTTTTTATTTTTCAAAGCATTTAGATCTTTCACATATTCCTCTAGCTCCATTGTCTCCTAAGCGTCATCTTCATAGTTGATATATATACAAATAGTTACCTCATTGTACATTGGTACCCTAATTACTAGATGAGTGACTACAGTACCCTAGTTTGCAGTATTAGATGATCTTGTTTAATTTGTGTTCATTTCATGAAAAGATACATGTAAAGGAAAATAAATTTCTGCATCTAAAGATTACATGTATATACTATATATATGCCAAATAACTTGTATATACTATACAAGGAAAGGAAATAAAGATAAAATCATTTGGGCTGTTGTGAGAATAGCCAACTTTCAGAAGAATATGCAAGAGTACAGGCATACATAAGAGGCTGAACATAAATAATAAGGGTACCAGACATTGCCTAAAGTGATGAATTTTTGACCCGGGTATGAATCTAGTGTGCTCCTGCGTGATCCAGAACCTGCAAAGAAAAGATAGATGGGGGTTAGATCAAGAAGCTATAAGAAATGAATGGCATCCTAATACTGATCCTCATCTACTATTATGCATGTGCATAGTCAATCTATATACTTCTGAAAGAAAAACCATGCTACAGGACATGTGCACTCAGAAGAATGCTGCAGAAAGGAAAGAAGATATCATGTTTTTCCTCATTAAATTATCATAAACGGGGAGTACTACATTGTGAATATCAACAAAAAAACAAATAAAGAGATATCAAACACTTCATAGAATGCCTTGAAGGTAATAGAAACAATTCCCTAGCTCTCAAAGCTCGTGGGTTATCAAGCATTCCAAATGAAAAGATGTAAACAAATGCCAATATTAAATAGTGAGCTCATAAACAATGCATGATGCCCTAGCTTGCAACCCGCCATCAAGACATTTCCTCATGAAATGATCATAAATGGGGAGTACCACATAGTGAATATCAATAGAAAGACAAATAAAGAGAGATCAAACACTTCACACAATTCCTTGAAGGTAATAGAAACAATGCCCTAGCTCTCAAATCTCGTGGGTCATCAAGCATTCCATACGCAAAGATGTAAACAATGCCAGTATTAAACAATGAGCTAATAAAAAATGGATGATTCCCTAGCTTGTAGCCCGCGATCCATCAAGAAATTTCCTCATGAAATGATCATCAACGGGGAGTACCACAGAGTGAATATCAACAACAAAACAAATAAAGAAAGATCAAACACTTCAGACAATGCGTTGAAGGTAATAGCAACAATGCCCTAGCTCTCAAAGCTCACGGGCCATCAAGCATTCGAAATGCAAAGATGTAAAAAATGCCAATATTAAAAAGTGAGCTAGTAAACAATGCACGATACCCTAACTTGCAGACCGCGAGCCAACGATACATTTTCTCATGAAATGATAATAAACGGGGAGTACTACATACTGAATATCAACAATAAAACAAATAAAGAGAGATCAAACACTTCACACAATGCCTTGAAGGTAATAGCAATGATGCCCTAGCTCTCAAAGCTCGTAGGCCATCAAGAATTCCATATGCAAAGATGTAAACAATGCCAGTATTAAACAGTGAGCTAATAAACAATGCACGATGCCCTAACTTGCAGCCCGTGAGCCATCAAGATATTTCCTAAAGAAATGATCATAAACACGGAGTACCACATAGTGAATATCAACAACAAAACAAATAAAGGGAGATCAAACACTTCACACAATTCCTTGAAGGTAATAGCAATGATGCCCTAGCTCCCAAAGCTCACGGGTCATCTAGCATTCCAAATGCAAATATGTAAACAATGCCAGTATTAAACAGTGAGCATATAAATAATGCATGATGCCCTAGCTTGCAGCCCTCGATCCATCAAGACATTTCCAGTATTAACAATGCCAACAATACCAGTATGAACATTCATATTGTTCCATTAAATCAACAAATGCCATCATAATGAATTTGATTTAATGAGAATAGAAAGCTCGAATGCCTACCTGATCAAGTCATGGATACCATATATGAAGATTCCAATATTCCATAGTTAGGCCCTCTTCACACTAAATTAGAAATGAGCCTTTCTTTTTTTTTTTATAATTACATGCGTCTCGCAATTTCAAAAGTACCATCACTATTATGACAGTATCAGGGGGCACTTGAAAAAAAATACAAAAATTGACACACAAATGGTAGTGCCATCGCAAATTGGCATCTAAATTCGACCCCAAATGTTGTAGTTTTGCTAGGGGTTTGCATAGTTGTAGAGGCAAGAGGACTTGGTAAATGGATTGGTTTGTTCCAATATCAAGGTGGTGAATGTATCATGGATATGTGGTTGAGAGGAGAGGTTATTAGGAGTTCAGGTGAGCACATTGGGAGCTAAAATAAGACAGACTGTCATACATGCCCTATAAACCCTAAAAAATAGGGATTTGCTGAAAGTCCAGTGTACGGATAGTTTGGGAACTTGAAACCTAGAAAATATTGAAGCTTAGCGTGAAGATATAAAGTATCCACGGTCAATTTGGTGGATTTTAAGGATATTTGGGAGGAAATCCAAGTTTTCAAATTTTAGGAGGCCGAATTGGGCTAAAAAGGTTACAAGGCCTAAAAACTAGGAGCTTATAAACTCGATAGAAGAACTTTGCAAGAATACAATAGAATGGATCAAGATTGAAGGAAAGTGAAAGGGGAATAGTAGGAACACCTATTTCCATGGTAAATAATAGTTTGGGAGCATAGGTACACTAATTGAGCCTATGGATGCACAATTGAGTAGAGAAGGATTGAGGGGAGTTTGAAGTTGGTGGAGAAGAGGGACCATATGAGTGTCCTCTGGTTAGGGTAGAGAGAAGTACCCTAGTAAGGTCTTAGGAAAGGCCTTGAGAAGAGAAAGAAAGATATTGTGAGTAGATTATCCCCATAAAAGTAGTATCAGAGCCATTGAAAGGCTTGGGAATTAAGTGTGCATGTTAGAGGTGAGTGAGTCAACTGGTGAGAGCACCATGGCGACCAATGCAGAGTTGGAAAGATATTTTTCTAAAAAATAAATAAATAATAGACTCCTAGAAAAATCTATGGAGGAGATGAAACAAAAATTGGTAGAATTTGCATAGACTGCAAGCAAAATGAAAGAACAATTAGGAGAGGATAAAGACAAAGGAAAGAATCAAGTTGAAGAGGAGGCAAAACCAGAACCAGACCCTCCATTACCTAAGGAACCTTTCCTTAAAGTCCTTAAAGCACTTAGTGGCAAAGCATTAAAAGCAATCCCTATATTCTCTAGCTGAATGGATGTAGAATTAGTGATGGAATGGATTGAAGGCATGGAGAATCACTTTGAGTGTGATGGGATTACAGAGGCACAAAAGGTGAAGATAGCTAAATCAAGATTGAGAGGAAAAGCATTAACTTGGTGGAAGTTCTTGCAAGAAGAATGAGAGAGAGAAGGGAAGAATCCAATAGTAAATTGGAAGGCTATGGTGGCTAAGGTAAAAGAAAATTTCCATCTAGAGGATTATGACATCCAACTGCATAAAAAGAGAGAGAATCTTAGACAAAAGGACTTATATGTGGCATCCTACACTGAATAATTTCAAAAATTATGCCTTAGGTCCAGAGTGCAAGAGATAGAAAGCATCAAAGTAGCTATATATCTCAATAGATTTAGGTGGAAAATTCAAGAAGAGATAAGCCTCTTCACCTTAACTTATATCCATGGTTGTTTTCAAATGGCCCTTACGGTGGAAGAAAAACTCAGAAAGAAGGAAGATTCAAACTCTAGGGGTAGAGGGAGAGGTAGAGACTCTAGAGGAGGACATAGAGGAGGTTATAGTGGAAGGAGAAATGACACTAGAGGTCAAGGAGACTCTAAGATGATTGAGAAAAAAAAAGAGTCAAACAATAGAGGAGGATATGGTAGAGGAAGAAGCTTTCACCGTGGTGGAAGAGGTAGATATGGTGGTTTCAGAAGAACCTCACATTTTGCTTCAGTGAAGTGTTATAATTATGGATAGTTGGGTCACCCTACCTATAGGTGTCCGAATAAGCCATCATCTTCACAAGGAGAGAAGAAAATTACATATGTCCAAGAAGAAGAAAATACTAAACACTCCAAGGTAAGTCTTGATTCACAGAAAGGAGAAAGCCTAATGCTTAGGAGAATATTGATTAACGAACATAACAAGGATGAACATAAACAAAGGAGAGAACTCTTTAGGGTGAAGTGAAAGATACGTGACAAGGTGTGTAGAGTCATTATAGACTCAGGGTCAATAGATAATGTGATCTTAGAGGAGGCAGTGCAGAAGTTAAAGTTGGACAAGATACCTCATGCTTACCCCTACAAAGTAACTTGGTTGAACAAGGGGAAAAACATATTGGTCAACGAAAAAGTGTGGGTTGATTTCACCATAGGGAAGTATCAGGACAAGATACTTTTTGATGTGCTACCAATGGATGCTTTCCATCTATTTCTTGGAAGACCCTGGCAGTATGAAAGAGAAGAAATCCACCATGGAAAGGAGAATAAGTACTCATTCAAGAAGAATGGAGTCACCTATAAGATACATTCCTTGGTAGAAGAGGATACAGTGGAGAGGAAGGACACCAATTCTCTCTTAATGAGTGGAAAGGAATTCCTAAAATACATGAAGGAGAAAGAAGGAATTGGTTACGATATCTTGGAAAGTCCAAAGGAGGAAGAGACACCCAATTACACACCTATGCCTACAGAAGTCAGATAGTTGTTGGATGAGTTCAAGGAAATCATATGTGATGGGACACCAGCTACACTACCTTGACAAAGAGAAATCAATCATCAGATTGATTTTGTGCCAGGGGCATCATTGCCAAACAAAGCTGCTTACAAGATGACACCAAAAAAAAAAAACAAGGAGATTGCAAGACAAGTGCAAGATATTTTGGATCAAGGTCAGATAAGAAAGAGAATCAGCCCATGTGTTTTTCTAGTGGTATTGGCTCCTAAAAAGGGAGGTAAGTGGATAATGTGTACTGATTCTAGGTCAATAAATAGGATAACAATTAGGTATAGATTTTGTATTCTTAGAATAGAAGACTTGATGGATTGTCTTGGGGGTGCTAAGTAATTTTCCAAAATAGACCTTAAGAGTGGATATTATCAGATTAGGATGAAAGAGGGGGATTAGTGGAAGTCTTCCTTTAAAACCACAAAGGGACTCTATGAGTGGTTAGTAATGCCATTTGGGCTTACAAATGCACCTAGTACTTTTATGAGGGTCATGAATGAAGTCTTAAAGGACTACATAGGTGTATTTGTAGTAGTCTACCTAGATGATATCCTCATCTTTAGCAAAACTAAAGAAGAGCATATGAAACACCTAGAGATTGTGTTGAAGAAACTCCAAGAGGAGAAGTTAACCATCAACCTTGAGAAAAGTGAATTCATGAAACAATAACTTGTCTACTTAGGGTTTGTAGTTTTGTAAGGTGATATAAAGATGGATGAAAGGAAGGTTGAAGCAATCCTAAGTTGGCCTACTCCAAAATCAGGGAGAGAAGTGAGAAGCTTCCATGGTTTGGCTCAGTTTTATAGGAAGTTTGTGAGGAGGTTTAGTGAAATTTGTGCACCTGTCCTAGATACCATAAAGGGTGGAGTCAAGACAAAGTTCATATGGACCAAGGAAGCCAATGAAGGGTTTGAAAGGTTGAAGAAAGAAGTGGCTACCCAAACTTTACTGGTTTTTCCAAGTTTTGACAAATTATTCATTATAGAATGTGATGCTAGAAATATAGCAGTGGGTGCAGTCCTAAGTCAAGAAGGGAGGCTAGTAGCCTTCTTTAGTGAAAGGTTAAATGAGGCAAAGTATAGATATTCATCTTATGACTTAGATATTTATGCATTGGTTCAAGATCTCAATAAATGGAGGCAATGTTTGTTGCCAAAAGAGTTTGTGGTATTTACAGATAACCAAGCTCTTAGCTACATCAATACACAAGAGAAGCTTAGTTTGACACACATAAAGTGGACATAATTTCTACAGTCATACACATTTACAATCAAGCATAAGAAGGGAGTGAATAAAAAATTTGTAGATTTCCTCAATAGAATATTTCTCATTGTCCAAGAAATACAGTTGCAGAGCACAAGAGTTGAAGGATTCAAGGATCTATATGAAGGAGATGCAAATTTCTCAGAGATCTACAAGGTATGCACTGATTTTGATAATAATTTCCATAGTGAATATGATGAATAAATTTTGTAGAATGGTTTACTGTTTAAGGGGAAAAAAATATGTGTTTGAAGGGGTTCCATCATGGAGAACCTCATCCAAGAGAACCACAATGGCAGTTTGAGTGGACACTTTGGGTTGAATAAGAACCTAGATTTTGTGGAGAGATTTTACCATTGGCCTAAAATGCAGATGGATGTAAGGAGGTATGTTGAGCAATGTGGGGTATGTCAAAAGTAAAAATGAACATCTTCAAATGCAGGGATCTATCATCCATTACCCATCCAAAATAGGCCTTGGGAGTGCATAAGTATGGACTTCATAGTGGGGCTACCTAGAACACGAACTGGTTTGGATAGTGTGTTTGTGGTAGTAGATAGATTCAGTAAAATGAGTCATTTTATCCCTTGTAAAACAAATCATGATGCTAGTCATATTGCTCATCTTTTATTTAAAGAAATAGTGAGGATCCATGGGTTGCTAACCAATATTGTATCAGATAGGGATGTAAAATTTATGGGGCACTTTTGGAAAAAATTATGGAAGAGATTGGGAACAAAGTTGGCACATAGCTCTGCATATCATCCATAAACAGATTGCCAAATAGAGGTAATTAAGAAAGTTCTTGGTAATTTTTTGAGGTGTCTAACCAAGGAATATGGGCAAGGATGAGAACAGTTCATTCCTCAAGAAGAATTTGCCTATAATGATAGTACCAACAAGACTACTGGTAAGAGTCCATTTGAAATTGTGTATGGATTACATCCAAGGGGTGTACTTGAGCTTAGGGACTTAAATGAATATGATGGGATTAGTGGACATACAGATGATTTTGCTCAATCAATGAGAGGTTCATGAACAGGTGAGAAGAAAATTAATGGAGGCCAATTAGCAGCTTAAAGCTAAAGTGGATGAAAAGAGAAGAGCCTTATAGTTTGAGGTAGGAGACTTGATGATGGTGTTTTTGAACAAATATAGACTACAAAAATGCATACCAAGCAAGCTACAAATGAAGACGAATGGTCCATGTAAGGTGTTGGCAAAATATGGCTCCAATTCCTACAAATTAGATTTACCAAAGGAGATGTCCATTTCTCCTATCTTCAATGTGAAGGATCTGATTAAATACAAGGGTCCAAATATAGAGGAGAAAGACTATAGTACAAAGGTAATTAAGGATGTGGTAGAACTCAATGTTCCTAATCAGATCAAGCCTCAAGCTCAGAAGGTACTCGATTCTAGAGTGAAGAAGAAGACTAGACACAAGACCTACTTGGATTACCTAGTGAAATGGAAGCATCAACCTGAATCAGAGGCTACATGGATAGTAGAGAGTGATTTCAAGAAGCATGACATCAGCCTAGAGTTCATCACACCTCAGGTACACTGAATTTCTTGTTGCAGGGGGAGAATGGTGCAGGAGCACCTTATGGTCTTAGTGAAAATCTTTGAAAAATTTGGCTTGTAGGTGGTTCTAACCAACCACCAGGGAAATAAGGACTCAGATAAAGTCCCAAATTTGTGTGGAGTGTTTTCTTAGTTAAGATTATTTATGGTTTTTGTGTGTGGTTTGGTCCGACAAGGTCTAGGCTCATTGTTTGCTTAAGACCTAGGAAAGTCAAAATGTGTCAAACATTGACCAAGTCTCCGAAATGGAGTGGCACATGTACTTTTGGTGTTTTTGATTGTTCTAGGATCCAATAGAGTGATTTTGGATCAATTTGTGCAAGTTAGCATAGTAGAATGTCACAATTGCAAAAGTTGTACACGTTGCTCATGACAACTTTGCAAACTTTGCAATGTTGCCATGACAACATTTCCTAAAAGGTTAGAAAGAGATTCATGAGGTCTTAAACCTAACCTAAGGGTCTGAGAATATGTAAGTGGACTACATAAGACCAAACAAACCCTAATTTGGTAGTTGGAAATTAGATTGTATGGATTGAGTTTGGAGAAAGCAAGAATTTGGACTATTTTTTAGATATAGAGCATTCATCCACACTTTAATGGATTAAATGGTGGATCTTTGTGTTATATTTGTGTAAAGGAGTTCATATAATTAATTTGTGTGGTGGTAGTTTAGAAATTTGATACTTTCTTTTACTATTTTGTAAATTCTTTAGTTCTGACTATGTCGCTATCCAGTCCAGAGACAGTTATGTAAATATGGCCTTTTCTTTAATTCCTATGGCTAGATCTTTATGACCACTTGGGATCAACAAAGTCACTTTGTAAGTAGTGTAAATATGGATTTTAGAGTCCTTGTGTGTAGGGGAGCTAATTTTACAAGTAGGCCCTAGGTGAGTATAGAGATATTTGGCTAGGGGTTTGCATAGTTGCAGAGGCAAGAGGACTTGCTAAATGAACTGGTTTTGGTGCAGGAGCACCTAGAGAATAGGGGTCACCAGGAGACCCTATGGATGATCCAAGGAATAAAGAGTTCAAAAAGACTTATAAACGTCCTAAATGATGTAATTATGGCCATTAGAGCCATTTAGTTTGAATTGAAAGTCCAATGGCATTAATGTAAGAAAATTGTTAATATGAGGCAATAAGGTGTTTGTTAGACCTCATGAAGCCTAATGAGTCAATGGTAATGGTCAAAGGAATAAATATGTTTGAAGGTCATTAAAAGACCATATTTAAATGAAATGGGGGTCATAATATTATGCATCTTTGTAAATGGCAAAAATATTGGACAGTTGGCTATAACAATTTGCATGCATTTAGGAAGGTAGTTAAGGTTGTTAGAGAGTTCCCCAAGAAGGGGATACATATTATATGGTTGAAGAAAATAGTTTAAGAGAATGCAAAGAGAGCATTCTTAGAAGGTACAAACTGGAGTGTACTTTGTAAATATGGACAAATTTTTAATATATTTTGGGCATTTGTGTGGATATTCTGAGTAGTAAACTACTATACATGGTGGTGAAGTCTTTTTTTGCCACTATTTTTACAGTGCAATGAATGATTCTTTAAGTCTTTACATTTGCATGTGATGTTAATACTATTTGTACTGAGATAGTGAGAGTTTAGTCTAACATTTCTGGTTGTAATGGAGGGTACAAGGTTCTAAAACCTTATGCTTCCACTGTTCATGGTTTGAAGTTTTATTTTATAGGTGCAATGTATTTCTAGCTTCTTTGTGCAAGTGATAAGCTTAGAGTCTGATACACACCCAAAACAGTGATTTGGTGAATGGGAAAAAAACACCAAAGGAAAAAGAATAAGTGTCTTAGAAAAATGACCCTCAGTGTAGGGGAAATAACTTTCCAACCAATCATTGGCTCTTGCCGATATTTTGATATGTCGTAGTTATCCAAATTTTCCCATCCTCACTGGAGAGATTGAAAATATTTGGTCGGAGTCAAAAGTTATAACTCTCTGTGCATGGGTATGTCAAAGAAGAAATCAAGAAGGTATATTTTGCGTATTTGTTTCCAAGATTGTGTTTAATGGATGAATAGAAGCATGGTATGATTTGAGAGAACTTAATTTTAAGTTGTGATAAGACTTTTAGGACCCTTAGGTGGTTTGGAATCAGAAGTGAAGCATGGAACCTTGTTGAAGCACTTGAACGGTGTGAAGTGAAGTGGAGGTGAGAGCTAGTGTTGTGACCCTAGATTGGTCATATTAGTGGATTGGATCATAGTATGGATCCTGGTTGAATGTACTTTTGGGAGACCTTGAAATCATTTGGAAGATTCTTAGGAGAATCTTGAAACTCACCAACTTGACTTACATCAAATTCGTATTAGAGCAAGGAAGTAGATAATTTCTAGGTAAATATGGAGTTGTATCATGTACTCAAGGAGTACATGGATGTTTCCAGAGAGAAAAGAAAAGAAGCAAAGAAAAAGAAGAAAGAAGAAGCAATAAAGAAAGAAGAATCAAGAAGAAAAGCCATAGAAGAGATCAAAATACTAAAGAAAACAATGGAGGAAAATGAAGCCAAGATAATGGCAACTAAGAACAAGCTACATGAACTTATGGAGCAAGATAGAAAGAATTAATTTTTGCAAGAAGAGACAATGAACAAGAAACAAGAAGACAAATAACCTATGGATGAAAAGGTTCAAAAAGTTGCAGACCAGTTGGATGGTGAAGGACATGAAGAACCCAATGTTGGAGAGGTTCTATATGTTGAAGAAAATATGGAAGACAACAAGGATAAAAGTCCTATGGGGTTTGAATGTAATGGGTTGGTAATACTAGGACAATCTTATGTCCTTTGAGACATGTGGGTACCATGCATGGTACTCCTAGAAAAGTGAATTGTAAGGCTCAAGATGAGGAAACCTTAAAGATGCAAGAGGGAGTGGTTGCATGCCAAGGTGAATGACATGAAAATGCTTTGATAGCAATAGTGGTCTCAATGCAGGAGACTAAAGATGATTTTTTTTATAGTAGTGGTCCATGAAGAGGCCTTAGAGTTGGTGTATTCTCCAAACATGGAGATATGGCCTATTGAAGGTGTCAAGGAGGAGGAGTGTCTTTTTGAGGCACTTGTGATTCATTTGCAGAAGTTTTCAATCGAGATACTATGAGTGGAGAACAACAAGAAGTGGGTAGTGAGCATCATTCCCATGGAGGCAAAACCAAAAGTGAATATTAAGAAGATCCACATGTTGGGAGGACAAGAAAACATAAGATGGCATGATGAAGCCATGTTTAAACCAAGAGCTCAAATGACATTTTGTTTTCTAAGATGTTCTATTTTGCAGGTATCATTTCCAAGGGGACTTGGAAAGTTTCTAAATTTGGGAGTATGGTGCAAGAGCACCTAGAGAATAGGGGTCACCATGATACCCTAAGGATGATCCAAGGAATATAGAGTTCACCAATACTTATAAATGTCCTAAATGATGTAATTATGGCCATTCAAGCCATTTAGTTCGAATTGAAAGTCCAATGGCATTAATGTAAGATTCTTTTTAAAATGAGGCAATAAGGTGTTTGTTAGACCTCATGAAGCCTAATGAGTCATTGGCAATGGTCAAAGGGAGAAATATGTTTGAACGTCATTAAAAGACCATATTTAAATGAAATGGGGGTCATAATATTATGCATCTTTGTAATTGGCGAAAGTATTGGATAGTTGGTTGTAACTATTTCCATGCATTTAGGAAGGTAGTTAAGGGTTGTTAGAGAGTTCCCCAAGAAGGGGATACATATTAGATGGTTGAAGAAAATAGTTTAAGAGAATGCAATGAGAGAATTCTTAGAAGGTACAGACTAGAGTGTTGTTTGTAAATATGGAGCAATTTTTAATATATTTTGGGCATTTGTGTGGATATTCTGAGTAGTAAACTGCTATACATGGTGGTGGACTCTTTTTTTGCCACTATTTTAACATTGCAATGAATTATTATTTAATTCTTTACGTTTGGATGTGATGTTGATACTATTTGTACTGAGATAGTGAGAGTTTAGTCTAAAATTTCTGGTTGCAATGGAGGGTCCAAGGTTCTAAAACCTTATGTTGCCATTGTTTGTGGTCTGAAGTCTTATTTTATAGGTGCAATGTATTTCTAGCTTCTTTGTGCAGGTGATAAGCTTAGAGTTTGATACACACCCAAAATAGTGATATAGTGAATGGAAAAAAACACCAAAAAAAAAAGAATAAGTGTCTCAGAAAAATGACCCTCAGGGCGGGGGCAATATCTTTCCAAGAAACCATTGGATCTTACCCATATTTTGATATGTTTTAGTTATCCTAAATTTTCCCATCCTCACCAGAGTGATGGAGAATATTTGATCAAAGTAAAAATTTATAACTCTCTGTGTATGGGTATGTCAAAGAAGACAACAAGAAGGTATATTTTGAGTATTTGTTACCAAGATTGTGTTTAATGGATGAATAAAAGCATGGTATTTTTTGGGAGAACTAAATTTTAAGTTGTGATAATATTTTTAGGACCCTTAGGTGGTCTCGAATCAGAAGTGAAGCATGGAACCTTGTTGAAGCACTTGAATGGTGTGAAGTGAAGTGGAGGTGAGAGCTAGTGTTGTGACCCTAGATTGGTCATATCAGTGGATTGGATCATAGTATGGATCCTGGTTGAAGGTAATTTTGGGAGACCTTGAAATAATTTGGAATATTCTTAGGAGAATCTTGAAACTCACCAACTTGACTTACATCAAATTGGTATCAAAGTAAGGAAGTAGATCCTTGCTAGGTAAAGATGGAGTTATATGGTGTACTCAAGGAGTACATGGATGCTGCTAGAGAGAAAAGAGAAGAATTAAAGAAAAATAATAAAGAAGAAGCAATAAAGAAAGAAGAATCAAGAAGAAAAGCCATAGAAGAGATCATAATACTAAAGAAAACAATAGAGGAAAATGAAGCCAAGATAATGGAGACTAAGAAAAAGCTACATGAACTTATGGAGCAAGATAGAAAGAAAGAGTTTTTGTAAGAAGAGACAATGAACAATAAAAAAGAAGACAAAGAACCTATGGATGAAAAGGTTCCAAAAGTTGTAGACCAGCTGGATGGTGAGCTACATGAAGAACCCAATGTTGGAGAGGTTATAGATGTTGAAGCAAAGATGGAAAACAAGAAGGATACAAGTCCTATAAATGGGGTTTGGATGTGATGGGTTAGTAGTGATTGGGACAATCTTATGTCCTTTGAGTCATGTGGGTACCATGTATGGTACTCCTAGAAAAGTGAATTGTAAGGCTCAATATGAGGCAACCTTAAAGACACATGAGGGAGTGGTTGCATGCCAAGGTGAATGACATGAAAATGCTTTGATAGCAGTAGTGGTCTGAATACAGGAGACTAAAGATGATTTTGTTATAGTGTTGGTCCTTGAGGAGGCCTTAGAGTTGGTGTATTCTCCAAACATGGAGATATGACCTATTGAAGGTGTCAAGGAAGAGGAGTGTCTTTTTGAGGCACTTGTGATTCATTTGTAAAAGTTTTCAATTGAGATACTATGAGTGGAGAACAACAAGAAGTGGGTAGTGCACATCTTACCCATGGAGGGAAAACTAAAAGTGAAGATTAAGAAGATCCACATGTTGGGAGGACAAGCACACATAAGATGGAATGATGAAGCCATTTTTAAACCACGAGCTTAAAGGATATTTTGTTTTCTAACATGTTCTATTTTGCAGATATTATTTCGAAGAGGACTTGGAAAGTTTCTAAATTTGGGAGTATGGTGCAGGAGCACCTAGAGCATAGAGGTCACCATGATACCCTAAGACTTATCCAAGGAATATAGAGTTCAACAAGACTTATAAAGGTCCCAAATGATATGATTATGGCCATTAGATCCATTTAGTTTGAATTGAAAGTCCAAAGGCATTAATGTAAGGAAATTGTTAATATGAGGCAATAAGGTGTTTGTTAGACTTCATGAATCCTAATGAGTCATTGGTAATGGTAAAAGGGAGAAATATGTTTGAAGGTCACTAAAATACCATATTTAAATGAGATGGGGGTCATAATATTATACATCTTTGTAAATGACGAAAGTATTGGACAACTGGTTGTAACTATTTCCCTACATTTAGGAAGGTAGTTAAGGGTTATTAGAGAGTTCCGCAAGAAGGGGATACATATTAGATGGTTGAAGAAAATAGTTTAAGAGAATGCAATGAGAGCATTCTTAGAAGGTACAGATTGGAGTGTAGTTTGTAAATATGGAGCAGTTTTCAATATATTTTGGGCATTTGTGTGGATATTCTGAGTAGTAAAATGCTATACATGGTGGTGGAGTCTTTTTGTTCCACTATTTTTACATTGCAATGAATGTTTATTTAAGTCTTTAAATTTTTGTGTGATGTTAATACTGTTTGTACTAAGACAGTGAGAGTTTAGTCTAAAATTTCTAGTTGTAATGGAGGGTCCAAGGTTCTAAAGCCTTATGCTGCCACTGTTCGTGGTTTGAAGTATTATTTTATAGGTGTAATGTATTTATAGCTTATTTGTGCATGTGATAATATTAGAGTTTGATATACACCCAAAATAGTGATCTGGTGAATGGAAAAAAAACCAAAAAAAAGAACAAGTGTCTCAGATAAATGACCCTTAGTGCAGGGGCAATATATTTCCAACCAATTGTTGGATCTTGCCCATATTTTGATATGTTTTAGTTATCGTACTTTCACCCATCCGCACTAGAGGGATTGAGAATATTTGGTCGACGTCAAAAGTTATAACTCTCTGTGTACGGGTATGTCAAAGAAGACAACAATAAGGTATATTTTGAGTATTTGTTTCCAAGATTGTGTTTAATGGATGAATAGAAGCATGGTATGTTTTGGGAGAACTTAATTTTAAGTTGTGATAAGATTTTTAGGAGCCTTAGGTGGTTTGGAATAAGAAGTGAAGCATGGAACCTTGATGAAGCACTTGGATGGTGTAAAGTGAAGTGGAGGTGAGAGCTAGTGTTGTGACCCTAGATTGGTCATATCAGTGGATTGGATCATAGTATGGATCCTAGTTGAAGGTACCTTTTGGAGACTATGAAATCATTTGGAAGATTCTTAGGAGAATCTTGAAACCCACCAACCTTACTTACATAAAATTGGTATCAGAGAAAGGAATTAGATCCTTGTTAGGTAAAGACGGAGTTGTATGGTGTACTCAAGGAGTACATGGATGCTGCCAGAGAGGAAAGAGAGGAAGCAGAGAAAAATAAGAAAGAAGAAGCAATAGAAAAAGAAGAATCAAGAAGAAAACCCATAGAAGAAATCAGAATACTAAAGAAAACAATAGAGGAAAATGAAGCAACGATAATGGCAACTAAGAACAAGCTACATGAGCTTATAGAGCAGGATAGAAAGAAATATTTTTTGCAAGAAGACACAATGAACCTATGGATGAAAAGGTTCCAAAATTTGTAGACCAGTTGGATGGTGAAGGACATGAAGAACCCAATGTTGGAGAGGTTCTAGATGTTGAAGCAAAGATGGAAGACAACAAGGATACAAGTCCTATGGGGTTTGAATGTAATGTGTTAGTAGTGACTAAGACATTCTTATGTCCTTTGAGTCAAGTGGGTACCATGCATGGTACTCCTTTAAAAGTGAATTGTAAGGCTCAAGATGAGGCAACCTTAAAGATGAAAGAGGGAGTGGTTGCATGCCAAGGTGAATGACATGAAATGGCTTTGATAGCATCACTAGTCTCAATACAAGAGACTACAGATGATTTTGTTATAGTGGTGGTCCATGAGGAGGCATTAGAGTTGGTGTATTCTCCAAACATAGAGATATGGCCTATTGAAGGTGTCAAGGAGGAGGAGTGTCTTTTTGAGGCACTTGTGATTCATTTGTAGAATTTTTCAATCGAGATACTACAAGTGGAGAACAACAAGCAACAAGAAGGTATATTTTGAGTATTTGTTTCCAAGATTGTGTTTAATGGATGAATAGAAGCATGGTATGTTTTGGGAGAACTAAATTTTAAGTTGTGGTAAGATTTTTAGGACCCTTAGGTGGTTTGGAATAAGAAGTGAAGCATGGAACCTTGTTGAAGCACTTGGATGGTGTGAAGTGAAGTGGAGGTGAGAGCTAGTGTTGTGACCCTAGATTGGTCATATCAGTGGATTGGATCATAATATGGATCCTGGTTGAAGGTACTTTTGGGAGACCTTGAAATAATTTGGATGATTATTAGGAGAATCATGAAACTCACCAACTTGACTTACATCAATTTGGTATTAGAGAAAGGAAGTAGATCCTTGCTAGGTAAATTTGGCGTAAAGAGAAGAGAAGAAATAGAGAAAATTAAGAAAGAATAAGTAATAAAGAAAGAAGAATCAAGAAGAAAAACCATAGAAGAGATCAGAATACAAAAGAAAAAAATAGACGAAAATGAAGCCAAGATAATGACAACTAAGAACAAGCTACGTGAACTTATGGAGAAAGATATAAATAAAGAGTTTTTGCGAGAAGAGAAAGTGAACAAGAAACAAGAAGTCAAATAACCTATGGATGAAAAGGTTCCAAAAGTTGCAGACTAGTTGGATGGTGAAGGACATGAAGAACCCAATGTTGGAGAGGTTTTAGATGTTTAAGAAAAGATGGAAGACAACAATGATACAAGTCTGATGGGATTTGAATGTGATAGGTTAGTAGTTATTGGGACAATAATATTTCCTTTGAGTAATGTGGGTACCATGCATGGTACTCCTAGAAAAGTGAATTGTAAGGCTCAATATGAGGAAACCTTAAAGATGCAAGAGGGAGTGGTTGCATGCCAATGTGAATGGCCCAAAAATGCTTTGATAGTAGCAGTGGTATCAATGTAGGAGACTAAAGATGATTTTGTTATAGTGGTGGTCCATGAGGAGGGCTTAGAGTTGGTGTATTATCCAAACATGGAGATATGACCTATTGAAGGTGTTAAGGAGGAGGAGTGTCTTTTTGAGGCACTTGTGATTCATTTGCAAAAGTTTTCAATCAAGATACTACGAGTGGAAACAACAAGAAGCGAGTAGTGCACATATTTCCCATTGAGGGAAAACCAAAAGTAAATATTAAGAAGATCCATGTGTTGGGAGGACAATCACACATAAGATGGCATGATGAAGCCGTGTTTAAACCAAGAGCTCAAATGACATTTTGTTTTATAACATGTTCTATTTTGCATGTATCATTTCCAAGAGGACTTGGAAAGTTTCCAAATTTGGGTGTATGGTCATTAAAAGACCTTATTTAAATGAAATGGGGTTCATAATATTATGCATCTTTATAAATGGCGAAAGTATTGGATAGTTAGCTATAACTATTTCCATACGTTTAGGAAGGTAGTTAAGGGTTGTTAGAGAGTTCCCCAAGAAGGGGATACATATTAGAAGGTTGAAGAAAATAGTTTAATATAATGCAATGAGAGCATTCTTAGAAAGTACGGACTGGAATGTACTTTGTCAATATGGAGTAGTTTTTAATATATTTTGGGCATTTGTGTGGATATTATGAGTACTAAATTGCTATATATGGTGTTGTAGTCTTTTTTTTCTACTGTTTTTACATTGAAATGAATGATTCTTTAAGTCTTTACATTTGCATGTGATGTTAATACTGTTTGTACTGAGACAGTGAGAGTTTAGTCTAAAATTTCTAGTTGTAATGGAGCGTCCAAGGTTCTAAAACCTTATGCTGCCACTATTCATGGTTTGAAGTCTTATTTTATAGGTGAAATGTATTTATAGCTTCTTTGTTTAGGTGATAAAGCTTAGAGTTTGATACACACCAATACAGTGATTTGGTGAATATAAAAAAAAAACCAAAAAAAAAGAATAAGTGTCTTAGAAAAATGATGCTCAGTGCGGGGGCATTATCTTTCCAACCATTGTTGGATCTTGCCCATATTTTGATATGTTGTAGTTATCCTACTATCACCAATCCTCACCAGAGTGATTTAGAATATTGGGTTGGAGTCAAAAGTTATAACTCTTTGTGTACGTGTATGTCAAAGAAGACAACAAGAAGATATATTTTGAGTATTTGTTATCAAGATTGTCTTGAATGGATGAATAGAAGCATGGTATGTTTTGGGAGAACTTAGTTTTAAGTTGTGATAGTATTTTCAGGACCCTTTGGTGGTTTGGAATCAGAAGTGAAGCATGGAACCTTGTTGAACCACTTGAATGGTGTGAAGTGAAGTGGAGGTGAGAGCTAGTGTTGTGACCCTAGATTGGTCATATCAGTGGATTGGATCATAGTATGGATCCTGGTTGAAGGTACTTTTGGGAGACCTTGAAATAATTTAGAATATTCTTAGGAGAATCTTGAAACTCACCAACTTGACTTACATCAAATTGGTATCAGAGAAAGGAAGTAGATCCTTGCTAGGTAAAGATGGAGTTGTATGGTGTACTCAAGGAGTACATGGATGCCGCCAGAGAGAAATGAGAAGAAGCAGAGAAAAAGAAGAAAGAAGAAGCAATAAAGAAAGAAGAATAAATTAGAAAAGCCATTGAAGAGATCAAAATACTAAATAAAAAAAAAGATGAAAATGAAGCCAAGATAATGGCAACTAAGAACAAGCTACATGAACTTATGGAACAAGATAGAAAGAAAGAGTTTTTGCAAGAAGAGACAATGAACAAGAAACAAGAAGACAAAGAACCTATGGATGAAAAGGTTCCAAAAGTTCTAGACCAATTGGATGGTGAAGGAAATGAAGAACCCAATGTTGGAGAGGTTCTAGATGTTGAAGCAAAGATGTAAGACAACAAGGATACAAGTCCTATTGGGTTTGAATGTGATGGTTAATAGTGACTGGGACAGTCTTATGTCCTTTGAGTCATGTGGGTACCATGCATGGTACTCCTAGAAAATTGAATTGTAAGGCTCAAGATGAGGCAACCTTAAAGATGGAAGAGGGAGTCGTTGCATGCCAAGGTGAATGGCATGAAAATGCTTCTATAGCAGTAGTGGTCTCAATGCAGGAGACTAAAGATGAATTTTTTATAGTGGTGGTCCATGAGGAGGCCTTAGAGTTGGTGTATTCTCCAAACATGGATATATGGCCTATTGAAGGTGTTAAGGAGGAGTAGTGTATTTTTGAGGAACTTGTGTTTCATTTGCAGAGGTTTTCAACTGAGATACTACAAGTGGAGAACAACAAGCAGTGGGTAGTGCACATCTTGCCCATGGAGGGAAAACAAAAGTGAAGATTAAGAAGATCCATGTGTTGGGAGGACAAGAACACATAAGATGGCATAATGAAGCTATGTTTAAACCAAGAGCTCAAATGACATTTTTTTTTCTAACATGTTCTATTTTGCAGGTTTCATTTCCAAGAGGACTTGGAAAGATTCTAAATTTGGGAGTAGGGTGTAGGAGCACCTAGTGCATAGGGGTCACCATAAGACCCAAAGGATGATCCAAGGAATATAAAGTTCAACAAGACTTATAAAGGTTCTAAATGATGTAATTATGGGCATTAGATCCATTTATTTTGAATTGAAAGTCCAATGGCATTAATGTAAGCAAATTGTTAATATGAGGCAATAAGGTGTTTGTTAGACGTCATGAAGCCTAATGAGTCATTGGTAATGGTAAAAGGGAGAAATATGTTTGAAGGTCATTAAAAGACCTTATTTAAATGAAATGGGGGTCATAATATTATGCATCTTTGTAAATGGAAAAAGTATTAGACAGTTGGCTGTAACTATTTCCATGCATTTAGGAAGGTAGTTAAGGGTTGTCAGAGAGTTCCCCAAGAAGGGGATACATATTATATGGTTGAATAAAATAGTTTAAGAGAATGCAATGATTGCATTCTTAGAAGGTACAGACTGGAGTGTGCTTTGTAAATATATAGCAATTTTTAATATATTTTGGGCATTTTTGGGGATATTTTGAGTAGTAAACTGCTATACATGGTGGTGGAGTCTTTTTTTGCCACTATTTTTACATTTCGATGAGTGATTCTTTAAGTCTTTATGTTGATGTTAATAATGTTTGTACTGAGATAGTGAGTGTTTAGTGTAAAATTTATGGTTGTAATGGAGGGTCCAAGGTTCTAAAACCTCATGTGTCCACTGTTCTTCATGGTTGGAAGTCTTATTTTATAGGTGTAATTTATTTCTAGCTTATTTGTGTAGGTGATAATCTTAGAGTTTGATACACACCCAAAATAGTGATCTGGTGAATGGAAAAAAACACCAAAAAAAAAGAATAAGTGTCTCTGAAAAATGACCCTCAGTGCAGGGGAAATATCTTTCCAACCAACCATTGGATCTTTCTCGTCTTTTGATAGTTTGTAGATATCCAAGTTTTTCACATTGTCACTGTAGGGATTGAGAATATGTGGTCAGAATCAAAAGTTATAACTCTCTGTGTATAGGTATATCAAAGAAGATATCAAGAAGGTATATTTTGAGTATTTTTTTCCAAGATTGTGTTTAATGGATGAATAGAAGCATGGTATGTTTTGGGAGAACTTAATTTTAAGTTGTGATAATATTTTTAGGACCCTTAGGTGGTTTGGAATTAGAAGTGAAGCATGGAACCTTGTTGAAGCACTTTAATGGTGTGAAGTAAATTGGAGGTGAGAGCTAGTGTTGTGACCCTAGATTGATCATATTAGTGGATTGGATCATAGTATGGATCCTGGTTGAAGGTAATTTTGGGAGACCTTGAAAGCATTTGGAAGATTCTTAGGAGAATCTTGAAACTCACCAACTTGACTTACATTAGGTTTGTGCTAATCTCGAGGTAGTGAATGTAGGGGCATGTATCATGGATGTGTGGTTTAGAGGAGAGGTTCTTAGGAGTTCAGGTGAGCACATTGGGAGACAAAAGAAGATAGACTGTCTTACATGCCTTAGAAACCCTTAAAAATAGGGGTTTTCTCAAAGTCCAGTGTACGAACAGTTTGGGAACTTGAAACCTAGAAAATATTGAAGCTTAGGGTGAACATATAAAGGATCCACATTTAGTTTAGTGGGTTGCTAAGGATAGATTAGAGGAAATCCAAGTTTTCAGATTCTAGGAGGCCTAATTGGGTTAAAAAGGCTACAAGGCCTAAAAACTACGAACTTATAAGCTCGATAGAAGAACTTTGCAAGAATCCAATAGAATGGATCAAGATTGAAGGAAAGTGAAAGGGGAATAGTAAGAACACATATTTCCATTGTAAATAATATTTTGGGAGCATAGGTACTGGAATTGAGCCTATGGATGCACAATTGAGTAGAGAAGGATTGAAGAGAGTTTGAAGTTGGTGGAGAAATCTAGGTGGAGAATAGGGACCATAGGAGTGTCCTCTGGTTAGGGTAGGGAGAAGTATCCTAGTAAGGTCTTAGTAAAGGCCTTGAGAAGAGAAATAAATCTCTTGTGAGTAGATTCTCCCCATCACCTAGTACCTAAAATCACTAAAACATTCACATGTCAAGTGTCCCTACTAAGACATGTATAAAATAGTCGAAGTACATATATATATAAAATAATAAAAGAAAATTAAAACCATTGAAAGGGGAATTTTGACTCATATGCATTCTCATATATTTGAATGATACAATATCATCCCTTCCAGTTTTAATCTTCATTTAAAGGTTATTAATAATAATAACATCCAATTAAATGCATTTAAATATCATTTATTGCAACAATGAGTGTATAGCTATTCTCTTAATAGGATCAAATTGTAACATCATCATCATGATAATAATCCAATGACTCTAACATATATCTCTAACTACATATCTTTTTATTTAACATTATAAAACACAAATTTGTTTCATTTAATAATTTATCAAATTCAAATTACATTTCCATATTAAAATTGATATTTCAAATCCTAGCAATATTCTATCTTACACATTTTACAATTCTATAATCACAATCTAAGATGGGTGGGACATCACACAAAAACTAACTCATAAACCAAATCATAGTAGGACCACTAGGTTCTCAAAACCAAGCACCAAAATTAAGTATACATCCCAATGCAACTACATAATCCAAATTACCAAGGAGCAATCCAACACATCAGGAATTTAAAATGATCATAAAACATGTATCCATCCAAGAATAAGGTATGTACAAAATCATATATAGAAACAATGACGTATATAAAACTAGATCAAGACATCACAAGTGATCCACATCCATTCACACAAAGGCACAACTGTCGACATGATGTCAAATCTATAGCTAGAAGAATGCAATACATAAAATAAAATGAGAGAGGCACTACATACCTCATACACAAGAATTATTTTGACTCCAATGTTCTCTTATCCTTCAAGATCTTGTAGATAATAGTAATTTTCTCTCAAAATTAGGCACTAAGACAAGATGACATAAAGAAATAGAATGTGATTGATTGATAATGCAAGTGGGATAACAATATGATAGAAATATGGAAACATGATACCATGTAATTATGATTGTGGTTTTTAGGCCAAATAAGAGGAAAAATCCTATTTTATAGAAGCCTCCAAAAGAATCAAGGGTTAAGATTAAGGGGTTAAGATATCAAAGGCTAAGATTAAGAGGCTAGGTGGGAGTAAATAAGATTAAGAGGTTAAATGAATGGAGCGATAAGATTAACAGGTGCATTGACCTGTGGTAACCTTCCTTTAAGTTCAATGAACCTAGACATGTGAGTAGGAGAGAGAAAAGGTGAGTGAAGAGACATATGACACTTGTCACGTGACTAATAATTAAATTATGATCCATTCGAATAAGTTGGAGAGATAAGACTACAAATAAGAGGGTGAGTAATTAATTAAATGAATGAGTATTTATTTAATTAGTAAAAAAGAGGTGGGATCAGGATAAATAAATAAATAAATTTAAATAATCAAGGAATACACTAGGGAATTATTAATTAAATACATAAAAAAATATTTGTTTAATTAATAGAGAACTTATGGTAAAAATTAAATAAATAAAAATATTCATTTAGGTGTTTACAATTTTAATACAAAATTTAAAAATATCCATCTTGGCACCGATTAGGGGAAGATGAAAAGCCATAGAAAAGTGAAGTGGAATTGACACCTTTCTAAGTGCCCACTTCAAAAAATTTTAGAGAGACCACATTAGGCGCATTTTTTTGGAAGTTGAAGAGTCATATATAGGATGTGTGTTTCTTTTCATGATGGTCATGTGTTGTTCACCAAGAGGAGGTGAGGGATTTCCAAGAGAATACATAAATTGAGGCTTTGGCTACTTGTTTCATCATCCAAAGTGGAGTGGATCATTAAGAGTTGAGTAATCATTTAAAGTTGAGAAGAATTATCTGTCATTTGAGACTTGAGTAGTAGTTCTATCTTTCAACTCTTGTAATTAACATTTGGCTAATGATTTTTAATTTATCGGTATTATATTTTCATTAAATAAAGAAATGAAATTTTAATTATTTATATTCTTGCAATTTCTTCATTATTTTCTTTGCTATGCTATGTCTAAATGTAGGTAGAGTAACTCTTCATTTAGTGTAACAAAGCATGTGGTTGGGTGTGTAAGGGGGTTCATTAGACGAAAATAGAAATTAAATAAAATTCCACTAATCTTGAAAGTGATTTCATTGTTAGTGCTTACAAGAGGTGATATTGTCATACAACATCTTGTACCTCCATCCTTTTGTAGATCTTCTACATAGCAAATTTGATAATTAGGCTCAATTTAGAATGACCCATGCAAGATGGATGTCACATAAAAGTGATAATTCATTGACACGTACATAAATACATATTGTAAAGGATAAAATGATGATTAGTGTATATAGTGTGTTCATTAACATTAAACCCCTTACATTTGAATATGTAGTGGGGGTAAATAAGATGCTCTCCTTCTATCCTTGGATAAGTAAATAAAAGATCCAAGTTGATTAACCCAAAAGGAAGGATCAATGCATAAATGAATCAATCATTTGGAAACAAGAATAAGGAAGGAAGATCTTAAATACCCTAGGTTTTTGATTGATTTGATTAATTTGAAATTTATTTTAGATTTAGATAGATTGAAAACCTTAATTGAATTGAATAGGAGAAATGCACTAACCTTGAAATATTTCGTATCAAAGAATGTTGTTTTCTGAAGCCTGTGTTGAGTTTCTAGAAAATCCAAGACCAGATCTGGAATAGAAGCGTAGAGATTGACAAAACCCAAAAATATTTTTCCATTCTGAGACAGTTCCAATTTGTACCCTCAAGTCAATGTCACCATTTGCTAGAATTTCTAATTGTTCCCTAGGTCACAATCAACCTAAAAAGTCTCAGACTGAAATTCTGCTTTCGAATCCCAAAAGTTTGCCAAAAAGGGTATCCGAATCTCAGTCTTGATGTTCTGTTTAGAACCTGTTCCTACAAGAAAAATGGTTTTGTTTGTTGGGGGAGGGGTTTGCCTTAGTCAAACCATAATTTAGGAATTAACCTTGAAATCAATAATTGAAATAAAGAATTCTTGCAAGTACTAGAAGTAAATATAATAATAAAGCTATGATATTCAAATAGATATGCAATTTTATTTTGGAATGTAAACAAGTATTTAAATATGAAAGCTTGGACTCAATTAGAAACCATAAACCTCCATGATTATATGCTTGGAATCCACCTTGAAGGGGGAATGAATGAGTCTTGAGAATGTACAAAGGATCTTGAAGGAAGATCACACCACCAAGATGGCTAGATCTAGGGTTTGAGTAATGAATCTTGAATGCTTGAACCTAATCCCTTCAAAGACTTGAAAGCTTGAATCCTTGATCTTCAATGGAGAACTTGAATGCTTGAGATGAAGACTTGAATACTCTGAGAGCTTGTGAACATGTAGTATAATGGATTCTTGATTCTTTCTTGATTTCACATTGGTTGATGGACCTTGTTGGTTAGAATTAATGCTTAGCTTGACTTATGATTGATGGTTAGAGAAAATGAGAGGACAAAGTTTCCTTTTATATGAAACTAGGGCACAATCATCTAGAGAGGCCGACATAGGAGAATTAAATTCCAATTAAACCCATGCACATAGAAGATGACCTATATTAAATATAATTTAATATTTTCTACTTCGGAACCCAAAACAGCTGACCTAGAAGTGGGAAATGAATTTTTGATGACCTCTGGCAGCCGACTGGCTTCAAGATTTGAAAGGGGAACCCAAGTCAAGGTCGAGGTCATCCTTGAACTAGGTCAAGGTTGAGGTCATCCTTGACCTAGGTCAAGTTCAAGGTCGACCTTGACCTAGAGGGTTAGGACCCCTGGAAAACATGCCAGATGGGATGGGAGGTGTCTGGAGAGGCCCAAACAGGGTCCTAAAAAGACACACAAGTAAGAAAGGATGCCAAAATTAGGGGAAAGTATGATGGTGGTAAAAAACATCCACTAAGGAGGTCTAAACATTCTTAGCATGGAAGTGCTTCCATTTTAAGATGATACATTAAGCCCCCACTTTAGCGGAAGTATGGAAATCAAACATGCTTGTGGTAAAGTTGGAAGAAAGACTCTCGTGGATCGCAACGAGGTAGAACATCACTAAGTCAAGGAAATAAGTCCTTAGACCAAGGATTATAACTCAACATACATGCATAAAGATATATAAGTAAAGAGAAATTAATCATAAAGAGCGTACATAATTACATAAGTAAGAGAAGAGCAACACTACAGATAACATAGCTTCATGATCTAATCCTACTAGCATTAAAGTGAAAAGAGAGAAGAGAGAAAGGGATTAAATCACCTAGTAATATGCCCACCTTACCATGAATAACCAAAGAGGGAGAGACCAATAGGTTCACCCATAAACTGTGCTTTTGTAATTGTAATGCATCTTTTGGTGGCTTAAAAATATCCATAGATCTACATTCTTGTATCACTATGGAAAATATAAAATGCATGTATTTTCAGGATTTAGCAACTTATGTGCGTTACCTTCCAAGGATATAGCATATTGAAAAATGTAAAATGCATATCTCTTCAGGATTTATCAACTTATGTGCGTTACCTTCTAAGGATTTAGCAAAAATAAAGAATAAAAATGTGTCTCTTCTGGATTTAGCAACTTATGTCCGTTACCTTCTGAGGATTTAGCATGTTGTAAAATGTAAATGTAAAATATAGTATAAGGGATACCATATATATTCCCCCCTCCTTATCATGACTACCCACTAGGTAGGATAAGGAAGAGAAAGAGGATACCTACTTCACAAGGTAAGGATATATCTAGTTTAACAACAATATACACTATATCCTTAGCAAAGAGTATTGACCCTTACCTCTAAGAACATAGATAATTGTGAAATGGATATGTCACATATGGAAAAAGGATCCTCAAAGAGGAAGAGATATTATCATCAAGACCCCCACCATAGAGGAGTTCTTAGAATAAAATATCATCTTATAAAGAAAGAGGGACCAAAGATTCAATCATCTACCCCGCTACGATGAAGAGGAAGAGGAATCTCACAATGAAGGAGTCAAACTCTAACCCAAAGCCAAGGAAAGAGTTTATCAAGAGAATAATTTGCAAAATAAAGAAGAGGTGATAACCTAGGAAAATCACCTCCGGTATAAGAGGGTATCCATAGTCAAAAACATACATCTTTATAAGGAAATAATATTATATGATAAAAAAATGCCACTAAACCAAGGAAAGTAGATCCTTAGATAGAGGAAGAAGGAAAATACCTTGCTCCCTAGGTGTGAAAGAAAGGGATATATCAAATTATATCAAGAGATATTGTAGCAAAGAGATATCTTTACAAAATAAAAATGTCCTAGAAAATATATCATGGCTAATAAAAATTTATAGGGATAGAATATAGAAAGAATAATCAATTAAACTCAAAACAAAATACATGCTAAGAGAAAAAATGGATCCTAGAAGACTGGAATAAAATACCTCTTCCCCCCCAGTTAATAACAAGATGAGAAAGATGATCTAACTTATATAAGAATGAGGGGAATTCCCTATATCAAAATTATGAAGAAATTGTAATACTGCCCAGGAATGAGATATAATTCCCAAAGCACCTCTTTCTCTAACATATAACTTGAAATACACATAATTAACAAGTAAATATTTATTACTATAATGAAAAGGACATCAATATTTAGAGAGAGCATTTTTCGGGATAGGTTTGAATATTGCTTTCTTAGAATTCATTAATTGGACATACACTTTCTTAGCCACATCTTGAGGAGTATCAGGATGATCTAAAGAAGGTGTTGGAAGAAGATCATGAAGAGGAGGATGATGATTAAGATCCACTACCTTGATTTGTGTAGGTGGGAAACCTATAGCATGCATATATTGTTTAGGAGATGAATGAATCAGGTTTTTAATGCCTTGTTCATTGATACCAAGCCCTAAACCTTTATAGCCTTGTTTATCCACCATAGTATATCTGGTAGTGTACCTATCTTGCAAAGCTTCGATAGGAGGAGATTGATTATGGTACTCATGAGAAAATGTTGTGTATGGTGGAATGATAGGATTAGAAGAGGTTTACTTGTTTTTCCCTTTAACATAATCATGGATTGGATAGGGAGGTGAAGGTAAATGAAAGAATTATCGAACATCATTATCACGAATCCTAGCTTGAGCCCCATCATAAATGTGGGAAGAACTAGGGCTTGAAGATGGAGAAATAGAAATAGGAATATTTGGAATTGGATTAGGATTGATGGGATGAGGATTAGGAAGGTTAGGAGCTATATTAGGCATGATAGGAGTAGGAAGATTAGGAGGTGAGGTACCATCTACCTAATTCTTCACTTAATCCAAAAGAGTAATAAGTCCACTACACAAATCCTTGATGAAATTTTTGAAAGTAGGAAGACTAGTATTAGTTAATCTCAAAATGGCATAAGCAAGTTAAACATGGAGATTAAAAAACATAATGAAATAAATGATACTCTCATATACATCATAACTACTATAGAGAGATGCTAAAAGAAGCATAATGAGAAAAATAACCATCCCCCAAATCATCTTGAAGATCTTCACAATGAATGAAATGCAAGAAGTGTTTTTATATTTTGATGTTTATGTAGATTTTTTTGTATATACTTTTAAAAAAAAAAGCAAGAGCACAAAAATAATTTAATATGCAAGATCTAGTCTCTAAGAAAAGAGGCAAAGCATCTAACACCAGAAAGAAAGAGTTGTCTATCGTGGGTTCACCAAAATGTAAAGGATACAATGATGATTGGTGTATATGGTGTGTTCATTAACATAAAATACCTTACATTTAAATATGTAGTGGGGGTATATAAGATGTTATCATTCTATGCTTGGATATGTAAATAAAAGATCCAAGTTGATTAACCCAAAAGGAAGGATCAATGCATAAATGAATCAATCATTTGGAAACAAGAATAAGGAAGGAAGATCTTAAATACCCAAGTTTTTTGATTGATTTGATTAATTTGAAATGTATTTTAGATTTAGATAGATTGAAAACCTTAATTGAATTGAATAGGAGAAATGCACTAAACTTGAAATATTGCAGATGAAAGAATATTTTTTTCTGAAGCCTGTGTTGAGTTTCTGGAAAATCTAAGACTAGATCTGGAATAGAAACGCAGAGACGGACAAAACCCATAATCTTTTTCCATTCAGAGATAGTTCCGATTTGTAACATCAAGTCAATTTCACCATTTACTAGAATTTCTAATTGCGCCCTAGGTCTCAATCGACCTAAAAAGTCTTAGATTGAAATTCTACTTTCGGATCCTGGAAGATTGCCGAAAAGGGTATCCAAATCTCGGTCTCGATCTGCTGTTCCAAACCTGTTCCTGAAATAAAAAAGGGTTTGTTTGTTGGGGGAGGGGTTTGCCCTAGTCAAAACCTGATTTAGGAATTAACCTTGAAATCAATAATTGAAATAAAGAATTCTTGCAAGTACTAGAAGTAAATCTAATAACGAAGCTATGATATTCAAATAGATATGCAATTATATTTTAGAATGTAAACAAGTATGTAAATATGAAAGCTTGGACTAAATTAGAAACCATAAACCTCCATGATTATATGCTTGGAATCCACCCTGAAGGGAGAATGAATGACTCTTGAGAATGCACAAAGGATCTTGAAGGAAGATCACACCACCATGATGGCTAGATCTAGGGTTTGAGTGATGAATCTTGAATGCTTGAACCTAATCCCTTTAAAGGATTGAAAGCTTGAATCCTTGATCTTCAATGGAGAACTTGAATGATTTAGAGGAAGACTTGAATAATTTGAGAGCTTGAGAACATGTAGAATAATAGATGCTTGATTCTTTCTTGATTTCACCTTGGTTGATGGACCTTGTCGGTTAGAATTAATACTTAGATTGACTTATGATCGATGGTTAGAGAATATGAGAGGAGAAAGTTTCCTTTTATATGAAACTAGGGAACAATCATCTAGAGAGGCCGACATAGGAGAATTAAATTCCAATTAAACCCATGCCCATAGAAGTGGACCTATATTAAATATAATTTAAGATTTGCCACTTCGGAACCCAAAACAGTCGACCCAGAAGTGGGAAATAAATTTTTGATGACCTCTGGCAGCCGACTGGCTTCTAGATTTGAAAGGGGGACCCAAGTCAAGGTCAAGGTCATCCTTGACCTAGGCCAAGGTCGAGGTCAACCTTGAACCAGAGGGTCAGGACCCCTGGAAAACATGCCAAATGGGACGGGAGGTGTCCAGAGAGGCCCAATCAGGGTCCTAAACATACAAAGAAGTAAGAAAGGATGCAGAAATGAGGGGACAGTATGATGGTGGTCAAAAACATTCCCTAAAGAGGTATAAACGTTCTTAACATGGAAGTGCTTCCATTTTAAGATGATACACATATATATACATACAAAAATGCACACCCACACACACACACACACATATATATATATATACATATACATATATATATACACACATATATATACACATATATATATACATATACATATATATATACACATATATATATATATACATATATGTATATACATATACATATATATATATATATTATATATATATATGTATATATATATATATCTATATATATATCTATGTGTGTGTGCGTGTCTATATATACATATGTATATATATGTATACATACCTATATATGTATACATATATATATATATATATATATATATATTTATGTATATGTATGTATATATATGTTTTTATGTATATATGTATGTATGTATGTATATATATACAATATACACACACATACATACATACATACATATATATACATACATACATACATACATACATATATATACACACACATATACATATACATACATACATACATACATACATACATACATACATATATATATATATATATGTATATGTATCTGTATGTGTATATATATGTATAGATATATACAAAAAATAAATAAATCTATATATATATGTTTGTGTGTGTGTGTGTGTATATATATATATATATATATATATATATATATATATAGTGTGTTAGATTTCGACACAACATAAGAACTAATATTAGATTCTGAAATGCTCAATCTATACACAGAGTTTTACAAACTAAATAAAATGAATTACTAATTTAAATGAATATTGATCAACTTAAATTTATTTTTTACAATCTACCCATGTAAGATGGATGTCATGTAGAAGGAATTATTCATCTAATTAAAATCAAATTGACTTTACCAAGGTTTATATAATTTACAAATTCTATCTACAAATATGGTCATAGAATCTCATGAGACTCACATTTCTTAGAGAGTTGCAAATGAGGAATTTTTGCATCTACAAAATAATAATTGAGGCAAGATAGATTGAGACTTGAGCATATAATTTACCAATGAAAGGATAATGTAGGGATTGGATTTGCAAGTCCTATAGTCCCCACCAAAGTGTAATCAAGTCACTCGTTTAAAAAAATGAATTCTCACTTTATAACTTACAACCATTTTTTTTTCTCCAAACTACTCACTCAATACAAAATATATCCCTTTATTATCCTTCTAAAATTCTTTGATTTTTTTTTTTAATTTTGTTATGAAATGATAAAGATATTTTAGTTTTAGTGTAAGGACATGAAATTGGTATAACGAAAAGCTATTTCAAATTTAATATAATTTATATAGAAAAAGAGGTGTTGCAAAATACTCACAAGTATAGAAAAGATAGATTCTCTAATACCCTCAGCAAAAAAAATATTTTTCATTGCATTTTCACAAGCACAAGATGAGAATGCTATGAAAAAATTCTATGAATCAATATTATATACTACAACTGTAAATGTTACACACTAATGTTATTACTCTCTATATTTGATTCATTCAATGATTATAAAATTATATAGGATGAATAATCTTAACTCCCGTAATGACTTCACTAACATCTCAAGTTCTAAATCTAGGTGGGTTGTTCAAGCACATTGATCATCTCTCTCTTATTTGTAATTAAGGAATTAATATACATTAAATTGTATGAGAAAAGTAGGAACAATGGGCCTATTTCCTTTTACACTGGAAAGAAGACAATTCACTAGGCTTATAGAGGCTTAATTACTAAATGAAATGTATTAATCCTTCACTACTATAGAAGATGATTGTGAAAATGTGAGATCTAGGTCAAGGAAGAGAGAGAAAATATCTTTCTCCAAAATAGAGACAATTAACAAACTTGGAACCCAATTTTGGGGCTAAATCTAGAAAGAAAATGATGAAACTGGCATGTACAACAAATTCCAACCAAAATTGACAAGCAAAGGAAACCTGGAGTGTAGGGGGAAATTGGAGTCACCTCTAATGGTGGGAGGTAGCCTTGATCTGCCAAAAATGATGCAAAAATAGTGGATCAAAATTAGATTGTTGAACCTTCTCATGCTTGAATTCAAAACTTTGTCACCTGTAACCTACTCACCAAAAGAGGGAAACATGTTAGGAGGAATGTGTTCACTATAAGTTAAGATTAAGGTGTTCTCTATGGGTTATTCTACTTAGAAAATTTGATAATTAGGC
>MU223645.1:3581041-3605130 GCA_018584345.1 Thuja plicata
TGCTACCAAGTTTTCACTCTTCTGAAGTGATGCCCTGTGAGGAGCCAACCCTGTTAAAGGTTACAATAACACACTGCTAGGTGTGACTTGGTTAAAGGATTTAATCACCCTGTCAGGAGTGGCCTTGGTAGAGGATTTAGAACATTCCAATCTGAATGTCACCTTGTTAGAGGATTTATACAAATGACTGTTAAGTCAACCTTGTTAAAGGAGTTAACTGATACAATGGTAAGAAAGTAATCAACAGTTTGTGATCTAGTACATACAACTTAATTTGCAATTCAGATCCAATTACAACACTGATGTTAACTTATTAGATAGCATGCATTATCATTTCAATCTTCTAATCTTCTTGGAAATCCGTCAAGCAATCACACATACAATACTCTACTTTTGCCTTTTGCCTTCTCTGCTAGATCATGCTAAATAGTAAATCAACTATGCAAACCTCTTGCATACACATACATTCATCCACTTCCACACACTGTGAATAACCCTCTGATTTTATCATATACCTCTTTGTCTAGGTCAGATAAATCTTTTGCTGCTTAAACAAGATCGTAGATCTTAAGTTAGGTCAGATCCAACGGATTATTCCATATTTGCATTGCATTTACTTCTCCAAAGTAGTCTCTAATTAAATCTTGAAACCATGCATTAATTATGGTTACCCATACATTAAATGACATGGATCAATCTTTAATTAACATTTCATATCCCAATAAAATCAACTAAGTTGGCCAGAGATCTCAAATCTCATCAATAATCAAACTTCTGTAAGTCGGCCTTCATCACTGTTTCCACTCGGTAATTTCAATGGTGCTCGGCATCGAGCAAATTTTTTCTCGTCACAAGAAAATTTACTTAGCACAAGAAACTTTTCTCGTTATGAGCAACTTTACTCAGCACATGCCAAACTTGCTCGGCACAGAACAGCCAGAAAAACTCTTTGAAAGATAAACAACTAATTACTTTGCCAGAGTGCCAACTGATCAAATACCCTTTGAATTACTTTAACTCAACCATTCACTTGGTATTATTGTTAAATCTTCTTCATCAACAATAGATATGGTACTCAAACAAATAACAGTAGTCTCACCAGTAAAGGTTTGACATCAATGACAAAATAACAATTGCTTGCAATGTCAGTTTCCAAAAATCTCCCTCTTTGGCATTGATGGCAACACAAAATATTAAAAAAATGATTTAACAAATATAGTTACCAACCAATCCAAAAATTCACCTGTGTTCCTTGATATGAATGAATCTTCATTAATGTCTTTAGCTTCATTCTGATTCTTATGTGTAAAACATTTCTCCCTCTATGTCTATAATCACACTGTAATTACCTGTGTCTAGTCATCTGTAGACTCCCTCTGAGTAGATAATCACTTCAATGTTTTTAAAACTTCTTCCTCTATGTAATATTTCCCTCTTTTTAGTTTTTCTTTCTCGGCAATCTCTTCCTTCACTCCTTCCTCTTTATAGGTAATCTCTCCTTCTTTGACAACAATGCCAAAAACGTCAATATCTTTTTCATGTAGATCTTCAGTATCATGTTGGTCTTGTCATCTTCAGTATGAATGATTTTACTTTTCTATCCTTGCTCATCTTCACAAATTTAGCCAGCATCCTAAAGTGTGACTTACTATGCATCAATGTGTCAGATATTCTGAATGAAATATTTGATGCAATAGTACCATATAGAACTTAATTAGCCTCAGTTAGGGGAATTACCCACAATTTACCTCGTAGATACTCATGAGCATCCTTGGGTAGTGCTTTTGTGAATATGTTTGCTAATTATTCTTTAGTGTTCACATAATCTAGTCTCACTTCTTTACTCTGAACTAGCTCTCTCAAGTAATGATATTTGATAGCTATATGCTTTGTCTTTGAGTGTATCACAGGATTTTTTGAAATATTAATAGCACTTGTATTATCACAATATATGACAATTGGATCAGTAATTTCTTCCTTCATACCTTTCAGTAGTATCTTCAACCACACAATGTTAGAATAGTTAACTGTTGTTGCCACATACTCGGCTTCAGCTGTAGATTGCGAGGTGTGGTTCTATTTCTTTCTTTTCCAGGAGATCAATCTCTTTCCTAAAAGAAATGCTCCACCAGTAGTGCTTTTCCTATCATCAACATTTCCAGCCCAGTCAGAATCGGTGTAAACTCTGAGTTCAAACTTGTCATTGTTTTTGTAGTATAGACCATAGTCCTCAGTTCCTTTTAAATATCTCAAAATTCTCTTGACTGCCATCATGTGAGTTTCTTTAGGATTAGCAGAAAATCTTGCCACAATCCCAACTGCTAGAGCAATATTAGGTCTACTATGTACAACATAATATAGTTTTCCAATCATTGACCTTTAGAGTGTTTGGTTCACTTCTTTTGTGTCATCATCTTTTGTTAGCTTCTGTCCAGTAGCCATGGGTGTACTTACTAGTTTGGACTCTTCCATTCTGAAAGTTTTCAGTATCTCTTTGATATATTTAGATTGAGTGATATAGATAACATTCTTCATTTGATAAATTTGTAAGCCAACAAAGAATTTTATTTCACCAAACATAGACATCTCAAACTCAGTTTGCATCTCTGTTGCAAATTTTTGACATAACACATCTTGTCCACTAAATATGATGTCATCTACAAAAATTTCAGCTAATAATGTACCTTTGCTTTGCTCTGTCTTCAAGTACAGTTGTTGTTGTCATTGGTTCTTGCAAATCCAATCTTGATCAGATAATTGTGCAATCTTTCATACCATGCTCTTGCCACTTGCTTCAATCCATATAATGCTTTGTGCAATTTGCAAACCATATCCTTGTTGTTTGGGTCTACAAAACCATCAGCTTGCTCAATATATACTTCTTCTTCCAAGATTCCATTGAGAAATGCAGATTTCACATCCATCTGATAAAATTTGAATCCTTTGTAGACTGCATATGCAAGTAAGGTTCTGACACCTTCCAATCTTGCAAATAGGGTGAAGGTTTCACCGTAGTCAATTCCTTCCTCCTGTGCATAACCCTTGCATACTAGTCTAGCTTTGTTTCTTGTCACTTTTCCATGTTCATTTAGCTTGTTCCTGAATATCCACTTTGTGCCAATTACATTTTTATCCTTTGGCCTAGGTACAAGTGTCCAAGTTTTGTTCTTCTCAATCTGTTCAATTTCCTCATTCATTGCTTGTATCCAATCTTCATTTTCTAAAGCATCTTTCACTGTTTTGGGCTCAAATTCACATAACAGACATGTGTTATTTTTCAGCTTACTTCTTGTCATAAAAACAAAATCCTTTGATCCAATGATTTGATTAGAACTGTGATTTCTTCTCACATATTTTGCTAGGGTAGTCTCAGTCCTTTCTTTAGGTTCATCATCTGTATTAAGTTCTGGTTGATTCTGTGACTCGGCATCTCCATCAGATAGCTTGGCATTCACTTGCAATTGCTCATCAACTCCACTCTGTGACTCGACAGGTGCATGCTATTGTTTAGCATTAGTTTCAGATAGTGAATTAGAATCTTCCTCATCCAGATATACGAATGATCTGTAGCTTTTAGGTTCTTGTGTACTTTCAGCTTCATTTCTTTCTGCAAAATCATCAACTCTTACATTTGCACTTTCAACAATTTTGTTAGTATTGGTATTCAAATATTTGTATGCTTTGCTTTTGGTTGAATAACCAAGGAATATACCTTCTTCACCTTTAGCATCTAGTTTTCCATTTTTGTTGTCTTTTAGTATAAAACATTTTCTTCCAAAGACTTTAAAATACTTTACACTAGGTGCATAACCATACCAAAGTTCATAAGGTGTATCATTTGTACCTTTCTTGACTTGAACTCTATTTAGTGTATAGACTGCAGTACTTATAGCTTCTTTCCAATACTTCTGTGCAACATTTTTCTCCATCATTAATGTTCTTGCACAGTCCATAATAGATCTGTTTCTTCGTTCATCAATACCATTTTGTGGAGGAGTCCTGGGTGCAAACATCTGTCTCTTTATGCCCCGGTCATTGCAAAACCTGTTAAACTCATTAGAAATAAACTCTCCAGCTCTGTCAGATCTTAAGCATTTCAAAGTTTTTCCTGTTTCCTTTTCAACTTTAGCTAAATACCATTTAAATAACTGGAATGCATCAGATTTTTCTTTGAGAAACATTACAGTCATCATCCTTGAATAATCATCAACAAATAGAATAAAATATCTAGGACCATAATAGCTTCTTTCTCCAATGGGACCACAGAGATCAGTATGGACCAATTCCATAATTTCCTCTGATACATGCGTTTTTCTCTTGAAACTAGACTTAGTCATCTTTCCTAGTTGACATTGTTTACACATAGCATTCTTAGGTTTCTTTAACTTAGGTAGCCCTCTAACTTTTTTCAGTTTACTTATGCTTACCAAGTTATCAAAGTTCACATGACAACCTTTTATGCCATAACCAAACATCATTGTACTATGCAAACAAACATGTTTCTTCAGATAAATCAAGATAAAATAAGTTACCTTTGGTCTGATCACCACTACCAACAAGTTCTCCAGTAGAGTCATAGATCTTTGCCTTTTTGTGATGGAATTCAACTTTGTAACCAGAATTGCTCAACTGTGCCACACCCAAACAATTATATTTGAGATCATCAACCCAATACACATCATCACATCTAATTTTGTCAGTCAGGTTAATCAATCCATTACCTTTGATAAGACATGGTGAATCATTACCAAATTTTACATATCCTTCTTTACATTTGTTTAAGGTTTCAAACTTATCTTTGTCACCATTCATATGATGGGAACAACCACTGTCAATGATCTAATGATCATTTTTGCTCATATAAGAGATTAGTGCAGTTTTCTCATCATCATCAAAATCTTCTTTCATTGCAACATAAACAACTTCTATATCATTGTCATCAGAATTATTAGTGTCATTGTCAGAAGTTTCTTCAGCAATATAACAGGATTTCTTACCTCTGTCTTTGTAGTCCTTATATTTCCTGAAGTCTCTGTCATCCTTTCTGTCTTTACATTCTTTTTATTTGTTGTCCCTTCTTTCATCTTTTTCATTCTTGTCAGGACATCTAGTAGCTATATGACCAACTTTGTTGCATGAAAAAAAAATAATAGGGAGTTTACCTCTGTATTTTCCTTTTCCTCTAGAAAGCCTTTTTTCCATGAGTGCTTCAAGTTCTTCAAGATCATCATCAGAAGTGTCACTATCACTATCCACATGTTTCTTTCCTTTCTTATATTTATTTAGAACCAACTGTGATCTAAAAGCAAAATCAATCCCTTGTGGATTATAGTTATCATAATTTGACATGTCAAATGCAGTGAGTTTGCCTATCAGATTTTCTAGATTCAGATTATTGTTAGGAGTACATCTCAATTCTTGAATTTCAGAAACTCTAATAGCATATACATGAAGTAAATTTTTTAGTACCTTTCTCATTATGGTGTTCTCATCAATAGTTCCATTATCCCCTCTAATGGAATTTACAACTTCTTTTACCCTACCATAGTACTGAATGATATTTTCACCTTCTTGCATTTTCATCTCATCAAACTTACCTCTTAGACTTTCTAATTTATCCCTTAGCACATTTGTGTCTTCACCATAGACAGTTGCAAGTTTGTCCCACATCTCTTTTGTATTTGTGCAATTATTTATATCATCAAATTTAGAATAGCTTAATGAGAAGGCGATCTCCAACATTGCTTGATTGTGCTCTTTCTTCTCTCAAGTTGTGCAACTAAAAGAGGACCAGTAGGTGGTACATAGTCATGTTCAATAAGTCACTTAGCATCATCTCCAATACCAGCCAAATGTAGTTTCATCAAGCTCTACCATGTAGGGAAGTTATCTTTGTTCAGCTTGGGAACCTCCTTCTTATACATCTTGATCTTTTGCTCCAAGTACCTTCAAAATATTTTTAGGAGACCAAAGCTATGATACCAATTGTTAGAATGAATTTAGAATAAATGAGAGGAGAGGGGTGAATCAGTTATCCTCAGGTCTAGATGTAGTAAATAAAAACTTTATGTACTTCAGATCTACTCGGTAGCAGTAGCATAAATCAACAACTTTAATCATATAGTTTACTGTCAATTGAAATTAGCTTGTAGTAACATAACAGTAAAGTAAACCATAAGCATTCACACAAGTTGACACAAGTATTTAACGTGGAAACCCAATATGGGAAAAACCACTAGTAACATGCTACCAAGTTTTCACTCTTTTGAAGTGATGCCCTGTGAGGAGCTAACCCTGTTAAAGGTTACAATAACACACTGTTAGGTGTGACCTTGTTAAAGGATTTAATCACCCTATCAGGAGTGGCCTTGTTAGAGGACTTAGAACATTCCAATCTGAATGTCACCTTGTTAGAGGATTTATAGAAATGACCATTAAGTCAACCTTGTTAAAGGATTTAACTGATACAATGGTAAGAAAGTAATCAACAGTTTGTGATCTGGTACATACAACTTACTTTACAATTCAGATCCAATTACAACACTGATGTTAACTTACTAGATAGCCTGCATTGTCATTTCAAGCTTCTGGTCTGCTTGGAAATTCATCAAGAAATCACACATACAACACTCTGCTTCTGCCTTTTGCCTTCTCTGCTAGATCATGCTAAACAGTAAATCAACTATGCAAACCTCTTGCATACACATACATTCATCCACTTCCACACACTATGAATAACCCTCTGAGGTTATCATATACCTCTTTGTCTAGGTCATATAAATATTTTTCCACTTAAACAAGATCGTAGATCTTAGGTTAGGTAAGATCCAACTGATCATTCCATCTTTACATTGCATTTAATTCTCCAAAGTAGTCTCTAATTAAATCTTGAAACCAAGCATTAATTAGGGTTACCCATACATTAAATGACATGGATCAATCTTTAATTAACATTTCATATCCCAAAAAAATTAACTAAGTCGGCCAGAGATCTCAAATCTCATCAATAATCAAACTTTTGTAAGTCGGCCTTCATCACTGTTTCCACTTGGCAATTTCAATGGTGCTCGACATCGAGAAAATTTTTTCTTGTCACAAGAAACTTTAATTGGCACAAGCAACTTTTCTTGTTATGAGAAACTTTACTCGGCACAATCCAAACTTGCTCAGCACAGAACAACCGGAAAAACTGTCTTTCAAAGATAAACAACTAATTACTTTGCCAGAGTGCCAACTGACCAAATACCCTTTGAATTACCTTAACTCAACCATTCACTTGGTATTCTTGTTAAATCTTCTTCATCAACAATAGATATGGTACTCAAACAGATAACAATAGTCTCACCAGTAAAGGTTTGACATCAATGACAAAATAACAATTGCTTGCAATGTCACTTTCCAACACTTTCATCCTTCTTCCTTTTACTTTAGGAGGGGAAACCTAATGATTTACTCTTTAAGAAATCAACAAAACTCAACTGTAATCACTATGAGTTACAATTGATTTTACACATATACTCTGAAAGTAATTAATTTTTAATAGTATTGAATATTTGGATGATGATAGATTACCAAACAAGTTCCTAGACCGGTCCCTATCCTTGGGCTTATAGAATAAATAAAAATCCACAGAAATATAAATGTAGAATACTATAAGATGCCTTACAACCTACATAAAACTCGTATAAGATGCCTTGCAAACTATCCTATCACTTCTATAACATTGTATCAAATCCTTAGATATTGTTATGCTCCCTGAAACTACTCACAAAACTTAGTTCTTCCCTTGAAAGAAACTTGCAAGAAATTAGATAGCTACCTTGTAACCAATATGCTTAAAATGCCTTACAGATTAAAGATAAAAGAGAACACACAATAAATAAAGAGACAACAATAGTATAGATTAAAGTTACACTGTATTTTATTCATATATTTTTGCTTCAGCACATAAAAATCTTAAAAAGCTCAAAGACATAGACTGAGATTTACAAAGTCTGGTTTGCCAATATATTTCATCTCTTTTAATTATTAAAATTTTGATCTATTTATAGGTCCTTAACCATCTTGGAATCCTTAAAGTTAAGATGCAACAAGCTTCAGATGGTTTAAGGAACCTAACCCTAAAAAGTATAGAAAAGGCAAGAAATGAGAATGTATAAGCGGTGGGAAGACAAAAATAGGGGATGAGATCTGATCTTCTTTGTCTTCTTCTGGATTCTGGGGCCTTTGTTTGAAAATTTCTAGGATAGCATCAAATATTTATACTGAGATCAAGTGACCGCCATTGCAGGCTAACCTACACTTGTCTTTGATAATAACTAACCTCCCTGTGCTCAATGATCAGGTGCCAAGTGTTCCTCTTTACTCATCCAAGATCTCCTCCTCTATTACTGCAAGATTTTTCTTCTTTGGTTTGGTTATCATATCCCAAGCTATCACCTCCTCCTCTACAGGCCATTTAAAACTCTATATACTTTACATTTGCCCCTTCTGTCTCTCCCATCTGACATCAATGATGTTTTTGATATCAATTAAAAACTTGTTTATGTCAGTTTCTGCCCTGAATGCCTCATCCAAAATCTTTTTAAAGCCATCTAAATCTAGATTAGATTCTATAATAAATGCCTCATTGCTTGGTATTTTGCTATCAAACTCATTCCTCTAGGCCTCTAAGGCCTTAACCTGATCATCTTGTCCTTTCAAAGGAGGAACAAACCTATTAAAATCTGGTGAGAAAAGGCTTATTTTAGCCTCTATCTAATTGAGTTTACTCTTGAAGAAAGATAAAGAGACATTTACCTTTTTTATCTCATCCTCTACCTCTGTAACAATCTCTAGTAAATCTGACCTATGTTGTTGCAAAGAGGCAAGTTTCTCAAACATTTACACCCTAGGAGACCAAGTGACAAAATAAGGGTTCAAAACTAAAATATACCCTATTACCTCAACATGTAATGTGGGTAATTTATTATAAGCATTAAGGATGAAATCTATTTTATTATTTAGTATATCTATCCTATGCTGAAGAATGCTTCTTAATGCATTAATGGCCAACTCATTATTCTTTTTGGCCACATCCTCTGTTTCAACCACTTCCTTTGCTTCAGCTTTTTCCTCTATTTGCAAAGGCTGCACTATGGGCACATATACCACTTTAGGTTTCTCTTTTAATTGCTTTGTCATCTCTAGAATTACCATGTCCTTTTGATGTATCTTTATATGACATACTTCCCTATCCTTTGCTAGAGCACTAGCCTCCTCAATCAAAATACCACACTTTTCAGACAACTATTTTGTCTTATCCTCATTCAAGTGTGCCCAATGTGTCATGATTTGGGAAATCTAAAGATCTCCAATATTCTGTACTTTCCATACCATTTGATTCCCAACCATGCTCTCTTGAATATTTACAATTTGAGGCTTCTAGTCTTTTGGACATAGATTCCACATGGCAGATGCTTGTGATTTTGGACTGTATCCAAACCCTTTAATCATGTCGCCCATCTGGATCTCACTTGCCATATTAAGGTCTTTTTGTTTTCTAATTTGATCAATTATGAATGCTGAGGCTAAATCCCAGCCCTCAACAAGCAAAATTCCATTGTTTAAAACCATCTTTCTTGCCTCATCAGGAGAGACATCCTCACTATCAAGGTCATAGGTTTGTAGAGCTAGCAGAGCCTCATTTGTCACCACCTCTTAAACATCTAACTTCAGTTGTTCTCTAATTTGCACCTTCTTATGCCATCTTAAGATGTCTTTAAACTCATCAATTTTTATAAAATTGTCATCACTCAAAAACTGTTGTTGGTGAAGTAGCCTTTCATCAATACATGCCCTAAGAGGCAATTCTATGTTCTCTTCTTTATCATGTTGTTGTCTCTTTGCTTTTCTAATTTCTTTTCTCAAATTGTGGTCATACAATCTGTGCCTAGGAATAAGAGCACTTGTCCTATCTCCTTTTTTCTCCTTTCTTGTATAAGAGGTTTTTGCCTCTTAGTGGCAGGCTCCTCTATATCATCTGGTTGGGAAACCTCAGTCAGGTCTATGATATGCCCTTGTTCTCCCTCTATCTGAGTTGCCTCTACAACATTCTATTGGGTCTGATCAATTGGAGGTGGATGGGCATATTCCCCATCACTTTCACTTTCATATTCAGACTCTTTTTCTCCTTTCTTCACATCTAAAACCCTGTCTAATTGCTCACAGAGTGTGTAAAAGTTATCAATCATAGCTTTGATTTTGTCAAAATAGGGTAGGTCAGGGTAAAAACCTCCAAATGATAATCCATTTCTCTTTATTTGTTTCTCCAAATTCAGTAACTCCTAAATTCTTTCTCTCCTGGTTCTTACATCATCTTCATCAAGGATATTCCTTGTGGCATCCTCCTCAACACAAAAACCATGTACATTTGTGTTTGGTATGGTAGAAGTTAGGAGCTTCCTAGCTCTTGCAATAAATCCTTCTGGGTCAATGTATCTTTATAATGCTGCTCCCATCTTGCAGCTTTCCAACCATGTGCTCACTAAATCAATAGCACCCTTACCAATTGTAAACTAAATTTTTTTGAATTGCCTAGGGGTTAATGTCCCCTTCCTGTGTGGTGCAAAATGCTTATTATCTATCAACAACAGCTGCCAAATGAACTCCACAGTTGAAAATTTGGATGGAACATGATAAGGAAGGACATGAGGAGGATGTGTACATCCATATATGCTAATTATAGTAAAGTTCTCTTCTAAAAAGAAATCTCCCCATTTGTGGTCACCTTCCCATTTATCAACATACTCACAAGGTCTCAGCAACTGCATCATCTTCACTGGGAGTCTAGTCTTGCTAATACCCATACTTTGCATCAAGGGATATACAATCCAGTTCTCAAATCCACAAGAAGTCACAATCTTTGGATGTATAATTCCATATCCTAATCCAAAATTGAATAGGATTGGGCCGATCCTGAAAAATCCTCTAAGGGTTTAAGTTGTTCACATTCATGATCCCATAATTGAAATGCAATAACAAATGCATCAGGATAGAATAATGTAAAAACCTAGGTTCCTTTGGGATCTTTACCCCTCTTCTGCACAGCTACAAACCCCTCATGCATTTTATCAATGATATACTGTATATAGTCATAACTAGTGCTAGAATGCATATCTTGCAAATCTAACACCATCATTAAAATTCTAGAATCTATATTCTCAGCCCCTCTATCTATACACAACACTCTACACAAAGCATAAGAAATGTACTTGATATAGAAATGTAAATCTTTGAAACAGTAGGGTGCAGTTCCTGATATGGGGGTAATATGGTTTCTAACTTCCTTAAGAATATGTTTTTGCAATTGGTTTCTAGCAACCCCAGGCTGTAACCTATACCTTTCTTCTTGCTTGGTAATATTAATCTTGGTGGACATGGTACTATATAAACCAAAGGATTTCATGAATGAATTCCTATTCAAAATCAACAATGCAGTAACATCATTCTTTTTAATTGTCCTAGACAAAGAGTCGTAATGGTTTGCAAGACCTAGAAACAAGTCTACATCTACATAGACATCAGGGACAATTAACCTAGCCATACCACTAGTCCAAGGGTTTGATATGGGGATGGCTCTATCAGAATTATTATAAAAATAGTTGTATAGAGAAAAATGTGTAGAACCTGGAGTGCGGGCATCTCTGATTTCACAGTACTCATCTGTCAATAGGTTGGAATTTTCCCTCTTATCCTTTGTAGACCCAGGTAATAACTTCAAAGATTCATCAGAGAAATTCCTCTTTCCTTTAGCATCATCATCTACTTCATCACTCTTCCCACTGCTAGAAGCCACACTGACTTCTTTTCTCATCTTGCTTTGTTTTCACTTTCTCTTTTACCGATATTGAGACAAATCTTCTCTTAGGACTCCCTACTATTCTCTGTGCATTGCTGATAATTCCAGAACCTTAAAAAATGGAGAATTACCCTGAAATTGATCAGTTTCTACATTATGGACACAAAAACCTAGCAATTGATTGCTTTGAAATTATGGATGTATGATAAATGAAAATGAACCTGCGATCATCTCTTAATGGCATCCTTTCAAAGTACTTATAGCTCATCATTGAAGAAATAATCAATTTCTCCTTCAAGTTAACATGCCGTGGAATTAATTGAAATCCTAGCTATAGCTCATTAATGTGACAGGAAATCAAATTCATATGAGTGTTTTTTCAGAAAAACACTTATAAAATTTGCACAGACTGACATGTCTTTACATGATTGGTTCTTCACCAGACATCTCAACTACCCTTTTAATACAGTAATTAATCTCCTGGATTTTCATTTGATGATGAATCTCTATGTTGTCATGTCAACAACTGCCACCTTTTATCACTTTTCATATTTAGCGACCACGCGACTGTGCATTATCTCTTTGTCGCTGATCAAATATCCTAACTCTCAATTCTTCTGGAGATCCAACGACTGTATGATTTTCTTGACTTAGCTCAACCATGATGAACTTCTGGCGATCACATGAATGAATGAATCCAAGTCGCTAGATCAAATGCCAAACCTAGAGTTTATTTGGAGATCCCGCGACCAAGGTTACTTTTCATCTTTTAAACTCTTATCGCTAAGTCCGTAAATGTTTATTTTACTTTACAAGACCCCGTGACCAAGCTTAGTTTCCCAATCGCTGATTAAAACTACTCTTTAATATTTCTTTTGGAGACTCCGTGACATAGCCCATGAAACCTTATCTTTTAATTTTAATTAGGAGACTATGTGACTAAATCAAATCTCATTTTCATGAGAAATTTTTACTCTTATGCAAATTTCATAGAGACTCAGCGACTACCGTTGATCTTTTCCCATTCTGCATCTGATGACTCTGCTAAGTCGCTGGATATATTTTAAAAACCTTAAATCATTTGGAGACCACAGGAAAACCATAAAATACATAGCCTCACACCCTTTAGTCTCTTAATCTCCAAATGATTTTTTCCTTTTTCGAGACCACGTGACTAACCTTTGTTCTATTCACTGTGGACACGTGTCTCATCTTAACTATTTGTGTCCAAATCACTGAAGAAATGCTGACTTAGCACTTGTAACCAGTCACTACCCGACCACCATATATTTTATTCAACTTGCGGTTTGTCGCCAAGTCTCAGAATCTTTTACTTAACTAAATTTTTAATTGGAGACTTAGCGATAGAAGCATTTAATTTGTCACTAATTGTGCTCTGATCTAGAGACCCTGCGACTGAGTTAATCACCAAGTCTCATGATAAGTTTTTAACTGCACTATATATTGCGTGACACCATGACTTAACTACTTATCTTCATATTGCCGGATGATGTATTTCTCCATTAGGAGACTTCACGATTGAAGGATTTCGCTACGTCTCATAACTTACAAAGAATATTCTCTTTCCTTTTGAGACATCCTGACAATAGTTAATCGCCAAGTCTCATGAAAAAAAGGAATATGCTTTTAGGATTAAGCGACTAGGCGACCATTGAAAAAGGTACATGACTTTTATAACTTAAGTTTCTCAAAAAGGTAATGCAAAAATAGAAACTCGATTGACATTTTAGGGATTTTTTGCATTTTCACTTAGAAGACAGCTTAGGGTTTTGGGTTTTTCACTATTCATTTGGATTTTGACCTAAAAACACAGAATTTCCACAGAGATACTTCAAAATAGGACAGACCTTCTGATTTGGGATAGAAATTGGCATGATGACAACAAAATTTTTGGTCAAACCAAGAAAACCAGGAATACAACCAACAGTGGCTCTACCTGAGGATTGACTAAACATAGATTATGGCAAAGAACCACATAATGTCTAGTTGTAGACCTTAAAAAAAATGAAGAAGATGCCAACTAACCTAAAACATAAGGGAAACTATTTACAGTATTTACATAAACGCAGGAAAGTATTCATAGTATGGTACATATTTACTTGTGCATGCACCTTGATTCTCAGTTGAAAAAGGGCTTCAGGAATTTCCCATGCACAAGCAACTCAAAATCTTCTCCATCCATCTTCTTCAATAAGTAAGATTCTTTTCCAAAGTTTTGTGAGACAATAAATGGTCGTAGCCATAAAGACTCAAATTTCTTGTGTTTTCCTTTATCTTCTACTCTTGCATTCCACTGGAGAACTAGGTCACCAGACTGCAATTTTTTCTCAGTAGCCCTTTTATCAAAAAGGTACTTCATATTCTATTGAAACTTAATGTTTTCCTTTTGGCTATTTCTTCTTTCTTCATCCAACTCTATCAACTGAGTCATCCTATTCTGCATATTGTCAGAAACATTTAAATGTTCCTCTTGTATAAACTGATATACTGGTAATAAATTGTTGATGGGCAATCTTTCTTGTAGACCATACACCAAATCAAATGGAGACTTACCAGTTGCTTTTTTAACTGTTATTCTGTCAGCCCAAAGTCCTAGCTTCAACTTAGTATGCCATGTTCTTTTATTATTTTCAAGAGTTCTTTTTAGTATTTTCAATATACTCTTATTACTAGACTCAGCTTGTCCATTGGCCTATGGATGATATGGGGACGAATATGATATTGTAATCCTATATTTTTCATAGAAATTTTTCATTTCTTCTGATCTAAAACTCATGGCATTATCCATTACTAACTTAGTAGGTACACCAAATCTAGTTATAATATTCTCCATTAGAAATTTAGTGACTACCCTGCTTGTTGCTTTCTTTGTAGGGATAGCTTCAATCCACTTGGTAAAATAATCTGTGGCAACTAATATCCAACTGTGTCCTCCACTAGATTTCTCCTGGAATTCACTAATAAAATCAATTCCCCACATATTAAAAGGAGCCTCAGTACTTACTGGATTTAGCAACAGAGCACCTGAAAATTTCAGCTTGTTTGAGAATCTTTGACAAGGCTCACATTTCCTGACATATTCATAGATATATTTGAATAAAGTGGGCCAATAGTACCCAGCCCTTAAAATCTTATGGGCAATAGTTTTAGCAGAAAAATGACCCCCATATTCTCCTGCATGCATTTCACATAAAACTCTTTTAGCTTGGTATTTATCAAGACATAATAGTAATACACCATTCTTATCCTTCCAATACAAGTCACCTTGAATCAAAGTGTATTTTTGAGTTTGCAATCTCAGACTTCTTTTCTGATTTTCTGACATATGATCAGGACATTTGGCATTTTTGAGAAAAAACACAATATTAGTATAGAATGGTTGGCTCTCTATGCTTGTAGTAGTTTGATCATGTATATTTGTCTAATTTATCTATACTAGATCCAAGTTTTCTTCTGTCATGAGCTTTGCCAAACCCTGTCCTCTTATTAACTTTGTAATATGGATCTCAAGGTTAAATTCTTGAATTCTAGTGATCCATTTACACCTCTTACCAGTTACCTCTGACTGTGTAAGGATATCTTTCACTGCTGAATGGGGAACATATGCTTGTATTTTAGCACAAACCAAGTATGGCCTAAAAGATTTCATAGCTTTTACCAAAGCATAAGTCTACTTCAACATTATTTCATAATTAAGTTCTGCAGCTTGTAAGGATTTGCTGTAAAAAGCTATTGGATGTTCAAATCCTTGTTCATCTTTCTGTAGCAAAATAGCAGCAATTGTATGAAAAGATGCAAATGAAAACAAAGAGAAAGGCTTAGTATAATTAGGAGACTTCAAAACTGGAGCCTCTTGTACTGCTTTTTTTATTTTCTCAAATGCCTATTGAGCTTATTCATTCCAAACAAATTTGACATCTTTCTTTAACAACTTTACAATAGGTTTAACAATCTCTGCAAAATTTGCTATGAATCTTCTGACAAAATTGATCTTTCCTAAGAAAGACTGTACTCCTTTTAGGTTTTTTGGAGAAATCACCCTTTGAATTTCTTCCACTCTCTCAGGGTCTATTCTTACCCCTTCCCTAGACACTATATGTCCAAGCAACTTTCCCTCTTTTACTGCAAAATGACATTTCTTGGGATTCAGTGAGACACCATATTCCAATGCCTTATTGAAAATCTTACCCAAGTGATCATAGTGATCCACAACTTTCTTAGAATATGCAGACAAATCATCCTTATAAATGACCATGAATAAATCAATGAATTCTTTAAAAGAAACATCCATGGCCCTTTGAAAAGTTGCCCCTACATTTATTATTCCAAATGGAATTATGATATAAACATAGGTTCCCCATGGAGTGGTAAATGCAGTTTTGTATTATTTTGATTCTTTAACTAGGACTTGGTTATAACCTGAGAAACCATCCATCATAGACAACAACTCACAACCAGTCACCTTGTGCAATATTGCTTCCATATTAGGCAAGGAATAATTATCTTTTAATGAAGCGATATTTAAATTTTTGAAATCCACACATAGTCTGATATCACCATTCTTCTTTCTGACTGGTACTAAATTTGACACCCATGTTGAATGGCTAATTGGCTGGATTATCCCAGCATCCTTTAGTTTCATCAATTCTTGTTGCATTTTAGGAGCCAACAAGGGGTTAATAGGCCTTTGTTTTTGCCTAAATGATTTCACATTTGACTTTAATGGGATTTCATGTTGAAAAACGTCCTCTCTATATGTTTTCAAATCCTCATATGACCAAGCAAAGACATGTATATATTTTCTCAACAATTTGATCAAATTTATCCTTATATGAGAGTCTAAACCCTTTTCAATATAAACTGTTTGAGGACTATTTTCTGATCCTAAATTTATTTCTTCTAAATCCTCAACCTTAGCCTTGCTTAATTTTGATGAATCATTTTGTTGACTACTAAACAATAATTCAAGCTCAACCAAACCCCTAGGAATCTGATTAAAACTTAACTGGACAACCTCATTTCCCAAAATGTAGTCTTTTCCATCATTGCTTTTTAGTAAAGTACTACAATCTATACTCTGATTCTCATAATGGTCTAAACATTGCCTAAAAATCAGAATATCTTGATCATCTTGGAAAACCTGCCAGTTGTATATGTTGTCTGGAACAACTGGTCTTGTTTTGACTTCTAGTATTGACACCCCATGTAAGGTCAAATCATCATTTTTCAAAGCAACATTTGCTAAAAAATCAGCCATTATATTCTTTGACCTTTCCAACCAACTTATATCAAAGGCATCAAACATTTCAATTTGATCTCAAATAGCATACTTGTACATTTTCAATCTATCATTCTTTACTGCATATTTGGATCTAACTTGAGCTACTACCAATTCAGAATCACCATAAACCTTTAAACATTTTATACCATGTTTGATAGAAATTTCAAGTCCTAAAAACAAAGCCTCATATTCTGCAGTATTATTTGTACATTGGAAGGCTAATATAAATGAATACTTAAAAGTTGTACCTGATGGAGATACAAACAATACACCTACCCCTGATCCTTTTTTAGAGCAAGCCCCATCAAAGTACATTTTCCACAATCCATCTCCTTGCATAATCAACTCTCTGTTCAGAGGGTCAACCTCTTCATGCTGATAATAAAGTTCATTTTTTTGCATCCTAAAATTCTCCATATCCATATCAGTGCAACAATTAATGTTAGTGTCTTCAAATCTTTCTATCATGTGAGGAGTTCTAATCTCCCTTAAGACCTTAACATTTTCTCCAGAAATATTAAAAGTAGCATATGATAAATCACTTTGTATACTACCTCCCATTAAAGCACTCCACTTTCTTGACAACAGCATGCCATAATGTGGTGGGATGTCAACCACAAGAACATTCATAGTCATTACTACATCAGGGCAGACTGCTAATTTATAAGGCATAGCCTCAATGGTACCAATCACAGGGACCTCTCTAGAGTCCATAGCTTGACATCTCCCATGGGGAGTATCAACTTGTAATCCCATTGACCTCATGATTTCTACTGGCATAATAGTATTAGATGCTCTTGAATCAATCATACAATTTTTTAGCATTTTTCCATTAATTATCAATGGAATAAAAAATGGGTCAACAACTTTTGGGGAAGAAGTTGTATTCAAGAAAATTTTTGGAATCTCAGATGTTAACACCTCAACTTCCTTCCCTTTGTTAATTGGTTTCTTTCCAACATTCTCTGGACTTTGAACCTTTATTATGGGCACACTGTTCAATAATGATATTACCTTTTCCTTGTGTTCTTTAATTCTCATAATCTCTAGAAATGACACTTTAACTGTCATTTGGGAAAAACATTGACCCGTATCTACTGGAGTATATTTGACATCTGAAGATTTTGATTTATCAATAGTGATATCACTTTCCTCAACATGTTCATTCAGAGCTGGTTCTTTTAACTTTTTGCTTTCCATCTTTTGAACAAAATTATTTGTTTCTTGCCTTTTCAATTCTCCTTCTTGTACAACATTTGGTTCAAGGGATTTTGTAGTGATTTTGACCTTATGTTTATTTATATTTTCACCAGGACCTTCCTTTTTTTTTGCATACTTGGTGTCTATCTTATTTTCTTTTATAAAGACACCTAATGGCTGACTACCAGTACTACCTACTACCATGTTTCTCAAATGGTTGTTACTTCTAGCCTTATTCACTAAATTTGCAATAATCCTAGCTTTCTCTTCATCTGAAGCTTTTCTAATAAGTGGAACACCCTGATTGTCTTGAGCATAACATCTTATATGGTCATTAGTTTCCTCTGCTTCACTATCAGACAAAATCTGTTGATGATGATTTTCTACCCTTCTTTGTGAACTACACGAATCATGATTTTCATTTTCACTGTCCAAATCTATATCATGACATGAATAAGTATTTGTCATACTATGATCACATTTTTCACCCTCATCATTTCTCTTCTCTTCACTTACTCTCAAGTCTAAGGAAACAATACAAAAATCAGGGTTATGTGGGGCTTCACAAGCCTCACACCAAGGATCATCATTGCAAAAATGGACAACATTTTTATGTAGAGGGTCTGGAGTTCTATTATCTATCTTCTCTTTTCTAGGTAGAATAACAGGCTTCCCATCCTTAAACTAAGTTCCATAAGGATGGTTTTGCATTCTATTTTGAGGATTGTATGTAGTATTATAAGAAGGCCTATTGTTTTGAGGAGCCCTATATTCCTTATACTCTGGTTCTTTTAAGTTGCTCCTGCTAAACCTTGAGTCATCTCTCCTATTCAACTTACCAGATACTCTTCTATTCATTTCAATATTCACTGTTATCTTATAAGCATCAGTAAGAGTTCTAGGGTTTTTATCCCTAAGAGCATATCCCATTTTAGGATCAAAGGCATTCAAATAAGTTTCTAGACATACCTCTTCATCAAGCCTTATCTTTTGAAATAGCTTATGCATAGCTCTTTGAAATCTTGTATTAAATTATGTGACCTCTTCATTGTAATTCTTTTTGATATTGTTGAACTCATTTAACAAAAAGCCTTTATTTGTTTTATCTCCATATTGATCCTTAAATAATTCAATCAACTCATCCATAGAAACAACAAATCCATTAGAAAGGCTCCTAAACCATTCTCTTGCATCTTCTACTAAAGACTAAACAAATAATTTCATTAACACATCCTCATGAGTGATATTTAAATCATCAACAAAATCAATGAACTTTCTTAAATGTGTTTCACAAGAAATAACATTGTTACCTGCAAACTTTGGGAGCTTTTCTCCTATATCACCCACATCTTTAGGGAAAGCAATAGGATATCCAAGGATACCAATAAAGTTAAATTGTTTATACCTTTCAGTATGCAATGGTTTCCTTTGAAAACTATCATTCTCTTTAAAAGTAGTATCTTTTGCTTTAGAAGTAGTAATATTCTCTGGCCCAGCATGAGAATACTTTGAAGACTGCAAAAAATCTATTTTCTTCTTCATTTCAACTATTGTAGCTTCCATTTGTGCCTTTTCTAACGTTTTCTCCATGGTTTCTTTTTCAATTCTCAATTTCTCCAAATCAACATCCAATTTGGACATTTTCTTTGTTAAAGGCTTCTGAAACATAGGTTCTTGATTTTTGTATTCATTTATCTTTTGCTTACCTTTATCCTTCTATGAACTAGAAGCCTTATGAGTGAGTGGTATTTCTTGGTCCTTTTGAGACCTGTCTGTATCTTTCATATTTTGATGTCTTGAAGATCTTCTTTTTCTCTTATCAACATCCTTATGCTCATGTTTTTTCTTTCTCATTTCTCTTTCCCTTTTCATTTGTTGAACAATGGCAAGCTATTTCATGATGAATTTTTCCTCATTTGCAAGCTCATCAGAGGGAGCATCTTCAGAATCTGAACTAGATGTACTTGTTTCTTCTCTCTCATTAGAAGTAGAAGTGACTGTAGGTGTTTCTAATACCCTTTTTGTAGCTTCTTCATATTCTGAAGTATTTCCATCATGAGAATGCTAATTGCTATTCATGTCTCTCCTAGCATTACCCTCTTTACCTCTTGGAGGGGTTTCATCCATACTAACTTGGTTCCTCTTTTTCCTCCAAGACATTTCCATCCTTGAGGATGATGGGATTCCACCATATAAAAGCTTCTCAGGAACATTTCTCATTCTTGACCTAGTATTCATTCTGAGAGATATTTACTAAATTTACACTAATCTCAGAGATTTTCTTTAGAGTCACCACCCAATAACTTTGAATGAATGAATACTTATCAAAAGATAATTTTGACAACTACAAATGGTATGATTTGGTAAGAGACTTCTGAATACTTGGACAAGACTTTTATAATCTTTGTCCCCAGCAGAGTCGCCAATTTGTTAGCTCTTTTTCTTGCACCACAGCCTTAAAATGACAGTATACTGATTATAATTGAATGCAAACTCCCTTTTTGACAAGAGAAAGGCTAATTACTGAGGTATTTGATAACACTAGGGATACCTATTATCACCTCCTTTGTTTTTGAGTTCCACAGACTCAGGCAGGTATTACCTATTGAAAGATTGTTGATTATTCATCCTATGTATTTGGTGGACTAATTCATTCATTGGTTACTTACTTCAGACCTCACTTTAATAACTTTCAAAGTACCTTGGAGATTTCAATAATTAGTTTGGAATAGAGTACTACAAGCCAGGCTATGGTCTTAATAACATAAACTAATGAGACAAGAACTTTCATCCTTCTTCCTTTTACTTTAGGAGGGGAGACCTAATGATTTACTCTTTAAAAAATAAAAAAACTTCAACTGTAATCACTATGAGTTGCAATTGATTTTACACATATATTCTGAAATTAATTAATTTTGAATAGTATTGAATATTTGGATGATGATAGATTACCAAACAAGTTCCTAGACCAGTGCCTATCATTGGGGTTATAGAATCAATAAAAATTCACACAAATATAAAAATAGAATACTGTAAGATGCCTTACAACCTACATACAACTCAGATAAGATGCCTTGCAAACTATCCTGTCACTTCTATAACATTGTGTCAAATCCTTAGATATTGTTATGCTCCCTGAAACTACTCACAAAACTTAGTTCTTCCCTTGAAAGAAACTTGCAAGCAATTAGATAGCTACCTTGTAACCAATATGCTTAGAATTCCTTACATATTAAAGATAAAAGAGCATACACAATAAATAAAGAGACAACAATAGTATAGAGTAAAGTTGCACTGTATTTTATTCATATATTTCTGCTTCAGTACATAAAAATCTTAAAAATCTCAAAGACATAGACTGAGATTTAGAAAGTCTGGTTTGCCAATATATTTCATCTCTTTTAATTATTACAATTTTGATCTATTTATAGGTCCTTAACCATCTTGGAATCCTTAAAGTTAAGATGCAACAAACTTCAGATGGTTTAAGGAACCTAACCCTAAAAAGTATAGAAAAGGCAATAAATGAGAATGTATAAGCGGTGGGAAGACAAAAATAGGGGATGAGATCTGATATTCTTTGTCTTCTTATGGATTCTGGGGCCTTTGTTTGAAAATGTCCAGGATAGCATCAAATATTTATACTAAGATCAAGTGACCGCCATTGCAGGCTAACCTACAATTGTCTTTGATAATAACTAACCTCCCTGTGCTCAATGATCAGGCGCAAAGTGTTCCTCTTTACTCATCTAGGATCTCCTCCTCTATTACTGCAGGCTTTTTCTTCTTTGGTTTGGTCATCATATCCCAAGTTGTCACCTCCTCCTCTGCAGGTCATTTAAAGATTTGTATACTCTGCAAATGCCCCTTTTGTCTCTCCCATCTGACATCACCGATGTTTTTGACAGCAATTAAAAATATGTTTATGTCTGTTTCTGCCCTAAATGCCTCATCCAAAATCTTGTTAAAGCCATCTAAATCGAGGTCAGATTCTATAATAAATGCCTCATTGCTTGGTTTTTTGCTGTCAAACTCATTCCTCCAGGCCTCTAGACGTTATCCTGATCATCTTCTCCTTTCAAAGGAGGAACAAACCTATTAAAATCTGGTGAGAAAAGGCTTATTTTAGCCTCTATCTGATTGAGTTTACTCTTGAAGATAGATAAAGAGACATTTACCTTTTTTATCTCATCCTCTACCTCTGTAACAATCTTCGGTAAATTTGACCTATGTTGCTGCAAAGAGGAAAATTTCTCAAACATTTGCACCCTAGGAGACCAAGTGACAAAATAAGGGTTCAAAACTAAAATATACCCTGTTACCTCAGCATGTAATGTGGGTAATTTTTTATAAGCATTAAGGATGAAATCTATTTTATCCTTTAGTATATCTATCCTATGCTAAAGAATGCTTATTAATGCATTAATTGCCACCTCATTATTCTTTTTGGCCACATCCTCTGTTTCAACCACTTCCTTTGCTTCAGCTTTTTCCTCTATTTGCAAAGGCTGCATTATGGGCACATATACCACTTCGGGTTTCTCTTTTAATTTCTTTTTCATCTCTATAATTATCATGTCCTATTGATGTATCTTTATATGACATAATTCCCTATCCTTTGCTAGGGCACTAGCCTCCTCAATCAAAATACCACACTTTTCAGACAACTATTTTGTCTTATCCTCATTCAAGTGTGCCCAATGTGTCATGATCTGGGAAATCTCAAGATCTCTAGTATTCTGTACTGTCCATACCATTTGATTCCCAACCATGCTCTCCTAAATATTTAAAAGTTGAGGCTTCTGGTCTTTTGGACATAGATTCCACATGGTAAATGCTTGTGATTTTGGACTATATCCAAACCTGTCACCCATCTGGATCTCACTTGCTATCTTAAGATCTTTTTGTTTTCTAATTTGATCAATTATGAATACTAAGGCTAAATCCCAACCCTCAGCAAGCAAAATTACACTATTTAAAAGCATCTTTCTTGCCTCATAAGGAGAGTCATCCTCACTGTCAGGGTCATAGGTTTGCAGAGCTAGTACAGTCTCATTTGTCACTGCCTCTTCACCATCTAACTTCAGTTGTTCTCTAATTTTCTCCTTCTTATGCCATCTTAAGAAGTCTTTAAACTCATCAATTTTTATGAAATTGTCATCACTGAAAAACTGTTGTTGGTGAAGTAGCCTTTCATCAATACATGCCCTAAGAGGCAATTCTATGTTCTCTTCTTCATCATGCTGTTGTCTCTTTCCTTTTCTATTTTTTTTCTCAAATTGTGGTCATACAATTTTTGACCAGGAATAAGAGCACTTGTCCTATCTCCTTTTTTCTCCTTTCTTGTATAAGAGGTTTGACCAGGGTCAACCTTTTGCCTCTTGGTGGCAGGCTCCTCTATATCATTTGGTTGGGAAACCTCAGTCAGGTCTATGATATGACCTTGTTCTCCCTGTATCTGAGCTGTCTCTACAACATTATATTGGGATTGATCAATTGGAGGTGGATGGGCATATTCTCCATCACTTTCAATTTCATATTAAGACTCTAAATATTTAGACTCTTTTCCCCGTTTCTTCACATCTAAAACCCTGTCTAATTGCTCACAGAGTGTGTAAAATTTATCAATCATAGCTTTGATTTTGTCAAAATAGGGTAGGTCAGGGTAAAAACCTCCAAATGATAATCCATTTCTCTTTATTTGTTTCTCCAAATTCAGTAACTCCTAAATTCTTTCTCTCCTGGTTC
>MU223645.1:3621453-3637231 GCA_018584345.1 Thuja plicata
CATTACTTCTTCATAGTACAAGTAATATGCTCAGGTACACAATATGTTGATTGGGCTCAGGAGGTAAGTGAAAATCTGTCCAATGCCCTTCGTGCCGCAAAGTTCTACAATACATTTTATATGTCTTGTTTCCTCATCTATATGTTGGCATCACTGAAAATATGGCCGGGCCTTCCGAGATTGGAAGATTTCCCAGATAATGTTAAATGCTATGAATTTCACCCATGTTTGCAATTACATAACAGCTATGGAGATTATGTCTGAGTGAATGATGCTTTCACTATGAGAATTTGCAGGGAATTGCAGGGGTGCCCTGAACGGAGATTTAGCCCAGAAGTGATGGAAGCCATTAGCCAGTTTGGGAATTTTTTCATTCATTTCTCATCATTTTCTTATTTGCGTCTTGCAGCCTTTGATGGTTTCCCCTTGAAGCTGCCAAGATATCCAAGTGATATGATTGTGCTGGTTGAAATGGTGAGACAAGCAGTGCACGTGAACCTATTGAGTGCAAGCTTGAGGAAGAAAGGGTATGAATTCCCTATGAAGGTCAGGGATTTCAGTTGCGAATCCCATTCGGATGCCAAGAACATGCTGAAAACATTCGAAACCAGATATCACCTGGAATCATATGGGGTGATCAGGCCTATGTTTGACCCCAAAGGCTATGCTAGCGATGTATTGCAGATTGGAAGCACAGTCAGACACATCACTGACTTTGAAGACTATTTTTCTGACTGCAAAGATGAATTTGAAAGCCGTGACCGTGCTTTTGCCAGGTTCACAGTTGAACAGGTGACGACATATGGTATTAACCTGGATGTTGAAGGAATTGAAGATGATGGCCAGAATATGTATAGCAATACTTATCTGACCAAAATTAGAAACACCTCCATCAGTTCTGAGCCTAGTGGAGAAGTCGCAGAGGACTTAGAGGCAATGAAGGCAAAAATTATCAAGAGAACGGGAAAATGGGTTGAATGGACAGCTAAAAAGAAACAAACAAAAAATACATCTACTCAAGCATCTCTATCAGTAGCTGCTTCATCCTTCACTCATGGTACCACTACAAGTGTGATTCCAGCAATTTCTCAAGGACCCACTTAGCCTGCGGGAGGAGGTGACCAACCGCCAGACAAGAGTATTCCATTGGATAAGACCTGTCATGACGGCTCCCGACCAGTCATTGGGACCCAAATGGAAGAGAAGAAAGAAGAAGAACCAAAAGATAGTGTAGCTACTCCTAGCACCACTCCGATCTCATCTTCTCAGGTTACTCCAGTGCCTTTGCCTCATCCTAGTCCTAGCACTCCTGTGAGTGTAACATTGCTAGCCGTGGATAGTTCTCCAGTGCAAGTTGTGGATTTGGGAGATGGAGAGAGTAGTAGTAGTGAGTCTTCAAAATCAGAGAGAGCAGCTAAGAAGACCGCCAGGACAAGCCAAGCCCCTCTGAAGTTGGTCCCTCAAGTCCCAAAAAATCCTTTTGCCACACCTACCGTAGCAGCCACCCCAGTTAAAAGGAAGATGTTCAGCATCGATTCACTGGGGGCTGCATCCCAAGTAATAAGTACTAAGTCATGGCTGGAAGACACCCTAGAGAGGAAGAAACGAAGGAGAGATGAAAGTACTCCAGTAAAAGATACTACTTCTCTTGCGATACAGTCCGGATCAGCACTGGCCCAAGCCAAGAAGCAGAAGTCACTGTCAATATTAGGCCATGATCCAGCCACAGGTCACTTGACCATGGAGATAGCTAAGCCCAACAAAGAGAGCAGATTGGAGGATATGGCTATTGATGATTTTACACTGCATTCAATAAACCTCAGTGAAGCAAGGCATGATACCAAGGTTGGTCTGTGGAAGTCAACCAACGAAGTCATTGAAGAACAATTAGAGAGCCTGAAGTCTTCCAAAGTAAGAATGAAGGCAGAGATTGAAGAATTGAATCAATTCATCCGACAATTGGTGTCTCCTCTAGCAACCATCTCTGGAGTGATGGTGACAAAGAACCCCACGGCCGCCGAAGTACAAGCTCTTAATTCTCAACTCCAGGAAGACAGGCATTTCAGCCAGATAGGTAAAGAATGGATTGAAAAGGTCAGAGAAGATGGGATTATTGTTATAGAACAAATTGGGAGCAATATTCTAAGGTTGGAGAAAGAAACAGAAAACATTCTGACAAACAGTAATGCTCTGGCAGGAGAAAGAGTGAAGAGTGACGAATGTGGTGTACTCTTGAAAATGATCCTACAAATGAAAGGGAAAGAAGCCATAAAGGAAAAAATTCTATCAACAGGAAGTGAGCCTATAGCTGAATGGCTTAAAAGTATGGTATTTAGGTCCGAAATGATACTGTCAGCAGAAAAAGGACTTAGTGAAACTGGGAATAAAATAAGTGAAATCCAGAACAGGGGATTTGAGCTAATAAAAGAACTCCATACAGACTCCCAAACTAGAATCCAGCAGAAGGTGTTAATTGATGTCAAAGTAATGAAAGAGAATTTCTCTAAGTACTTAGACATTTTGATTGATGCCTCTGCAAGTGGCACGAACAGAGCTACAGAATTGCAAAAGTTGAGCGGGCACATGCACGTGGCCATGGAAGAGCTGCTAAAGCAGTTAAACAGGAAAAAGAAGGTGGTTAGAGATCATTCCCAGTGGCTCTTAAGATACACCAACGTCTACGTTCCCAGACATGAAGAGTTAGTTCCAATAGTGGTTGCTGCCAAAGCTTATCGGACAAAGATAGAAAAAGAAAAAGAGGCCAAATGATTTAGATTCCCCTTTTCTTTTCCGTTTCTTTCCCCTTGTAATTAGCTAGCGACAGAAGTGGTTTTCTTGCCATCTGTCATTTAGAAGGAGATGAACCGATTAAACTTCCTTTGTAACGGTCATCCCCTGGCTCTATATGTATGAAGTTGAAAGATTAATGAAAGGTCAAAATTTTTTTGGTGTGGAATACTTGATGTTGCAGAGACAATTGAAGAGTGTTTTATGTCAATGATTTTCTGTTCCAATTAGTCAGAGGTTGTTAATTATATGATTCTTTCTCTTAGTCTGAATTGCAGTAGGAAGGAAAGGATGTTTCATTCCTTTGTTGTGAGGATGTGAATAAACCTCAGTAGGATGTGCTGTGGGATATTCAGGGAAGGATTCATTAGAAGTTTTTTATCATTTCATTCTTTGTTAGCAGTAGCTGTAGATTAGTTGAGGCTGAATGTATGAGTTCATAGGATTTGTGAGTTCTACAACTTATTTCATAGATTAGAAAGCTCTCCTTGCCTGGACTAAGTTCTGTTTAGGCTTAATTCGGTTTGCCTCTTCTACTCTCGGGTTAAGAGCATACCCCATGTTAGTTTAGGATCAAGACATAATTTATTGAATATCATCCATATAGGGAGCTATACCTACCAATTCAGAGAAAGGCCAGTAGTCTTGAGGGGCTTTTCAACTGTTGTAATCAGATATTGTTCACAATTTGGGCATTAGAGAGTCATATTCCTAAGAAGCAAGAAAGGACAAATCTGTTTACCAACAATACATACATAGGTACACACACACACACACAGTGAGAGAGTGCTATAATTTGACACAACATAAGAACTAATATTAGATTTTGAAATTTTCAATCTATACACATATAATTTTACAAACTAAATAGAATGAATTACTAATTTAAATTAATATTGATAAACTTAAATTTAATTTTTAAAATCTACCCCATGTTAGATAGATATCACGTACAAGAAATAATGCACCTATTACAATCAAATTGACTTTTCCAAGGTTTATATCATTTACAAATTATATCTACAAATATCCTCATAGAAAATCATCAAACTCGTATTTCTTACAAAGTTGCAAATGAAGATTTTTTTCATCTACAAAAATAATAATTAAGGGTAGACAAATTAAGACTAGAGCATATATTCTACCAAAGAAAGGATAATATAGGGCTGGTATTTGCAAGTCTTATAGTCTCCACCAAAGTATAATCAGGTCAATGGTGTTAAAAAATAAATTCTACAAACTACTCACTCAATAAAAAAATCCCTTTATTAGCCTTCTCAAATGCTATGATTTTTTTAATTTTGTTATGAAATGGCAAAGATATTTTAGTTTTAGTGTAACGACATTAAATTGATATAAAGAAAATCTATTTTAATTTTAATATATTTACCTAGAAAAAAGGTGTTGCACAATACTCACAAGTATAGAAAGGATAAATTGTATAATACCCTCGTGTTGGAAACACTGAGAGGGGGGGGGGTGAATAAGTGTTTAGCTACTTATTTAATTTTAGCACTTTAAACATAAATCAATTAGATATTACTTGAAGCTTAACACAAGATCACATAACACATAATATGATTATAGGGAAACCTTGATTAGAGGAAAACCCTGGTGGGAATTAGTACCCACAAATATTGCACTAGTATAATGAACCTGTTAAAGTTCCTTTTCCCTGTTAGGAGTAGTCTTTACAATGCAAGTACAATGACCTGGTTAAGGGTCTGAACCTATTAGGAGTCTTTTAAAAACAACCCTGTTAGGGGTGAGGACTCACTATCCAAGAGCTCACTGCTCAATGAGAAAGAAGGCTACAACCTCCTGAGAATAGATATGCACTATATCCAAAAATGAACTGATGTATGTGACACAAATGTCTGATCAGTTCCAGTTATGCACTTATGCTTTTATCTTCTTTAAGGGCTTTATCTCATTCTGATATTTTCATACTGCTCTTCTTATATATCTTCTCTGACTATATCTTTGACACTTCGAATATATCTTTACATTGTGTTGACGCGACTCTTGTGATCGGGTCCGCCAATAGAGGTAAGTTGTCACCAGGTACCGGCCAACTTTGCCTGTAAAGGTTTTCTGGGGAAATGAGATTCTCCAAGCCTCCAAGCATGTGAGAGTCAGGTCTCAAAGGTGCGGGGCTTGGTTGGGAGATGTGACTATTTTTGAGGGGGATAGCTGGTTATCTTCAACTCATTCTCTGTGGGGATTCAAGTAAGTGGGGGCTCCTACAAGCACACATTCACTTAACAAATAAAATTCAAAAGATACTGCAAAATTAGAAATATTTCATCTACCTACAGTTATGCTAAACATCCTAAACATCAACAATGCTCCAACACACTACACTAAATACCGAAGAAACATACAACCATCAATTCATATTTCATCAATAGCAAAGGAAAGGAGGTCGTTATTATACTTTAAGCATTAGAGAAAAGGACATGAAGAACACAAAGCATAAAACACCATTAACCAAGAAGACAGAATGCCAACAACATCATTGAGAGAATTTTTCCTTCTTGATTAACATTTATTCCAGCAAGCACTGGTGCGTGGTACAATGGTGGCTCCAAGGGAGCATCTAACTACTGAAACTTGGAAACTATGGAGCATTGAGCTCTGCAATTGAGAAATGAAAAACTATTTTTTCTATTAACTTGTGGGCTGCAAAATCATCAATTTCATCGACCCTTGGAATAAGGTTAGACTTATTATTTATATACATACACATCTAACCCTAACCCTAACTTATGTTACATTGTACAATAAAATACATTATCCAGTGGCCGGTACTACTTGCGCCACTCTACAAAAGACCTAGAGATAAAATAGGCCTGACATATCAGAAGAATAAGACAAGAGAGGTGGAGTGGAAGAATCAGCCTTGAGAAGATAGCTGAGAAGGAGAAAGAATAAATTTGATCCCCTGGGGATCGAGGCTACATGCCTCATAAATGGGAAAAGCGGCGCCCTGTCTCTGATGTGCTAGGTGTAATGTTGAAGCGACACCTTGGGAAGACCATCTGTCAGAAAACCTCTTGCCAATCTAAGATGCCTTGATGTAGCTATCCACCTTCTGAAAACATTTATTAACTACTTTGAAAGTGACTGGTCGGCCACGGGTCACTGAAAGAATACAAAATGTAGGATTCGGGACTCCAAGATCTGGGAACTTATGTTCCAAAAGAATAAAGAATACAAAAAACTTAGGTTTTCTCCGGCCCCCAGAGAATCTCTATTATTTCTTATTATCATTGAAGGTCTGGAGAAGATGGGAAATTCTATCTTCATCGATGTCTTTAAGGCCAGCCTGCCGGTACTTGGCCACCTCAATCTATTTTCCCAGGTCTGGAACATTTCCCTTAAATTCTTCGGCCATCTTTGCCGCATCATGGCCACTGAGCACCATGCAAGTTATTCGCATCATTTTAGCTCCATCCATCCACTCTAGGGATTGATACCTTGATTCCATTAACTCATCAAACTTCCCCAAAACATATTCCCAAGACCTTCAAAACAAAAGACTTGTATAAATTGAAAGAATATTGGACTGCATTGACCTTAGCCCATAGAGTCCCCACTAGTTTCTTGATTACCCCCAATGTGAGGTCAAGTCTAGAGTGCTGGGTCCTCAAAAAATCAAATGACTCTTCTCCTAAAATTCTAGACTCGGAAATAATCTCCTCTCTGAGGCCGATGAGTTCCTCTAGTTCAACCTTCCATGCCTCATAATTCTCAATGTCCCCCTCCCATATGATGATGATGGTTTTGGCTTGATGTAATACATGGTGGGCTGCATATAAAATTGGGAGTGTGGACACCAGGAAATGCCAGACATTTCCCAACTGTAAGGTGACCCATTCATCAATCGCTTGGGCCTTTTTCTTCATTGCCTGTAATGAGTCTATATCACTCTGTGGAAGTGATGCATCTGAAGTAGAGGCCCCTAGAGGAATAATTCTAATAGGCCGGGCTAGCTCAGTCAGCAACCCCATGAGGTTTGCATTTTTATCCCATTCTGCCTTGAAATTTTGAGCTTCTTTTTCGTAGTGAGCCTCTACTGCTTTGGCTACTTCTTTCAACAGTTCCAATTCACCCTATTTTCTTCTCTTCCCCAGTGACACTTTTATGACATTATAATCTCTGGCCTTAGCTATTTCCTCATCTACATTAGGGGAAGGTGTCGTGACTACTACAACTATTTCTCCGCCTGGCTCAGTTCAAAGAGTGTGAACCATCCAGGATTTCTTAACCTTAGGTGGGTTTTGCACCTTAGCCATCATCTCTGCCAAAGAAAGATGAGCTCTCGTTGTTGATGGGGCCTTTCTCTTTCAAGATTATACAAACCACTGTGGCAGTCGGGGTGGCTTTGTAGCTAAAATCTACTCCTATAACTATTCCCCAATATCCTGTTATGCCCCCTCAGTAGTATGAGCCTCTTCCAGCTCCTTCCCCATGTCTTTTGATTCACCGATGATGTTTGCTCTGGTGGTACCTGGGTCCTTCACCCCGTCTATATCTTCAACAATATTTGGGTCCTCATCGGTTCCCCCGTAGTTTTCTTCTTCTTCCTATTTCTATTCTTCCTTAGCCTCTATTGCTGGGGTGTCTTCTTCCATCGGCACATTCTTTGGTAGTAGGGGAGGCAACGGGCCAAGATATAATGTTTAGGCTGTAGTGATTACCTCCCCAAATCTTACCTTCAGGAGTGGCGCCTGGAACACGATGATTTGGGTCACGTTTGTTCTTGTGGGTCTAATTTCCCCAATCAATTCCATTTTCTCATTTTTCCTCTGGCCTGATACTCCCATATCCTATATTTCTGGGACTTCAGAGGCCATCTCTTGCTCTGCTACCATTTCTTCTTCTATTTGTTCATCCTGCTCCTGTGCGGGTTCCTGTTCTGGAGCTTCCGATTTCTTCCTCTGGCTATGCGATATCTCCCTCCAAATTCCCAAATTTTTTAGCCCTAAATACATTGTCAAATTCTTCTTGAGGGGGAGGATTTGCTGGGACATGAGTGGGCTCTTATTCTTTCTCCAGCTCCGGGGAGTCAGAAGAAATGATTTGTACTTGTGGGATCTGTGACATCCTGAGATCTGGTTCTACCTTTGTCTTTGGATTATTCATTTTCTTCTTCCTGGTGACCAAAGGAGGCCCCACATCCCTTAGGATTGCGTACTCCTCTTTCACATCCATTCCTATCACTATGACTATTAATGCTGCTAGTGAAGGAGAAGAGGGAGGACAGATAGGTATGGTCATGAGCACTAGAGTGGCCAACCGTGTGATTATTCTATCCTTCATCTACTGGGAAGCCGCAAGTGATTATTTCAATTGCTCCTTTATGGGGGTCTCCTATGGGGTTGGATTTCCCATTATTCCCTTTCCTTTATCCCCTCCTTGTGAAGAGGTTTCAGCCTCGGAAGTCAGCCTTTGTATTGTTGGGGCAGCCCTGTGGGTACTCCCGGGGCATACTCTCTTGAAGTATTCATGGCTGCACTCGACCATGTTGTGATTGATTTCCTCAATGGTATGCCCCTCTTGGGCATTCCAATCTACCAGTGGGAGATCCAACTTATCAATCCCTTTTGCCTTGTACTGGGGATCTATTGTGGGTCTGGTGTCTGAGAAGTCATCTGGAAATTTTTAGAGCTTCAACCTTTCCATCATCCCCATAGTCATCCGAATGTAATTCCAGCTATGGACTTCAACATCATCTTGGAAATATTCCCAGAAGTCATCCATGTGATATCAGTGGGGCTCTAATGCCCAGGGAAGTGCCAATGCAATTTTGCCTAGTGGATCAAAGTTCTTTCGCGCTAGATAGAATTTTTCCAAGTTTAGGCTTTTGAGCTCATTGTTTGCCTCCTTGGCTACTGCTAGAATACACAAGTAATTCCCACAAGTGATTAGGAATGGAACATTTGTCACCTTCTTAAGAGCGTACAAGGCATGCAACTCCAATATTTGCCTGCAATATTCCAAGAGAATTATCTCGTTCCAACAATGTTTGGCCAACAAGTAGGGTTTCCTGGAGAAGCTGGTTACCCTTATGTAAGTATGTTGCTAAAAATAGATGTAATAATGGCTATAACTTCTAACCAGATCCATTGCCTCCTTGGAGAGGTGGTATCCTACATCCCAAGTAGGCATGAGCAGGTTGTAGTAGATGAAGCCATCATTCACCTGGCAGAAACTGGCGAAACTAGCCTCCCATTGAATTTGTGGGAAATAATCCCAGGGAGCCTTCTGACCTGGGCTGATCTCAAGTACACCTTATGTGAGTAGCCCATTGGTGATGGGTCATTGTTGGGCTAAGGCCCAGAGAACATAGGAGGTCATGTAGAATTTGCGCTTTTGGGCCACCTGAAGGAACTGAGAATCTACATGGTTAGAAATAGTGGCAGCCCAATCAAAGTACTCCCCACTGGTGGTGATGCCAAGAAAAAAGTAGTACATCCACCCTATGAATTTTCAGGCATGGGGTTGCCCAAAGATCCGGCATAGTGCTATCATCCCCATCTAGATGCTTTCCTTAAACTCAGATTGGGGGATCTCTAGTTTTATTTTCTTAGGGTCCCTCTTCAGACTCTTGAGCCAATGGTTGTTCATGTATTGCTGGGCTGCAACCTCCAGCTACTAAAATTGAGCTAAGGCATCGGCTCTGGTAATGACAGTTGGGTTGTCAAATTGAGGAATCCCCAAACCCACCTGAAAAGTAGCGGCATTGAGAGACATCATGGGGGTGGGATATCCGGTCAGGATCGGGGCTACGAGTATGATGACCCGAATGGAAGAGTTGTAATGTGTCGCAAGTGTAAGGATGAGCTCCAGGGCCTACACTAAGCATGGGAAACATGCGGCCTTCAGAATCCTAGAATCCCCAATGCTGATCGCTAGCGGATCCCCAAACTATCGCTAAATGAACATTATTTTGACTAGGGCTTGCATCTCAGGCCACATTCTGATGCTGGTGTTGGTAATTAGCTGAACTTGGGACTCAATCTTTGATCCCATGATGGTGTTATCCCTCAGGTACTTCATGCTGAGAGGCAATTTTTCTAAGGCCCTCTCCATTTTGGATCTGACGGCTACCCTGGTGACCACCATGGAAGAAAGTTCCAGACTCCTGGGTGGTGAAGATGCAGAAGCCTCAGACATAATGAAGGTGTGTTGTTCTAAAAACCTATAAGGAAAGGCTACCTTTAAAATTTGTAGATAAATAATAATCTGGGATCCGGAGATCTTATTGCCGAGGTACATCCTTTTTCTGGAAAGTTAGTTTGGGTTCAAAAATCCTGAAAAGTATATATATAATGCAAACTCAAAAAATTAACCCCTATCCGAGCCCGAGCATTTTAGCATACTTAATGGGAGTAAGATGTGGGTTGAAGACAAAAGACCCAGGGTCTAGAAAACTAACTATTGGGAGTTGTGAGCGAAAAGTGAGCCATCAGGCCCATGTGGACGTCATTTGGCTATGCAATAAATGGGGAGTTATGGCGACGACGGTGCCAACTGTCTGAATGCACAAAAGATAGAGGCCAGTTGGACAACTTTAAATGCATATGTGGGACATAAATGAAAAATTAAGGCTGGCTGACGGAGGAGAGAGAAAACCACTTGGTTGAAACCAGTTGAGAGCCGAGCTTCAACTAGGCAGTATTCTGCCTGGGACGAGCTTGCAAACTTGAATGGAAAACAAGTGAAGCACGATGATCTTGACAAGAGACCAGGTCAATATACATAGAATATACACCTAATTTATAGTGGGGCCAAAGGACATATACATGAAAATGGAGGATATACACTAATATACACTAAATATACATATCAACAGATGTAGAATAGCTGCCCCAACAAAACAATACCAAAAATGTACACCATATACAATATCTTACACTACACAGAGGGCGGAAAACCCTTTGCCAGAGCCAACCCACCAACAGGCGGCGAACCAGATGATGAAGACACAGAGCAAAAATAGAAACAAGACAGCAGAAACGTAAACCAAAAACAATGAAAAAGTAAAAAAATGGAAGAAGAAACAGAGACACCAACCTGGAACTCGAAGAAAGGTAAGGAAGGAAAGGCACCCTGGACACTCTGCAACAGATTCCACCTCCAAATGATCACCAACCAACACTAAAAACAACTGGTAAATGCTCAGAAAAGCTCTGAATAACTTGCACTTAAAGTCACTCAAATTGCTCTGAAATCGCTTAAGTGTTTTTATCACGGTAACTGTGAATCCCGGAGTCTGAGGTCCGGCTCCTGGAAAAGAAACAACCAACTCTAGGACTGGGTCCTCGAGACATGAAGGACAAAAAAAAAAAGCAAAACCAACACCGCGGGACAGAAATTTGGAGAAAGAAAACAAAGAAACAGGCAAAAGGACAAGGCAAGAGCCAAAAGAAAAAAACAACAAAAAAAAAGGGGGACCCAACATTTTTCACACAAAATGTAGGGACGGGGATGCAGGGCATAACAAATGGTGACTATCTGGGGTGAATGCCTTATCACATTTGAGAACTACAGAATCTCTGATTAGCAAAATTGGATCAAATCGTTACTCGAAGCATCTTACTCATAAGGTGTGAAACGTCTGAGAAAATCTGGTCATACACGATCCAATCTGTGATCGTTTTATCAGTGATGAAGTTTGTGCTTTAGAAGGGAATCAAGCCGATGACCTCTAGGAGAAGCAGAGAGGAGGCACTAAGTATATCAAACCCTAAAGTCATCAAATTCACTCATTTCTCTTGGAGACTATAGTTTCACCCCATTTCTTTTTTTTTGTTATTTTATACGTTTCTAGGTGGGAGGGCGGTACTTCTTTCACCATCAAGCTTAATCTTAGATAAATCTAATGGTAGCACTTCTTTCAGCCTTCAACCCACCTCAATTTTTTGAATAGGGGAGGAAAAACTTTGAACCTGAAAAGAATCTTTAAAATTTTAGACTTGGGCCAATCAATCAGTGCGAACGATCTACCCTCATTGTGTCTGATTACTTCTTCCTTCAGAATTTTAATTTAACTGATTACTAGACTTCCGGGGATAAATCTGATGAATACTACTCATAATTTGCTACCAAACTTGCAAAATAACTCTAGAGACCAGGCCGATTCCATCATGCTAACAATAGATTCTTATGTTCATCGTCATGTTAAAGAGAACATCCCAGAGACTAGATGTTATGCGAAGCATACCAATCCTCACAAGAGGGAGAGAAAAATGCAGGGACTCAAAAAGGAAGACAAGAAAAACAAAAGACAAAAAAAGCAATGGGGCGGTCTCTGAGGACGGCCAGCAAGACTATTTATAAAGCAAGGCACCTCCCAACAAGGCACCGGGAAAGAAATATTCACAAGCAAGGGACTTTACATAAAATACAACTCTAGGCAAATATGCCTCATTCGAAGTAATGTTTGAGAACCTATACATTGACGGGCAATGGGTTCTCTAGTCATGGTGTTGAGGCAATAGGTATTTTCTCCACAGATCTCTAAGATTAGGTATGGTCTGAGTCAGAGCCGTTGGAACTTGGTGTGCTTTCCTTTCTTTTCCCATGCCTTGTCCCACTACAGGACTAAGCTTGAAATCTGAAAGGCCTTGTATTGGGCTCTACGGTCAAACTATCTTTTTACCATTGCTTGGTGATGCGCAAAATGTTCAAGTGCTGTGTCACATTGTTCGTCCATCCGCACTAGATTCAGGAGCCGAACCTCCACAATGTTATCCTGGTTTCTGAATTCCTACATAAATTACAAAACTGGGATCTGTAAGTTGGAAACACTGGATTCTGGCCATAAACCAGATGGAATGGGGAAATTCCCAGGGTGACCTTAATTTGAATGTGATCCGCCTAGAGGGTGAACCTCAGCTTTTGGTGCCAATCCCAGGGATTCTGTTCTAGCAGGTGTTTGATCACCTCAAGAAATTTTTTTTTCGTTGATTCAGTAACACCGTTCCCCTAGGGGTAATAGTTGCTAGAAAAATTTAGAGTGATCTTCTGGTTATAGGTCCATTCAAATAGTTACAATGAAGAAAACACTGGACCATTGTCACACACTATAGCGAAGGGCATTTTGAATCTTGTGACGATGTTCTCTTCCAGGAATTTGATAACTACATCTGTCGTGTTGTTTTTGCAAGGTATGACTTCAGACCAGAGGGTGCAGTAATCAGTTGTAGTTAAGATGTATCGGTGGTTGGAAGATGAGTTGGGGTTGATTTCCCTGATAACGTCAAATTACCATTGGGCAAAGGGCCTATCCTTAAAGACTAGTTGTAAAGGCATAGCTAGGTTACGCTCACGATGTGCTTCGGTTTGACAAGTATGGCATCTTCAGATATGAGTATAAACATCTTTAAATATGCAGGTCCAATAATATCTATCCCAAAGGATTTGATGGGCAGTAGCGTCAGTTGAGCCATGCCTGGTTCCAAAGTACCCATGGAATTCTTCAATCATTTTTGTAGCTTGGTCCCTATCAATGCACTAAAGGTAGACTCCTTCATAGTTCCTGTGGTAAAGCATGAAGCTTTTGATCATGAAGTGGGTGATTTTAATCCATAGGGTGTAGTGTTTGTTGGGAGGTAACCCCTCTAGGCATCTGTTGTTTAATAATAAGTACACTAGGTCAGTGTACCACGGGTATTGAGTGATAGAATCCACTGTGTAAGTTTGACATTCTATGTGGGGAGTCTCTTCTGCCATCACTCGACTCAGTCCTAGGCCTCATACTATCTTCATGGGTTGCATTTCCAAGTCATACTCCTGGAGGATGGCCATCCATTTCCTCCTTCTCTCATCCAATTCGCTCTGCATCAGTAGAGATTTCACAGCCTGGTCCGGGATTATAGCATGCACCTTTCTCCAGAGAATATAATGCCAAAATTTCTTCACGGTGTGAACAAGAGAAAAGGCCTGCTTTTCTAATAATGAATACAAGACTTCAGCATTCTTGAAGGGGGAGCTCATGAAAGCTATGGGTCGTTCTTCCCCCTTGACCTTTTGGGACAATACTACTGTGACAGAATGCAGTGAAGTGAAGGAGTAAATATAAAATGGGAGGGAGTAGTCCGAACTGGCTAGGATGGGTGCCTCCGTTATCATTTGTTTAATCTGGGCAAATACCCACTTCGCTTCAGGAATCCACTCAATTTTGGTATCCTTTTTTGTCATTTCATTGAGTGGCTTGAATATCTCGGCGAATCCAGTGATGAATCACCAGACAAAGTTGATCTTTTCGAAGAAAGATCACATCTCTTTCTTGCTGCTGGGCATTTGCAGATTTAGCAGTGCTTCAACTCTCTCGAGGTCAATGGATATACCCTTCTCGGAGACAATATGCCCAAGCAACTTCCCTTCATTGACCTCGAATATGCACTTCTTGGGGTTAAGGGATATTCTGTACCAGTGACATCTCTCACAAATTTGGGCTAGGTGGGTGGAATGGTCACACCTATCCTGGTGTAACGCCCCGCTAGGGAACCCAAGAGAGATTAACCGAAACATGTCACTATGTGTGCTGAATAATTTTTTTTTTTAATTTCAAAATTTCTTGTGGTACAAACCACTTTTTTATTATAATTTTTTTTAAAAAAAATTCATTTATAGTTTTTTTGTTATAAAGCCATTGACTTTATACAAATAGGGATTTTATTTTATTTTTTATTTAAAGAAATACGAAAACGGAAATTAAAGGCAAGAAGACCTTTTTTTTTTTAAATCTCTTTTTCTGGTAATTATTTTTTTTTATTTAGTAGTCTATATTTTTCCAGGGAGTACTTTTTTTCTAAACCATTAAATTTTTAGCAATGAATTTACAAAGGAACTATTAATTTAATTTTCTACTATAGTTAGGACTATAGAGAGAATTGATTTTTTGATTTACAGGAGTCCTAGAAGAGATATAAACACAAAATTTTGACAGCATGTTTGCAATATAGAAAGGATTACATATTCACGTAACAATAGATCCGTGCTTCTCAAAAACTCTGAAATCACAAAATACTAAGCATCCATAAATTTAATTTTCTCCTATAGTTTAAACTATACAAGGAGTTTAATGTTTTCATTTTCTAAGAGATCTAGAGGGAATTTCTACCCGAAATTTTGATAGCACAACCCTACGATGCTAAGATTATAGAAAATAATAGAAATAGAGATCTAGGGTTTCTAGAAACACCCAAAAATATAGAAAACATCTATAAGCCATTTAAAGACCAAATTTAAGGAACATGCACTAAAACATCACTGAAAACCTCTGATCTACGAAATCGAATCCATACAAGGAAAATGAAACCTACCTTTGATCCAATGCAAGAAACGGAAGAATGTAGCTTGGAGGATGAATCTAGATCTGAAAACCCTCAAGCCCAATTCAACTACAGATCTGGCACAATGTAGATCTGAACACACACACACACACACAAGTAATAGAAAATCCTGAAACTTTGAAGCAACCAAGATCCAAAACAATCCACAATTCCTCAAAAAACCCCAAAATCACCAAGAGCTCTCCAATTCTCAAAAACCTGTTATGAGAGAATGAATGACCAATTCTCCCTAAAGAGACTCAAATTCCCCAAAACATGCAAAGGTGAATGACAACTCCCAAGTCAATCCCTAGTTTAACTCAACTTCAAAATTGAAAGTAAATCCAATTTAATCAAATAAAATATCCTTTATTGCCACCACTCAAATTAGACTCCTAATTACAAGTTAAGATCTTTTGAATTTGAAATACATTTTTCAACACAATTATGCACATCTAATTAATAAAATATTTAATTAAATAGATTAAATATTTATGTCACAATAATGCATGCAACTAAATATTTAATTATTTAATTAACCATATAAGCTCATACAATATAGTTTTCAATTAAATATTTAATTAAATCAAAATATTCAAATATTTCAATTTAATTAATTATTTAAAATAAACTTAGGATATAAT
>MU223645.1:3637348-3662476 GCA_018584345.1 Thuja plicata
TAGACAAATCCGGATAAGGTAGTCATACTAAAACTCATCCTACATTAGGACGATTAGGCTTAGGTTAGGGTTTTAGATCTGTATGTTACCTCCCCTCTTTACCATTGAGATGAATATTTATGGGCACGCTCACTCCTGCCAATTCAGGGAAGACAATACCCTGTACCTGCAATCCTATCATCAAAGAACACGCATGTACATACATAATATAATATTGCAATCAATGATAGGAATCGGTCAAACATGTGGATCTCACCGAAGAAAGTAATTACGTCTTCGTCCTCTACCACAACAACACATCAACAAGTACATTCACATATAAGAAAACCATACACATGCGAGTATGGGGTAAGTATATCATAAACTGAAATTGACATATAACAATCAACATGATAACATCATCACATCTATCCATGCATAAGGTAAAATCATGATATCATAAACAAGTATCATCATCAAATAAAATAATATCAGCTCACATGAAATGTGGCCTAAAAGAATTTGGCCAAACAACTGAAACCAATGCCTAAAGAGTACTGCATCCTAAACTAAAAAGAAAAACATGAGTGGGTATTACATTCACCCCCCTAGGATTAGGCTTACTCCTGGAAGCCTGAAACAAATAGGGATACAACTCCCATAACATAAAGCATCCTAATGAGTCACATAAGACTCAACGAGTAGATCCCATAGGACGTTTCCCCGCTCTTTGGTTAGAACACCGAGGATCATTCCCCACTACCAGAAACTTAAACCCCACTGCAGGTCCTCTATCCGCAGGGTCAATCACAGGAGGATGATAATCCAAAGTTGTATATGCTCCATGAGATCTACCGACGTTCCCAACTGTAGGTTCAAAATTCGCAGGTCTCTGCTCAGAAAACTGAGATGCACGTTGTGGACAATTCACCGCAATGTGGCCAAACTGTCCACAGGTGAAACACCCTGTGCCTCTAAAATTGCCTCTCCCATTGGAGGTGCATTGGAATGTTGGAAATCCTCTCTAAAAAAACTCTGTTGCGTGCTTTGTGCAGGCTGACTATACTGATTGCACCTGGCACGCAGACCACCTCGATAAGCCCTGGAGCGAGTACCAAAGCTCTCACCATGAGAAGGAGTCACCTTCTGCTACGAGTTCTGATTATCCGCAAAGGAACTAGGGGGTTCCTTTAAGTTCCCAGTCCCTCGAGACTGATTACCTCTAACCCCGGTACAAGATGCACCACCTGTGGGAGCACCTATCTTACCTCCATGGCCTAATGCCAAGTTAGCCTACGATAAAGTGGCATTAATCACCGCATATTTTAGGTCCAATGGCTCAAAGAGCTTCACGTCACCTACAATGCGAGTGTTAAGTCCACATACAAAATGTTTTACCAACAATGCGGTATCATCGCTGTATCTGGAATATTGTTGGAGCTCATAGATAAAATGCTCATATTATTCCACAGTCATCGTCAGCTGTCTAAGATTATGAATATTATCAGCTCTCTGCTGCCTCCACTGATCAGATAGGAACCTCACTCTAAAATTCTCGTGAAAGAGTTCCCAAGTGATAGTGTCCATACGGAGCCCAAGCTTTTGCTCCTCTATCTTCCACCAGATAGCTGAAAATGAGTCAACTGCATGATGACGTACCTTGCTTTAGTATTAATACTAAAGGGATGCATCGTGAATACTCTATCTAATGCAATCAACCAGGTCTCTGCCTCTAATCTAGAATCTTGTCCGGCAAAAGGAATGGCCTTTCCTCTCATCAAATCTCTCATGTGGTTGGTTGCAACCACTACTGGATCCACAAAAATAGTCCTCCCATGAGGGCTCCTGGATCTCTCTCTCTCTCTCTCTCCTCCTACTGATCGGAGTGATGAGATGCCTCACGCTCCACTCTGTCTCTCTCAATAAGGCGATCTAGGATGGCCTGAAGGATCTGCCTAATATTCAAACCCCCAGACTCATCTTGATCCTCTCTCCTCTGCTCACCCCTGTCTTGATGCTGCTAACTCTCATGTCTAATGCTAGTGGAGGAGCTAGCCTGTTGCCTTCCCCCATGGGAACCAGACCTACCCCTACCATGACCTCTAGCTGCTCATGTCTCAGGCATAATTCCTAAAATAAATAGAGATAATATAAATCTCAACACAAAGCTTGAAACATAAACTAAAGAATAAATAGATAAACCATAAAGCAATACATCAAAAACAATGTGTAGTATGTCTATGTTTTAGTTTCAGTTTAAGCTAAAACAACCTAATGGGCGTACAATTCCCAGAGTTCCTAGTGTAGAAACTAGAGCTCTGATACCAGATGTAACACCTCGCCAGGGAACCCAAGAGAGATTAACCTAAACATGTCACTATGTGTGCTGAATAATTTTTTTTTTTTAATTTCAAAATTCCCTGTGGTACAAACCGCTTTTTGATTATAAATTTATTTTTAAAAAATTCATTTATAGTTTTTTTGTTATAAAGCCATTAACTTTATACAAATAGGGATTTTATTTTATTTTTTATTTAAAGAAATATGAAAACAAAAATTAAAGGCAAAAAGACCTTTTCTTTAACTCTCTTTTTCTGTTAACTATTTTTTTTTGTTTACCAGTCTGTATTTTTTCAGGGAGTACTTTTTTTCTAAACCATTAAATTTTTAGCAATGAATTTACAAAGGAACTATTAATTTAATTTTCTACTATAGTTAGGACTATAGAGAGAATTGATTTTTTGATTTACAGGAGTTCTAGAAGAGATATAAACACAAAAATTTGACAGCATGTTTGCAATATAGCAAGGATTACATATTCACGTAACAATAGATCCGAGCTTCTCAAAAACTCTAAAATCAAAAAATACTAAGCATCCACAAATTTAATTTTCTCCTATAGTTTAAACTATACAAGGAGTTTAATTTTTTCATTTTCTAAGAGATCTAGAGGGAATTTCTTCCCGAAATTTTGACAGCACAACCCTACGATGCTAAGATTATAGAAAATGATAGAAATAGAGATCTAGGGTTTCTAGAAACACTCAAAAACATAGAAAACATTTATAAGCCATTTAAAGACCAAATTTAAGGAACATGCACTAAAACATCACTGAAAACCTCTGATCTACGAAATCGAATCCATACAAGGCAAATGAAACCTACCGTTAATCCAATGCAAGAAACGGAAGAATGTAGCTTGGAGGATGAATGTAGATCTGAAAACCCTCAAGCTCAATTCAACCACAGATCTGGCACAATGTAGATTTGAACACAAACACACACACACACACAAGTAATAGAAAATTCTAAAACTTTGAAGCAAACAAGATCCACAACAATCCACAATTCCTCAAAAACCCCCAAAATCACCAAGAGCTCTCCAATTCTCAAAAACCTGTTATGACAGAATGAATGACCAATTCCACCTAAAGAGACTCAAATTCCCCAAAACATGCAAAGGTGAATGACAACTCCCAAGTCAATCCCTAGTTTAACTCAACTTCAAAATTGAAAGTAAATCCAATTTAATTAAATAAAATATCCTTTATTGCCACCACTCAAATTAGACTCCTAATTACAAGTTAAGATCTTTTAAATTTAAAATATTTTTTTCAACACAATTATGCACATGTAATTAATAAAATATTTAATTAAATAGATTAAATATTTATGCCACAATAATGCATGAAACCAAATATTTAATTATTTAATTAACCATATAAGCTCATACAATATAGTTTTCAATTAAATATTTAATAAAATCAAAATTTTCAAATATTTCAATTTAATTAATTATTTAAAATAAACTTAGGATATAATTAAATCATTCAACTATAATCCATTAATTCACAGAACATGGAAAATCCTTCAATAATCCAAAAAACACCTGAGAACATAATCAAGCAACACACACGCAAACACAAGAGAAAGGGTTATTCGAATTCTGTCAACTTAGACAAATCTGTATAAGGTAGTCATACTGAAACTCATCCTACATTAGGACGATTAGGCTTAGGTTAGGGTTTTGGATCTGTATGTTACCTCCCCTCTTTACCATTGAGATGAATATTTATGGGCATGCTCACTTCTGCCAATTCAAGGAAGACGATGCCCTGTACCTGCAATCCTGTCATCAAAGAACACACATGTACATACATAATATAATATCGTAATCAATGATATGGATTAGTCGAACGTGTGGATCTCACCGAAGAAAATAACTACGTCTTCGTCCTCTACCACAACAACACATCAACAAGTACATTCACATATAAGGAAACCATACACATGCGAGTATGGGGTAAGTATATCATAAACTGAAATCGACATATAACAATCAACATGATAACATCATCACATCTATCCATGCATAAGGTAAAATCATGACATCATAAACAAGTATCATCATCAAATAAAATAATATCAGCTCACATGAAATGTGGCCTAAAAGAATTCGGCCAAACAATTGAAACCAATGCCTAAAGAGTACGACATCCTAAACTAAAAAGAAAAATTTGAGTGGGTATTACATCCACCCCCTAGGATTAGGCTTACTCCTGGAATCCCAAAACAAATAGGGATACAACTCCCATAACATAAAGCATCCTAATGAGTCACATAAGACTCAACGAGTAGATCCTGTAGGACCTTTCCCCGCTCTCTAGTTAGAACACTGAGGATCATTCCGCACTACCGAAAACTGAAACCCCGCTGCAGGTCCTCTATCTACAGGCTCAATCATAGAAGGATGATAATCCAAAGCTGCATATGCTCCATTAGATCTATCAACAGTCCCAACTGTAGGTTCAGAAGTCGCAGGTCTCTGCTCAGAAAACTGAGATGCACGTTGTGGACAATTCACCGCAATGTGGCCAAAATGTCCACAGGTGAAACACCCTGTGCCTCTGAAATTGCCTCACCCATTGGAGGGCACATTGGACTGCTGGAAACAATCTCTATAGAAACTCTTCTATGTGCTCTGTGTAGGCTAACTATACTAATTGTGCCTGGCACGCGGATCACCTCGAGAATCCCTAGAGCGAGTACCACTGCTCTCACCATGAGGAGTCACCTTCTGCTACGAGTTCTAATTATCTGCAAAGTAACTAGGGGGTTCCTTGAAGTTCCCAGTCCCTTGAGACTGATTACCTCTAACCCCAGTACCAGATGCACCACCTATAGGAACACTTGTCTGACCTCCATGGCCTAATGCCAAGTTAGCCTCTGATAAAGTGGCCTTAATCACTGCAGCTTGTAGGTCCAATGGCTCAAAGAGCTTCATGTCACCTACAATGCGAGAGTTAGCCCATGTACAAAATGTTGTACCAATAATGCGGTATCATCACTGTATCTGGAATACTGCTGGAGCTCGTAGAAATGACACTCGTATTGTTCCACAGTCATTGTCAGCTGTCTAAGAATATGAAAATCATCAGCTCTCTGCTGCCTCCACTGATCAGATAGGAACCTCACTCTAAAATACTCGAGAAAGAGTTCCCAAGTGATAGTGTCCATACGGAGCCCAAGCTTTTTCTCCTCTATCTTCCACCAGATAGCCGCAAAATGAGTCAACTACATGATGGTGTACCTCGCTTTAGTATTACTACTAAAGGGATGAATCATGAATAATCTATCAAATGCAATCTGCCAGGTCTCTGCCTCTAATCCAGAATCCTTTCTGGCAAAAGGAATGTCCTTTCCTCTCGTCAAATCTCTCATGTGGTTGGCTGCAACCACTGCTGGATCCACAGAAATAGTCCTCCCACGAGGGCTCCTAGATCTCTCTATCTCTCTCTCTCTCCTCCTACTGCTCAGAGTGATGAGATGCCTCACGCTCCACTCTATCTCTCTCAAGAAGGTAATCTAGGATGGCCTGTAGGATCTGCCTAATATTCAAACCCCCAGACTCTTCTTGATCCTCTCTCCTTTGCTCACCCCTGTCCTGATGCTGCTAACTCTCTTGTCTAATGCTAGTGGAGGATCCAGCCTATCGCCTTCCCCCACAGGAACTAGACCTACCCCTACCACGACCTCTAGCTGCTCGTGTCTCAGGCATAATTCCTGAAATAAATAGAGATAATATAAATCTTACCACAAAGCTTGAAACATAAACTAAAGAATAAATAGATAAACCATAAAGCAATACATCAAAAACAATGTGTAGTATGTCTATGTTTTAGTTTCAGTTTAAGCTAGACACAACCTAATGGGCGTATAATTCCCAGAGTTCCCAGTGTAGAAGCTAGAGCTCTGATACTAGATGTAACACCCCGCTAGGGAACCCAAGAGAGATTAACCTAAACATGTCACTATGTGTGCTAAATAATTTTTTTTTTTAAATTTCAAAATTCCATGTGGTACAAACCGCTTTTTGATTATAAATTTTTTATAAAAAAATTCATTTATAGTTTTTTTTTTATCGAGCCATTGACTTTATACAAATAGGGATTTTATTTTATTTTTTATTTAAAGAAATACGAAAATAGAAATTAAAGGCAAGAAGACCCCTTTTTTTTAACTCTCTTTTTCTAGTAACTATTTTTTTTTATTTACCAGTCTGTATTTTTTCAGGGAGTACTTTTTTTCTAAACTATTAAATCTTTAGCAATGAATTTACAAAGGAACTATTAATTTAATTTTCTACTATATTTAGGACTATACAGAGATTTGATTTTTCGATTTACAGGAGTTCTAGAAGAGATATAAACACAAAATTTTGGTAGCATGTTTGCAATATAGCAAGGATTACATATTCATGTAACAATAGATCCGAGCTTCTCAAAAACTCTGAAATCACAAAATACTAAGCATCCATAAATTTAATTTTCTCCTATAGTTTAAACTATACATGGAGTTTAATTTTTTCATTTTCTAAGAGATCTAGAGGGAATTTGTTCCCGAAATTTTGACAGCACAAACCTACGATGCTAAGATTATAGAAAATGATAGAAATAGAGATCTAGGGTTTCTAGAAACACTCAAAAACATAGAAAATATCTATAATCCATTTAAAGACCAAATTTAAGGAACATGCACTAAAACATCACTGAAACCCTCTGATCTACGAAATCGAATCCATACAAGGCAAATGAAAGCTACCTTTAATCCAATGCAAGAAATGGAAGAATGTAGCTTGGAGGATGAATGTAGATCTGAAAACTCTCAAGCCCAATTCAACCACAGATCTGGCACAATGTAGATTCGAACACACACACACACAAGTAATAGAAAATCTTGAAACTTTGAAGCAACCAAGATCCACAACAATCCACAATTCCTCAAAAACCCTAAAAATCACCAAGAGCTCTCCAATTCTCAAAAACCTGTTATGAGAGAATGAATGACCAATTCCCCCTAAATAGACTCAAATTCCCCAAAACATGCAAAGGTGAATGACAACTCCCAAGTCAATCCCTAGTTGAACTCAACTTCAAAATTGAAAGTAAATCCAATTTAATTAAATAAAATATCCTTTATTGCCACCACTCAAATTAGACTCCTAATTACAAGTTAAGATCTTTTGAATTTGAAATACTTTTTCCAACACAATTATGCACATGTAATTAATAAAATATTTAATTAAATAGATTAAATATTTATGTCACAATAATGCATGCAACCAAATATTTAATTATTTAATTAACCATATAAGCTCATACAATATAGTTTTCAATTAAATATTTAATTAAATCAAAATATTCAAATATTTCAATTTAATTAATTATTTAAAATAAACTTAGGATATAATTAAATCATTGATTCAACTATAATCCATTAATTCACAGAACATGGAAAATCACTCAATAATCCAAAAAACACCTGAGAACATAATCAAGCAACACACACGCAAACACAAGAGAAAGGGTGTTCAAATTTTGTCAACTTAGACAAATGTGGATAAGGTAGTCATACTGAAACTCATCCTACATTAGGATGATTAGGCTTAGGTTAGGGTTTTGGATCTGTATGTTACCTCCCCTCTTTACCATTGAGATGAATATTTATGGGCATGCTCACTCCTGCCAATTTAGGGAAGACGATGCCCTGTACTTGCAATCCTGTCATCAAAGAACATGCATGTACAGACATAATATAATATCGCAATCAATGATAGGGATCGGTCAAATATGTGGATCTCACCGAAGCAAGTAACTACATCTCCTTTCTCTACCACAACAACAAATCAACAAGTACATTCACATATAAGACAACCATACACATGCGAGTATGGGGTAAGTATATCATAAACTGAAATTGACATATAACAATCAACATGATAACATCATCACATCTATCCATGCATAAGGTAAAATCATGACATCATAAACAAGTATCATCATCAAATAAAATGATATCAGCTCACATGAAATGTGGCCTAAAAGAATTCGGCCAAACAACTGAAACCAATGCCTAAAGAGTACGGCATCCTAAACTAAAAAGAAAAACATGAGTGGGTAGTACACCTAGGAAAAGATGGTCAAATCATCCATGTAGATGATTATGCACTAATTCACAAGGCCCTAAAACGAAATGTCCATAGCCTTTTGAAATATAGCCCCTGTGTTAATCAAGCCAAAGGGCATCCTCCGATATGCAAACGTTCCCCACTTGGTGGTGAACATCATTTTGTCTCTATCTTCGTATTTAACCATGACTTGGTTGTATCCGAAGTACCTATCTAATAAAGACATCATCTGTGACCCATTCACTATCTGCAACACCTCATCCAATGAGGGGAGAGGGTGATTATCTTTCTTGGAGGCTCTATTCAAATTTTAGAAATCCTTGCAGATGCAAATTTCACCACTCTTCTTTCTAATAGGGACCAAATTGGCAACCCACATAGTGTGCCAGATTGGAAAGATTATCTGGGATGACAATAGTTTCTCCACCTCTTGATGAATCAGAGGCTCAATCAGCAGGTTGAATGGTCGTTGCTTTTGCCAAAAAGGCTTAGCATTCGGTTTCAGGGGGATGGTATGAGTCATAATGGCTATGTCATACATCTTTAAATCCTCATATCCCCATGTGATCACGTCTATGTATTCTCAGAGAACCACAAGAATCTTTTCCTTCTCTTCAGGGGAGAAGGAAGTACCAATATGTATCATCTTTTCTTCACCGGACTGGCCAATGTTTACTTTCTCAAATTTTCCTCCCTTAGCGGAGGATGACATCTTTTCCCAGCCTCGAGGGTCCGAGTCGAAGATACGTTCGAGCGTGACCATCCCATTTGGGATGGTGTTGGTAGGTAGGTCCATGATCCCATCATCTTCATCACCCTGTCTAGTATCATCATGGTCCTCTTCTTCTACTATCTGGTCCTTGAAGACGCCAACATTGGCCGTGAAGGCCAGAATATGGTGATCATCCTCAAAAACTTGAAAGTGGGTAACATTATCTAGAATGGACAGGGTGGGGATCATCTCCACGGAAAATCTCCAGAGTCATGAGTCGGTCATGGGCTCAAGTGTGCTGGAAGAAACAACAAGGGCATCTGGGACATAATTTCGTCACCGAGGAACAAGATCAATGCCAAAGGCATCAAAATCTTCAATAAGGCTCCTTGCCCAATTGTGGTGTGCAGCTAGCCTCTTATCATGACACATGTACTAACTCTGGACCTATTTGACAATCAACTCTGAATCACCCATAGCCCAGAGGTAGGTGATCCCTTTCCTTAGTGAAAATAGGAGTCCAAGGACCAAAGCCTCATACTTCATAATGTTATTTATGCAGTTGAACTATAGCCTGTAGGATGCGAGGAAGGATTTCCCTCGTGGGTTGATTAATTTGACTCCGGCCCCACAGCCTTGTTTGGATTGGGACCCATCAAACTTAAGGGTCCATAGGTTTTCACTTGTAGTTTGAGGCTGGGGAGGTGGAGCAGTCTTTGGATTGATTTTAGGAGACTTGGGAGGAGCTTCCTCCTGCACTGATGGCGCATGGGTGAGGTTTTCCTTCGAAGGGGTTTTAAATTGAGATCCATGAGGAAATTGCACTGAAGTGCTTCAAGTAGGAATACTGGATTTTAGCGAATCAGCTATATGTTCTTTGATCCAGAAGATGTCAATGTGCTGGGTAGCGATGGAAAGGCAAGGCTCACACTCTAGCTCTGAATGTTTCTGATAGTGTACCCAACAACAAGTGCCAGATAGAAGTGTAGCAGGTGTCGCTGTGGCACCTTAAGAGTTAACCTCAACACTTAATTTTTCCTTCTAGGTCCTGGGTTCTCTGCAGAACTATGGGATCCTCCCCAGGAGTGAAATTGAACATTAAGATTTCAAGGGGTTGGTACACCCCAGGGGAAGTCTTAGAGAAGAAGACCTTGTTAACCCTCCCAACTTTGGTAAGGGCCTACTTCATCTGGGGCTTAATTTCAACTTGGATTTTGTTCGATTCTCCTTCCTAGGGGAGCCACAAGTGGGAGAAGTCAGTTGAAAAGTATCCATTCAATGACTTAGACCAGATCCAACTTAACAACATCCCATAAGTCTCTGGGATGTCCACCACTTGGATATGTATTATGCTGGCTATTTTGAGGTCCTGAATGAGGTGTATCTAGACATTCTTCAATTCTCCCACCATTTTCACAGTATTTTTATCCAATTGGATTATAGCACCATGAGATGGGGTGGGATGGAATCCAAGCTTCTGGCATATGGATAGGGGCATGATGTTGCCTGAACCTCTGAAGTCTACTAGGAAGTTGTGTATGTTTTTGCCTTGTATGTTTAGGCCTTGTACGAATGGAGGATCTTTGTTATTTCCTTGGAAGACAGCCGTGTTGGCGTCCTCGAAAGAGATAGTCTTGGGCAGGCGACCGACAACTTCTGGGTTTCCCAAGAGTTTTAGTAGAGACTTCTTCTGCTCAAGATAGTTTAGAAAAACCTCCATCAAGGTCATGGAGGTGGTGGTTTGTTCTAATGCCTTTGTGATGTCAAATCTTCCTCCCGTGAATTGGTGGCTTCCCTCGACTGGGTCTTTTTCTTGGTTAGAGCTAGAACCTTTTAGAGGGACAGACCGATCAGTTGTATTGTCCCAGGGAGGAGTATCTTTGAGAGGTGTCGGCGTGTAAACTAGTCCTTTACCAGCCTGGCTCTAAGTATTGTAAGGAGCCCATGGGTTGGTGAAGAGATTGGCCTCAAAGGTCAGAATTGATTCATCAAAGAATCCCAAAAATTTAGATTCTTCTTCATCTTCTCCGGAGGATCTGATGAAGAAAGTCTCACAGGTGAATGCACTATGAGTTGGATCTTGCACGGGAGGTTCTAGGGGAGTATGGTCAGATGTTTGTTGTCTATCTAGCTAGGAAATCATGATGACCTTCTCTAGCATGGCACAGTTTACCTTGTTGTGGGAGCCTGTATCATGTAATCTACACCAATTGGTCATGGGCTGGAAGTTTGTGACTGGTGTGAAATGGGATGGTCCAGTATCACTTTGATTGGCATTTTGGTTTGGAGGCGAACCTCCAGTGTTCGCGTTATTGTTCCACTGCTGTTGGTTGGGCCGAGGCCCATTGTTGAAGTTTCTTCCTTTGGCATTGTTGTTTCATTGGCTGGTGAAAATATGCCCTCTTTGGGAATTTGAGTTTTGGAATGTGTAAGACCCCGCCTTCAGTTGACCCATGTCCATAATCAGGGTGGACAATATTCATCGGAGGGATTGGACCTCGGTGGTCAGCTGAGTGTTTGTCTCACAATGTGATGGTTGTTGTTGTTGGTTCCCTAGGAAGGCAATAGTGTTTTTCAGAGTCGCAAGCGACAATCCTCCAGCCATGGATGACTGGAAGAAGGGCACTATGGGTGGTTTTTCCTATGGTTGTTGTGTCTACTATGGCTAGTTCCAAGGGAAAGATTCCAGACCCAGTATTGCCTGAGTTTGTGATGGATAAATGTACCGGGCCTGCTCGTCTATCGGCGAGGGTGGGGGATTCATCACCATCATGGGGGAACCCATTGCCAAATTAAGGTTATATCCCCCAGCATATGCAGTTCCACTGTGGATCATGTTGAAAGGCGTGCTCTGCCCAATCTCACCTGGGGATTTGTTGAGACCGCACAATAGTTCTAAGGCTAGGTTGTAAACTTTTTCCAAAGTATCCCGGTCGCCCGGGGTAGTTGTTTTCTAGAGGAGAGTGGTAATGAAGGGGTCCATCACATTGAGATAAGTCTGTATGGTTACTTTTGAAGATGGAATGAAAGGGTCCATGCACCACTTCAGGGTGTGCTGGAACCGGTGATTGAATGCTGCAAGGGGTTTGTTTGGTTCCTTTTTTATGGAAATGAACTGGCTTTGGGACCAAGTTGGGTCCACGTGTATGTAGAAGGTAGAAAAGAAGGTGTCCTCCATATCCTACCAACTATTGATGGAGTTGGTGGGAATTTTAAGGTACCAGTTCAGTTCGCCCTGTCCCAGAGATAGGGGAAACATCCAAGTCACAACATCCTCAAGTTGGATCCAGTGTCAGTTCGTGGCATCTTTGTATGCCTGCAAGTGTTCCTCTATGGTTCATGAGCCTAGGTGCTCATATCATGGGTAAATATTTTCCGGGTGTGAGGGTAAGTCATTGGTTGTGCCTAGAAAAGTTCCCATAGGGGACCCAATATTACTGAAGTATGCAGCCATTTGGGGAGCTAAATTTTGAGTAGGTTGAATGTTGGTCCCCAGGATTGTCTAGGAAGTTTAGATATTTTGTGTTACACTAGACCCCCAAACAATAGTGGTTGGTGTGGTTTTGGGGGCCTGCTTCTTTTGAGTAGGAGGCTTGAGTTTGACAAACCTTCTAGGGTTGGGGCCTGATCTAAGGGTTCTTTCAAATCTCATTGGGGAGAAAGACCTAATCCCGTTGAAGGCTTGACTCCTAAAACTATGGCTTGGGGAACTCTTGGGAGGTGTAAAATTAGAATCACGAGAGGGGGACGAGTTCATGCCCTCCTTCTAGCACCAGTTTCTTTTGATGGGACTCTTGTGACTGGGTCCACCAATACAGGTAAGTTGTCACTGGGTACCGAGGTACCGGCCAACTTCTCCTGTAAAGGTTTTTCAGGGAAATGAGATTCCCCGGGCCTCCAAGCATGTGAGAGTCGAGTCTCGACGGTGCGGGGCTCAGTTGGGAGATGTGACTATTTTTGAGGGGGATAGTTGGTTATCTTCAACTCATTCTCTCTGGGGATTCAAGTAAGTGGGGGTTCCTGCAAGCACACATTCACTTAACAAATAAAATTCAAAAGATACTACAGAGTTAGAAATATTTCATCTACCTACAGTTATGATAAACATCCTAAACATCAACAATTCTCCAACACAATACACTAAATACTAAAGAAAAATACAACCATCAGTTCATATTTCATCAATAGCAAAGGAAAGGAGGTTGTTAATCTACTTTAAGCTTTAGAGAAAAGGACATGAAGTACTCAAAGCATAAAATACCGTTAACCCAGAAGACAGAATTCCAACAACACCATTGAAAGAATTTTTCCTTCTTGATTAACTTTTCTTCCAGCAAGCACTGGTGCATGGTACAATGGTGGCTCCAAGGGAGCATCTAACTACTGAAACTTGGAAACTATGGAGCATTGAGCTCTGCAACTGAGAAATGAAAAACTATTTTTTCTATTAACTTGTGGGCTACAAAATCATCAATTTCACCGACCCTTGGAATGAGGTCAGACTTATTATTTATACACATACACATCTAACCCTAACCCTAACTTGTGTTACACTGTACAATAAAATACATTATACAATGGCTGGTACTACCTGTGCCACTCTACAAAAGACCTAGAGACGGAATAGGCCTGACATGTCAGAAGAATAAGACAAGGGGGTGGAGTGGAAGAATTGTCCTCGAGAAGAGAGCTGAGAAGGAGAAAGAAGAAATCTAATCCCCCAGGGATCGAGGCTACATGCCTCATAAATGGGAAAAGTGGCACCCTGTCTCCGATGTGCCAGGTGTAACATTGAAGCGGCACCTTGGGAAGACCATATGTCAGAAAACCAGTTGCCGATCCGATGTGCCTTGAAGTAGCTATCCACCTTCTAAAAACCTTTATTAACTGCTTTGAAAGTGACCAGTCAGCCTTGGGGACCGGGACATGGGTCACTGAAAGAATACAAAATGTAGGATCCAAGACTCCAAGATCTGGGAACTTACATTCCAAAAGAATAAATAATACAAAACACTTAGGTTTTCTCTAGCCCCCAGAGAATCTCTATTGTTGCTTACTATCATTGAAGGTTTGGAGGAGATGAGAAATTCTATCTTCATCGATGTCTTTAAGTCTAGGTCACCGGTACTTGGCCACCTCAATCTATTCTCCCAGGTCCAGAACATTTCCCTTAAATTCATCGTCCATATTTTCCGCATCATGGCCACTAAGCACCATGCAAGTTATTCATGTCATTTTAGCTCCATCCATCCCCTTTCCCCTTTGGGGATTGATACCTTGATTTCATTAACTCGTCAAACTTCCCCAAAACATATTCCTCCGGTGTGCATTTTTCGGTGCTAAATGGATCAGCTCCGGGGACCTTTGAAACAAAAGACTTGTATAAATTAAAATAATATTTGACTGCATTGACCTTATCCCGTAGAGTCCCCACTAGTTTCTTGATTACCCCCAATGTGAGGTCAAGTCTGGAGTGCTGGGTCCTCAAAAAATCAAATGACTCTTCTCCTAAAATTCCATACTCAGAAACAATCTCCTCTCTGAGGCCAATGAGTTCCTCTAGTTCAACCTTCCATGCCTCATAATTCTCGATGTCCCCCTCCCATTTACTGATGTTGGTTTTGGCCTGATTTAATACGTGGCAGGCCGCATATAAATCTGGGAGTGTGGACACCAGGAAATGCCCGATGTTTCCCAACTACAAGGTGACCCATTCGTCAACCGCTTGGGCCTTTTTCTTCAGCACCCGTAATGATTCTATATCGCTCTGTGGAAGTGATGCATTTGAAGTAGAGGCCCCTAGAGGAATAATGCTAATAGGCCAGGCTAACTCAATGAGCATCCCCATGAGGTTTGCATTTTTCTCCCGTTCTGCCTTAAACTTTTGAGCTTCTTTTTTGTAGTGAACCTCTACTGCCTTGGCTACTTCTTTCAACAGGTCCAATTCACCCTATTTTTCTCTCTTCCCCAGTGACACTTCTGTGACATTATAATCTCAGGCCTTAGCCATTGCCTCATCTACATCTAGGGAAGGTTTTGTGACTACTGCAACTTTTTCCTCACCAGGCTTAGTTCGAAGAGTGTGAACCGTCTGGGCTTTCTTAACCTTAGGCAGGTTCTGTGCCTGAGCCATCATCTCCACCAAAGAAATATGAGCTCTGGGTATTGATGGGGCCTTTCTCTTTCAAGATTCTACCAACCACTATGGTGGTTGGGGTGGTTTTGAAGCCAAAATATGCTCTTGTAACTATTCCCCAATATCCTGTTCTGCCCCCTCAATTGTGTGAGCCTCTTCCGGCTCCAACCCTTTGTCTTTCAATTCACCGACGATGTTTTCTCCGGTCATACTTGTGTCCTTCTGCCCATCTATATCTTCAACAATATTTGGGTCCTCATCGGTTCCCCTAGGGTTTTCTTCTTCTTCCTCTTGTCGTTCTTCCTCAGCCTCTGTTGCTGGGATGTCTTCTTCCATCAACACATCCTTTGGTAGTGGGGGAGGCAATGGGCCAAGATTCAACATTTGGGTCACAGTGATTACCTCCCCAAATTTTACCTTCAGGAGTGGCACCTAGAACATGGCGTTTGGGTTCACGGTTGTTCCCCTGGGTCTGGTTTCCCCAACCGATGCCATTTGTTCATTTTGCCTCTAGTCGGATACTCCCATATCCTATATTTTTGGGACTTCAGAGGCCATCTCTTTCTCTGCTCCCATTTCTTCTTCTATTTGTTCATCCTACTCCTACATGGGTTCCTATTCTGGAGCTTCCTCCTGCTCTGGGATTTCTTCCTCTGGCTGTGCGATATCTCCCTACAAATTCTCAAATTTGTTAGCACTAAATACATTGTCAAATTCTTCTTGAGGGGGAGGATTTTCTGGGACATGAGTGGGCTCTTATTCATTCTCTGGCTCTGGGGAGTCAGAAAAAATGATTTCTACTTGTGGGATCTGTGGCATCCCGAGCTCTGGTTCTACCTTTGGCTTTGGATTAAGCCTTTTCTTCTGCCTGGTGACCAAAGGAGGCCCTGCATCCCTTAGGACTACCTACTCCTCTTCTGCATCCATTCATGTCACTCTAACCATTAATTTTTCTAGTGAAGGGGAAGAGGGAGGATGGATAGGTTTGGTCATCAACACCGGAGTGCCAACCGTGTGATTATTCTATCCTTCATCTACTGGGAGGCCGCTAGCGATTATTTCAATTGCTCCTTTACAGGGTTCTCCTGCAAGGTTGGATTTCCCATTATTCCCTTTCCTTTATCCCGTCCTTGTGAAGAGGTTCCAGCCCCGGAGGAGGTTCCAGCCCTGGAAGTCAGCCTTTGTATTATTGTAGTGGCCCTGCGGGTACTCTCGAGGCATACTCTCTTAAATTATTCATGGCTGCACTTGACCATGTTGCGATTGATTTCGTCAATGGTAGGCCCCTCTTGGGTATTCTAGTCTACCGGTGGGAGAGCCAACTTATCAATCCATTTTTCCTTGTATTGGGGATCTATTGTGGGTCCGGCATCTGAGGAGATTCAACCTTTCCATCATTCCCATAGTCATCCATATGTAATGTCAGTTCCAGACTTCAACATCATCTTGAAAATCTTCCCAGAAATCCTCCATGTCATATCGGTGGGGTTCTGATGCCTGGGGAAGTGCCAATGTAATTTTGCCCAGCGGATCAAAGTTCTTCTGTGCTAGATAGAATTCTGCCAAGTTTAGGCTTTTGAGCTCACTGTCTGCCTCCTTGGCTGCGGACATACTGCATAAGTAATTCCCACAAGTGATTGGGAATGGAAAATTTGTCACCTTCTTAAGGGTGTACAAGGCATGCAACTCTAATATTTTCCTGTAATATTCCAAGAGAATTATCTTGTTCCCACAATGTTTGGGAAACAAGTAGGGTTTCCTAGAGAAGTCAGTTACCCTTATGTAAGTATGTTGTTGGAACTGGATATAATAATGACCATAACTTCTGACCAGATCCATTGCCTCCTTGGAGAGGCGGTATCCTACATCCCGAGTAGGCGTGAGCAGGTTGTAGTAGATGAAGGCATCGTTCACCCAGTAGAAACTGGGGAACCTAGCCTCCCATTGAATTTGTGGGAAATAATCCCAAGGAGCCTTCTAACCTGGGCCGATCCAAAGTACACCTGATGTGAGTAGCCCATTGGTGATGAGTCATTATTGCGCTAAGACCCAAAGAACATAGGAGGTCATGTAGAATTTGCACTTTTGGGCCACCTGAAGGAACTGAGAATCTACATGGTTAGAAATAATGGCAGCCTAATCAAAGTACTCCCTGTTGGTGGTGATGCTGAGAAAAAATTAGTACATCCACCCTATGAATTCCTGGGAATGGGGTTGCCCGAAGATCTGGCATAGTGTTATCATCCGCATTTGGATGCTTTCCTTAAACTCAAACTGAGGTATCTCTAGTTTCATTTTCTTGGGGTCCCTCTTCAAACTCTTGAGCCAATGGTTGTTCATGTATTGCCAAGCTGCAACCTATAGCTACTGAAATTGAGCTAAGGCATCATCTCTGGTAATGACAGTTGGGTTGTCAAACTGAGAAATCCCCAAACCCACCCAAAAAGTACCGGTGTTGAGAGACACCATGGGGGTGGGATATCCGATCGGGACTGGGGCTGCGAGCATGATGGCATGGATGGAAGAGTTGTAATGTGCTGCAAGTGTGAGGATGAGCTCTAGGGCCTATATCAAGCATGGGAAATAGGTGGCCTTAAAAATCCTGGAATCACCGACGCTAATCGCTAGCAGATCCCCAGACTGTCACTGAATGAACATTATTTTGATGAGGGCCTGCATCTCGGCCCACATTCTGACATTGGTGTCAGTAATTAGCTAAACTTGGGACTCTATCTTTGATCCCATGATGGTGTTATCCCTCAGGTACTTCATGTTGAGAGGCAATTTTTCTAAGGCCCTCTCCATTTTGGATCTGACGGCTGCCCTGGTGACCGCCATGCAAGGAAGTTTCGGGCTCCCGGGTGGTGAAGATGTGGAAGCCTCAGACATAATGAAGGTGTGTTTTTCTAAAAACCTACAAGGAAAGGTGACCATTAGAATTTTTAGATAAATAATAATCCAGAGATCTTACCGCCGAGGTACGTTATTTTCCTGAAAAGTTAGTTTGGGTTCAAAAATCCTGAAAAGTATATATATAATGCAAACTCAGAAAATTAACCCCTATCTGGGCTCGGGGGTTTCAGCATAGTTAATGGGAGTAAGATGTGGGTTGAAGACAAAATACTTGAGGTCTAAAAAACTACCGTTGGGAGTTGTGAGCGAAAAGTGAGCCGTCAGGCCCATGTGAATGTCACGTGGCTATGTAATAATTGGGGAGTTATGGCGACAGTGGCGCCAACTGTTTGAACATGCAAAAAGTGGAGGCCATTTAGACAAATTTAAAAGCATATGTGGGACATAAATGAAATATTAAGGCTGGCTGATAGAGGAGAGAGAAAACCACCTGGTTGAAACCAACCAAGAGCCGAGCTTCAACCAGGTAGTATTTTCCCTGGGATGAGGTTGCAAAATTGAATGGAAAATAGGTGAAGCATGATGAGCTCAACAAGAGACCGGGAAAATATACATAGAATATACACCTAATTTATAGTGGGGCCAAAGGACATATACACAAAAATGGAGGATATACAATAATATACACTAAATATACATATCAACAGATGCAGAGTAGCTACCCTAACAAAACAATGCCAAAAATGTACACCATATACAATATCTTACACTACACAGAGGGAAAACAACCCTTTGGTAGAGCTGACCCACTAATGGGTGGTGAACCAGATGACAAAGACACAAATAAAAAATGGAAACAAGATAGCTGAAACGTAAACCAAAAATAATGAAAAAGCAGAAAAATGGAAGAAGAAATGAAGACACCAACTTGGAACCCAAAGAAAGGCAAGGAAGGAAAGGCACCCTTGACACTCTGCAATAGCTTCCACATCCAAATGATCACCAACCAGCACCAAAAACAACTGGTAAATGCTCAGAAGAGATCCAAATAACTCACACTTAAACTCGCTCAAATCGCTCTGAAATCGCTTAAGTGTTTTTATCACGGTAACTATGAAAATGATAGGTGATTCCTATTTATACCTGAGGTGAAAAGTGAGTTACCTTACCTTCCAAAAACTCCAAAATAGGAAGACCTCCAGACTTTGGGCCCAAGGATTCCGTGCGACCATACCTTCTTACGAAAAGAAGACATTGTGGCAGAGAATCTTGGAGTCTGGGGTCCGGCTCCTAGAAAAGAAACAATCAACTTTGGGACCGCATCCTGGAGACACAAGGGACAAAAAAAAAAAGAAAAACCAACACCGTGGGATAGAAAACTTGGAGAAAGAAAAAAAAAAGAAACAAGCAAAAGGAAAAGGCAAGAGCCAAAAGAAAAAAATAAAAAAAAAGGGGGACCCAAAATTTTGCACACAAAATGTAGGGACAGGGATGCAGGGCATAACACATTGCATATATATGTTTATGCCTAAATAGACACGACTATAAACAAGACCTTAGTCAGCCCAAAAACAATATTCACAACACTTCCAAAAAAATTGGCTTAAGCGTGTTTACAACAATGTTTAATACATGATTACAAACTTATTACAATAGGTTCTTAGCCTTTACATAACAAAAGATTACACGCTAATCAAAATAATGAAGTCGGCTTCATACTCTGTATTCTGGATTGCTAGTGTACCTGTTCTTTTTGTAACTTGTCCATACTTCCATTTCGTACCATGCATTTATAGTGTAAGCATAATAACATACCATAGAGCTTAAGTCTAAAAGTGCATATCCTGATGTGATCATACGCACATACGTTGATGCCCTAATTGACTGCAAGTCATTGTTTTGTTCAGTCTTCTACACTTAGTCAATTTTCACTTCATAGTTTACTGTCAAAACTTCATATGACTTTGTTTCCATAATGACAACACAAAATAAGCCATATACTCCCTAGGAGTCAACTTGCCAACAATCTCCCCTTTTGTCATTAATGGCAACAAAGGAATGTGGCCAAGTTACTGAAAATTGACTAGCACCCAAAAACTATCTATTCTCATATACATATATAATTTATTCAATATATACATTACTCCCCCTTTGACATTAATGAAAAAGGTGTCAAAAAAATTGTAAGTTTCTATATCTTAACTCCATATATACATTTGGATATACAATCTGAAGATTATTTATCTCTTGCTGCCAGAATGCCTTCATTGCATCGACTGTCTGGAGATGAGCGCATAAAGCATATGTGAGCTTCTCCATTTTTATCAAATCCATGCATGGACCTTGATCATACATGACAATAGTCACATCAATTTTTTTTTATGTTCGCATCTAGAACTGCTAAGGAGGGCGCAAGTGTATTTCTCAATTGAGTCTGCCTGATCCTTATCTTATTGATCTCCACTTTAGCTTTTTCTATCTTGTCTAGTTGACCTTGATAGATACTGTTGCAGGTGTTCATATCTTGCATGGATGTTTCAACTGATTTTATAACACTGTCAACCAAGATATTTTCCTCCTCTATCTTTTTGATGTGTTCAGAGGTGATTTTGCATTTGTCCATGCAGTTTGCTATAACTTTCTTGCCTTTTGCTGCCAATTCTTTCAACATAGACTGACCAATCTTTAATGAGTTTAGATCCAAGGTAAAGTTCTTTACCACCTCATTTAATCTTCCCTTTTTATACTCATCTTCTTCAATTCTCATGGCTGAGTCTACTAAGCTTGTAAAATGTGCTTTGAAGTTTGTTAGGATGTTGTCGACATCATCAACTGATTGAATTTTTTCTACTTTCTTGTTCGCAGGCACTAGGCCATTCAAAATGTTTACTGATTCCAAGAAGAGAGGGTTTCTCATAACCTATTTCTCTTTGGCTTTTTCCATGGCTAGCACACTAATATTTATTAAATCTTCCTCTCCCCATGCATCCAGACTTGCTGAGTCAGGAGTTAAACTTGACAATAATGAGGTAGATGGTTGAATGGATGGTGTGAATATGGTATTCTGACTAGTATTAATGCATTCAATTTTAATTGGGATCTCCATGACTAGTGTCTCATTGTTTTGATTATCTTCCTCTTTATTCAAGTATGTTGAATCTATAGAGGGAACTTGATCTTGTTGCAAAGATGTATCATCAGTGCATGCCTTCTCTGTTTCTTCCGAGTTTACAAATGCTTTGTCAACTTTATCCATGTCATTATCAGAAATGGTCATAGATATCTTGATATCATCAATCACTAAAGTATCCCCTGAATATTTTGTTGTATCAGAATTTATTAAAACTGAGGGCGTTGACACCTGTGGAACTATCTTAGGTGCATTCTGAATTACTTGTTCTACAACCTATTTAGGAGGAATTGGAGTTACCTTAGCTATAGGAACCATTGATGGATACATATTTCTATCCAGAAATACCCGCTCAAATGATTTATGAGTCTCTTCACTAACCAGATCATACTCCTTGTTCATGATATGGAGAATTCTTGTTTTGGTTCTTAGGTGTGGCTTTACTAGATCCAATAGAATGACTTTCTCATCATGCAAGCACACTGGGAGAATACTATCCAATGTTTCTTCTCTTATCCTCATATCCTCTTCAATTTCTTGCCTCTTTAACATATCAAGTATGTTCCATACCTTGTCTGGTATGATAGTTTTGAGTTCCAATACTGTCCTTTTGAACTTAATCATGTGAGAGATGACCATAGAATGAATCTCTAATTTGTCTATCTCTTGATATTTGTCATATACATTCTTGAGAGATTCTAGTCCTCCTTCATTAACAATTCTATTCCTTAAGACATTAAGACTAGGTCTGAAACCTATCTCAGGAGGATCTTGTGTGTTCTTTACCTTGCTCCTTGTAGTTCTTGAAGATGGATGACTAGTGGGCGCTTGCTTCCTTCCTCTAGACTTCTTTCTAGGTACTGATGGTGGAGATGCTTCCAGATCAATGGTGGTTGATGGCATGGATGTATCTTCATTTGATTTCTTCTTCTTCTTCTTAGGCATATCATCAGTCTTTTCCATTTTCACTTCTGTGGGAGTCTTCTCAAGTTCTTTGGCTATCTTAGCTTCTCTAGCTCTGTCAAGATCTTCTTGTGTAACACCATGAACTTCTAGGATATTTGAGGTAATCCTTGATGCCTTCCTTTTGTTGTTAGCACTGTATAAGATAGAGTCAACTTGATTTTTATTTTCTCTGTAAGTACCCCATCTATGTTCATTGGGATCCTTGGGCGTAGATAAGAGGACTTGTGCATAACCTTCAAGAACATATTCTTCAACTTCATAACCGAGAGGGTGAATCCATTTTCTTCTAGGCTCAACTTCCTCCATGCAAGTACAGTCAGTCTCCACCATGAAGCATATGGTGTCTTTGTACTTCTCAACTATTTTATCAGATATCCTGAACCTCTTCTGCATCTTGATCCTAAAAGTTTTGATATCCATGTCCATAGAATCCTTTGTACTACTCTCTGATGTAGCTTTTAGTGATATTTGAGACATAGTGGGCTTGCTCCTATCTAGGTAAAGATTTGCAACTTTACCAACAATGTTGAAGTATAAATAGATGATCAAAGAGCCAAACCTGAATATCTTGCTCTTGTCATGCTTAATGGCTTTGATATTCTCTATCAGCTATGGGCACAATAATTCACAGAGATTATACTGAGTTTTATCTCTTACTATCCTTATTTCTGCCAGAACTATTGCTGTAGACACACTATTCAGTCTGCTTGCTTGCTGAAACTTGTATCCAAGTATCATAGTGAGTAGTTTGATGTCTTTCTCCTTAATGGGATCAACATTCATGCTGCACCTATCACTTCTAGATAAGCAGACTTGTTCAACCTAATTCTTAACATCCTTGCTAGTAGGAAGAGTTGGTCTAGTCTTAGGGAGTCCAGTCATCTCATAAATTAGATCTAAAGTGATGCAGATAGGAACCTCACCTATCCAGTATAGATCATCATGTATCCTGCTCAGTAATATCTTCACCCATTCTGGCTCATAGAACTCATGCGCATTGGAATACTCAAAGATAGGTTTATCAGTGAGATGCATGTATTCCTCCTTGAATGTATAGTCTGGTTTCATCATAGAACCCATGAGAGATGCAATGCTGTTGTCTCCAATTGTTTCCTTCTTGCAATAAACATATGTGCGGATGTCTTCTACACGTACAAATCCAAGTGGATTCCTAGAGAATGCTCCTTCGACATCATCGAGTATGGACTTGAATGGATGCTTCTTAAAAACAAATCTCTTCCTTTCAGCAATGTCAAATATAACAGGGGTTTCCATACTTACTTGCAACTAGGTTAAGTAGGGTTTCATAATGATTCTAAAATGACATGACTGCTAGGGTTCCATTCCAATCGTAATCCATTCACAAACCAGCTAATCCTTCAAGCTGTAGTGCTTTGATGTTTGATTCTTATCTTCTTTCTCAATGCTTCAGTCTCAAATGCAAAGTGAGACTTTTAAGATCTTTTCCAATTTATATAAAGATTAATTACATTTAATGCTTGTTGCCGTAAAGCGGTTTATAGAGATAATTTCAAACTTTGTTCTGAATGAAGTAAAGGTGATGCATGAATGCATACAACCTTAATTCATGATCATATAAATGAATCCATAGGCGCATACTCAGAGGCAAGTATACCAGCCATGCAAGGGTTTAAAGCTAGAATATCTCCCCCTAAGACCATGAGGGTCAACTATTCAGAAGTAGAAGGTGCGTCTACTAAGGATGCATCTACTACCTTGTTCTCTTCATTATCCTTCTTTAATTTGACCCATATTTTATCTGAGTTAGCTTTAGCTTCCACAAACTTAACTTCTCCTGATTCTTCAAACAAAGACTTCTTATGATTCTCTTGTCCTTTTGTTCTTGATCTGCAGGACCTTGAGATGTGTACAACCTTCCCACATGAATGAAAAATGATAGGAGGTCTAATGTTGTTATTCATCATGCTACATTGCTTGGCCATGTGTCCATTGTAATTACATATCTGACATGTAATGTTCTGCAAGTTTCTTTTAGGTTGATTTCTCTAATTGAATTGAGTTTGATTCCTTTGGTTCAGTTGTGGCTGATTTCTTTGATTTTTTCTACAATGAATAGCCCTATGACCAAACTTATTGTAGGAGTAACAGTAACCATTGAAGGGTCTTACATTCTTACAATCTCTCACCAAGTATCCATGCTTGTTACAGGCATAGCAAGTATAGGTGACTGCCTTGTGCTTATCTTTTGGTGGTTTTGCTTTGGTCTCTTCATGATTCTATTTGAGCTTTCTTTCTTTCTTGTAATGAGTTGATCTCAATTTGAGCTAGACTATATCCCATACCAGTGGTATCACTTTTTAGTTTTTGTGCATAAAGCTATGATTGAATTAGATCAGAACTTGTGTGTAGTTTGTCAATCTTGTCTTTTGCTCTTGATAATTTAGATTCAATCTTATTCTTGATGTTTTCCAATTCTAAGATTTTCATATTGGCTTGAATAAGTTCTTCATCTAACTATTTATTTTCTTTGTTCTTCTCTTCAATAGATGTTAGGCTATCAGTTAGCCGATCATTTAATTCTTCTATGTTATCTTTCAAAGACATGTTCTTTTCATTCAACTTCTTGACCATTTCTCCCAAATCATTTGTAGAGAAAACTTTCAGATCTTTTCTTAGTTTCTTGATAAGAATTTGAGAGCCATCAACCTTTAGCTTAAGTTCCTCATTTTCTTTCTCAGATCTATCTATATCTTCAAGGGTTGCTTTAAGATTGTTTTCAGATGTTTGACTTTTGCTAAATCCATGATCTCCTCAGGTGGTTAAAATTTTCTTTCTGAGGACCAAAGCTCTGATACCAATTGTTGGAAACACTGAGAGGGGGGGGGGGGGGGGAATCAGTGTTT
>MU223645.1:3680254-3789624 GCA_018584345.1 Thuja plicata
GGTTTCCACGTTAAAATCCTTGTGTTATGTATGTATGGTTAATTAATTTAGTGTTTTACATTCTACATATGCATTTATGGATTGACTGGTATACTCTGCATATTTACTCAGTATCGGTAAATAAAATTTATTGCTTATCGGTTATCAAGGAGAAACAGGATAGACAAGGTAAACCGACAAATAGTTATTTATTTCAAATATTTCAAAGGCATGCATCTTGTTGGGATTTAATAATCTGAGAAGTATTGATTAGTGGATTAAATTGGATAAATTGTTGAGGCCACTGATTCACCCCCCCCTCTCAGTTATTACTAACAATATTTACCTTATTCAAAAACTTTACTAAGATTTAAATCATTTATAAATTTTATCTACAAATATGCTCTAAGAAATTCATAAGATTTTTATTTCTTACAGTGTTGCAAATAACAAGTTTTTTCATCTAACAAAATAATAATTAAGGCAAGAAAAATTGAGACTTTAGCATATAATCTACCAAAGAAATGATAACATAGGGCTAGGATTTGCAAGTCCTATAGTCTCCAGCAAAGTATAAATCCAATGGTGTTAAAATATGAATTCTCACTTTAAAACTTGCAACAATTATTATTTTATGCAAACTACTCACTCAATACAAAATATATCCCTTTATTAGCCTTCTGAAATGATTTGATTTTTTAAAATTTTTAATGAAATGATAAAGATACTTTAGTTTTAGTGTAACGAGATGAAATTGGTATAAAGAAGAGCTATTTTAAATTTAATATAATTTATCTTGATAAAAGGTGTGAAATACTCACAAGTAGAGAATGGATATATTCTCTAATACCCTTAGCCAAAATGAATATTTTTCATTACACTTGCAAAAGCACAAGATGAGAATGCTACGAAACTATATTATGAATCAAGATTCTATGCTACAACTGTAAATGTTACACACTAATATTATTACTCTCTACATTTGATTCGTTAAATGATTATTACAAATATATAGGATGAATAATCTTAAATCCCATAATGAATTCACTAAAATATGAAGTTCTAAATCTAGGTGGGTTGTTCAAGCAGATTGATCATCTCATTCCTGTTTGTAATTAAGTAAATAGTGTGCGTTATCTTGTATGAGAAAAGTAGGAATAATGTGCCTATTTCCTCTTACATTAGAAAGATGACTATCCAATAGGGTTATGGAGGCTCAAGCGCTAAATTAAATGTAGTGATCCTTCGCTACTATGGAAGATGATTGTGAAAATGTGAATGAAGAATCTATGATCTAGGGCTATGAAGATAGATAAAATAGATTTCTACAAAATAGAGACAATTAACAAACTAAGAACTCAATTTGGGGACCAGATCTAGAAATAAAATGATGAGAGTGACATGCACAAAAAATTCCAACCAAAATTGACTATTAGAGGAAACTTGGAGTGTAGGGGGAAACTGGACTCACCTATAATGGTGGGAGGTACCCTTGATCTACCAAAAAATGATGCAAAAATAGTGGATCAAAAGATGCAAAAACTTTGCCACATGTAACCTAGACACAAAAAGAGGGAAAGATTTTGGGAGGAATGGGTTCACTATAATTAAACGCTATTTAGGAATCAACCTTAAAATTACGTTGAAAATTGCATGAAATAAAAGGAATCATGTTGTTAGTAATGTATTAGGGTAAATTTGGATCTGGAACCTGCAATAACACAATAGATCTAACCACAAAGATCTATCAATCACAGTTAGTATCCCAAAATTTCAAGAGAGAAAGAATAATAATGGAAATGCACAAACAATAACAAATTAAATCAGTTGAAATCCAAATGCATACCTAATATTTATCCCTTATTCGTCTTCTTCTCAATGCAAATTTGTGCTTAATTGGACACCATAAGAATTCAAAAGTATGTGATTGTGAATTATGATAATTTTTTTTTTGATCGGTAAAAGGCCGAGGCTAATAAATTTATTAATATTTAAACTTTCAAATTTTACAATGTCTCCATTCTCTATGGGAACTGGTAGGAAAGAATGGAGAAGAAAATCTCCAGTCTTTCCCAGGACCCTAGGTCCAGATTACGATTTACAATATAATGTCTGAGACCCTAGGTCGACATTTAAAATTATAGATATAATGAGGGCATTCCCTCATTTACATAATAGATGAATGCATACCTTCAAAGAGTTACAGATGATACCAATACTCTGAAAACAAAATTTGGTGTCCATTACCTAGTCTATCTGAGGGGAGCCACTAGGTTGGCTATTTGCTAGTTGAATCCATGCCTTTTCCTTTGAATCTTGAGATTGTATCCCTGGTGTTTATTACTTATCCTACATACACAACCACTTGGAAAACATATCTAATGCTTTTGATAATGGTTAGAATTATCTGCTTTTAACATATTTCAGTCCTTGATTCAGTATTTTGAGACTTTACAATAATAATATCTCAACCATCTAAGTGCATAATAGTTAGGTTTTAATTGAAAATACTACAAACCAGTTGATTCCTCAAATGTATGCCATAAAATTCTAACCACAACCTATGTTACTTATTCATAATTTTTTATTTTTATTTTAGACCTATCCCATTAAATCTTCTAGAGGGAAAGGGTAAAGCACTTTCCTTACATAAGCCAACTTAGAACACTACTATCGATAGATTAACATATAACTTCTATAGCCTTGGGCTAGAACTGCTTTCCCTATGTTAGTTAGATGAGAATATAACCTTTTTGTAAAATAGTTTAAGCCCATACAGTCTTTTCTAGTTTTGAATAAAACTATTTTTTAATTGAAATGTTTTCCTTTCTATATTTATGCAGGAATATACATAATCTAAATTTGTATAAATGAATGTTTCTTTATGAGATTATGTCTCTTTATCTACGTGTAGTTACCTGTATCTAGGGTGGAGCAATGTTCTGCCTAATTACCATCCATGTTTCTCATATAGAATTACTTTAACCCTGTCTAGTTCTCAGTAAGTTCAAAGATCACGATAATACAACTTATTCACCTAAGATGAAGAGGGAAGAATATACATCACCATGCTCATTATTCATTCATCATTCATAGATAGAGAGTCATATTCTACATTGTAATGTCTCCTTGGAAATGGTATGTCAATATTGGTGCTAAGGTTTGAATCTAATTCCCAGATCCCAACTTGGTCTTCCAGGCTGAAGGAGTCAATCCAATCTACTCCATCTGAGAGTTTAACATGAAAGAAATTATACAAGAAGTTAAGGTTTCTTCTAATAGTTGGAGTCTAGGCAACATAGATATCCAAGTCATCAATTTGTAAGAATGGGAAGCCTAGAACTGGCTGGCCTCCTACCAACGATAAGTCATAAAAGAATGGTTTGGGTATAGTTAAATCCTCCTTGATGTTGTCTAAAACTTTATCTAAATTCCCTAGGTAGGAATTTTTGAACAATCTTCTTCATAAAATCCCAAGCAAAATTTTGTCAGTGCCAGTTTGGAGGGCCGAGGCTATGAAAAGAGCTGGAATGTCAGAATTAACTCTGTGCTTATCCAGATTATTGAGGCATTCTCTGCCCAAGATTCTCAAGACAACTCTTATAATTAGATGATGAGACAAGAGTAGATCACTTTTTATCCTCATTCCCAATATTGGTGTATCAAAGGTGATTTGGATCTGAGGGCCTGTTATTTTAATGGGCGTCATCATTTCCATTTCGAGTTTAGGACCCACTTATTTTTAAGAATTTCCCCTTCAGGGCTGAGTATAGGGGGAGTCACTATATATAATTGAGGCCATGCAGAGAGGAATCAACCTTGATCTATCTTTTTTTTTTTTTTTTGGAAGGTTAATAGGTAGGGGATTTGGATGGGCAGGGTCCCATATTAATTGCATCTTAATTGTTTTTATGTTTAGCAGGATTTATAAGTTTTCAAGGCAACGTAACTAAAGGTATGTTAACTTGTTTACCTTTGTTAGCTTAACCTAAGGCTGTCTAAAGAATGTTTTAATCTGTATACTCGAACCTGTTTATTTTCCCCATTAACATAAAGAACTATGGTTATGTTAATGAATATCTCTGAATATAAAAGTGTGTATATATATATATATATCAGTTTATGTATATATATAAATAAATATATGTACATATGTATATATATAAATATATGTACATATATATCTATATATATATATATAAAGATATGTATAATAAAATATATGAATTTGTTTATATATATATCTAACAGTATTTATTTATATATAATTATATATATATATATACACACACACACACACATACATATACATATATATATGAAGTATATTCACTAATACTCTATATAAGATAATATTGTATTATTGTAGCCAAATTAAATACTTCATTCCTATCCTAGAATGTGGGGTAATTCAACTAGTTGCTATTTCCTAGGGCTTGATTTCTTTTCCTAGTGGAGTAGTATTCTTGCCTCAATCATCTTTATAGATCTGGTCACACTTGTTTCCTTATGATCAGCTGCAGGATTATTATAGATGCTCTTATACTATCTTAAAAAATAATCTTATATTTCCTATTCTGGTAATTTTGTTTGCCATATGTTCATTACCTAGTAAGAAAAAAGATATGTAGACAATGAAATAATACCAAAATAAAATCAGCACAAACATTTCAGTAATAATCTACCACTTATTTGTACATGTATATAAAAAGCTCAAGTCCCTCGTAACAGAGTATTTTGACTATTACTTGCCAGTATTTATCTATTCCTTCTAAGATATGCAGAAACTATATCTATACAATATCCTCCCCTAATCCTTTGACTTATTATACCCAACAAAACTAGAGTCATATATAACTCATATTTTAATGCAAACCCTTAAGTCTTACCACTTTTTCTAATCTAGTCTTTATGGAACAGGTCACAGCTCCAATCTCCCTCACCCTTTTTGATTATGATGATGGCAACCTCTTCATCTTCTGAATCTTTCAACATTTTTGAGTATTTCTTCAGAGATGGGGCAATGATGCAGAAGTCCTCTAGTTCCATATTATCCATCACTTCTGGGATGTCAAACCCTTCATCATACCAATATTTTAAGAGCCAATCCTTGTCTACTTCCTTTTTCAGTATTTCCTTGAATAGAAAATCCATGTTTCTTTGCATTTATGGCCAGTGGGAGTCAAAGACCTTCTCATTTTTAAACACCATCATTGGAACCCTTTGATTATTTGTGATTTTGCTAAGCTTGGCTAATTCAGTTTGCATTATTATTTCTAGGAACAACACAAGTAGCTAGTTGTTGTACTATGTACCATGTTTTCTAGTCCTCCCAATATATCATCTTCAAAGATTAGCTTTGTAGCCTCCATGACATCATCTTTTTTATAGCCTGCAAAGGTAGCTAGAGCCAGGAAAAGACCTACAATGTTACCTTTGGTCAGGTATGTAAATGCATTGTCAAAGTGTTCATCCCCCATACCCTTTTCAAGTGCTCGTCTTGCCACTTCTGGGATTGGGTTGAGAATTTTGTTCCACCTTTTAGGTTTGATGGCCCCTCTGAATGCCATGGCCCGATTGTCACTGAGATGGTATGTAATAAGAATGGACTCCATTTCTGCAGAGAGATTTTCTTCCTTAGGAAATTATCCTAGCCAATGATTAATAATGCCAAATTGGCCACCTCTTGTAATTAATATAGGGCCCCAATAACTTTATGCTAAAGTAACCTTGTCCTTTGGCCTAATTTAATGGATGATTTATTGTAGTAGTACATACATATGGTTTTTAATCAATTAAACATACTACTTTCTTACTGCATCAGTATCAACTCATTCCAGACTCGTCGATCAAAATTATGAGGTGGGGTGGATCCCAGAAGTATTAATTAGATCTTTATTGTAACGACAACCTAATTATTATGGGTGTAGTGGCTAAATTCCAATATATAAAATTTATCATTACTACGTGTGTGTATTTATATTTCTATATCTGTGTGTGTATCTGTATAACTTTATAGGTACTTGATTCTTCCCGTCATCCTGAAGGAGATTTATATATTTTTTGATATTCCAAATATCTTCTGGGTCATTAAGATATGTCCACACCTATCTAAATTATGAGTACGGATGTCTTTTATGAATTGCTTTGTGTATGTAATTATTAGTATTGGAATTGTTTAAGTCAGTAGCATTGTTGATTTGGGATATATATGGCATGCTTCCATTCGTAAGATGACAGAAAAGGAGGGTTATAGATTATGTATAAAGAAATGTAAATATATACATACCTACCTACACTCACACCTATGTAGATATATACATACATATGGATAATCTTTCAGATGTGCATATCCACGTACATACATGCATAGATGTTAATGTACATACATACCTACATACCTACATACCTACATTTATTTATTTTAATAGTACCTTACATAATTATCTAGCTCTGTTGAAGTTGGGAGATGTTTGAAATAACCTTAGGTGATACCTTCCAAGATAGTTTCAAGGTGAGGAGAATGGAGATTCCCTATATATTTGAGGGACCATTTAAAACTTATTTATCTATTATCAATGGCTTTGACTCTAAAGATAACCTAAAGTAAGGTTACTGACTCAACCCTATCCAACCCAAGGAACTACCTAATTCTGAGGATTCTGATTTATGCTAAAGGCGCCTCAGAGGGGATAGACATGCCATCCGCACCCATATTAGCTATATCATCTGCCCTTTTTTTTCCTTCTCTATAAATATGATTGATTGTGATTTTGGAATACTCCTTACTTACATTGATGGCTTCAGTAAGAAGCGCATTTAGTTTCCAGTTAGGGGTAGAGCTTGTCCTAAGTATAATGGTTGAATCCCCTTCAATTTCTAGATTTTATATACCTAGATCATTACATATATTTAGTCCTTTTATGAGTGCGAGAAGTTCTGCCCTATTATTAGTCTCAATACCAATAGGGGAGGCAAATGTAGCAATTTATCTACCTTCACTATTATGAACACAACCACCAATGCCCACTATACCAGGGTTTCCTCTTGATGCCCCATTAAAATTTAGTTTAAACCAATCAAAACATGGCGGTGTCCATACACACTCAACCCTCCTAGATTTTGATAAATTTTCTCCTGGACCATAGAAAGGTGGGAGGATGAGGCCTACCCATTTACCCCTGATTTCCTTGTCCCAACAAGACATCTTTGCCTATCTTTTCTGCAGGTTCCTAATTTTATTATTATTAAATTCAATTATGCTTGCTTCCATTTTATTAATTAGTTGTTTTACATCCAACTTCACGTCTCTAAATATTCTTCTGTTACTCTTCTTCCATAATTCCCAAATGATAATTGAAGGGGCAGTAATCCATAAATTAGTATAAATGCTCCCCTTCTTTAATTTTGGCCAGGACTGAAGCATCTCAAGAATGGTATTGGGGAAAGCGGTTTGCCAGCCTAGGTTATAACATAACCACTTCCAACATTAATTTGAACACTTGCAGGTTAATAGGATGTGGTTAAGGTCTTCTTCCTCATTTTCACATAAAGGGCACCTACTGGGACCTTCATATCCCATTTTCTTGAATCTCTTTGCTGTTAGTAACTTTTGATGCATGGCAATCCAAGTGCAAATACCAGCCTTAGGAAGACAGTATTTAGTCCAGCAAAGATTTGTTGGTATATATGTCTTTGGTTTGATTTGTTTGCTTCTTATTGCAATATAGCTATCCTTTGAGTTATATTCCCCATTATTGGCCCCATCCCATACCAAGGTGTCCATTCTACCATTGAGAATTATACGTCTCTTGTTTAATGCCTCAGGAGATAAACTTCATACCTAGGTAAGTTGAAAGAAGAAAAGTCTTTCCATTCCCAACCTATACCATTAGTTGATTAGAGGTTTCACGTATATTCCTAGACCTAATTAGATTTAGTTTATCCAAAGTTTCAAACCCTCCCCATGAATCTGTCCAAAAGAGATCATCTTCCCCTGTACCTAGGTTCTAGGTGAGTTTACTAGAAATAGTCTGGTGATAATCTAACATAAAATTCCAAATTCTAGAGCCTCTAGGAGGGTTCTTTTCCCTAAATATATTTATTGGGTTATTATCAATTAAGTATTTTGATATTAAAATTTGTGCCCACTTAGCTTGTGGATTCCTATAAAGATGCCAAACTAATTTAGCTCCTAACACCTTTCCTTGATCCCCAATGTTTTTAATACCCGCTCACCCTTCATCTTTTCGACAAAAAAATTTGTCCCATGCAATCAATGGATATTTCTTTACATCACTCGTTCCTTGCCAAAAGAAATTTCTTAGGTGTTTATTTAATTATTCTTTTTTTAGCAGGGAGATTAATACATGCTAATTGGTAGATTGGCATAGAGGCCAAGAGTGATTTTACCATTGTGGCTCAGCCAGCAAAAGAGAGCCATTTTCCCTTCAAGGAGTTCATTTTTATTTTAATTTTTTCTATTGTTGGGTTCCAAAGAGAGGTTGTTCTTGTTCCCTTGTCTATCGGTAAACCAAGGTATTTACAGGGGAGGCTTCCAGGATTGAATTTTAGAATTCTACAAATTTGCTGAGATAGCTTATAAGGTGTATTAAAGAAAAATACTTCAGATCTAATTTCATTGATTTCTTGCCCTGAGGCAGTTGTGTAAGAATTAAGGATAGATTTTATCATTTTAGCTTCGCCTTCTTTGTTGGTTCCATAAAGCATGGTATCATCAACAAATTGTTGATGGGTAGTTGGTTCCATACTAATAGATATCATAATACCTTTGATATTGCCTTAAATTTGCTGTGAATGTATAGCCCTCCCCAAGGCTTCAGCCATAATGGTGAAGAGATATGGGGACAAAGGGTTCCCTTGTCAGATTCCTCTAGATATTTCAAAGAAACCTTTTGGAGTGTCATTAATCAGGACAAAGAGCATAGGTGTAGAAATACATTCATATATGAGGTTAATCCATATTTTTGCAAATCCAAAGGCTTCCAAACATTTACATAGAAATCTCCAATCAACTTTGTCATATGCTTTTTTAATGTCTAGTTTTATCAGCATACAAGGAGATTTATTGTTTTGAACCAAATGAATAGCTTCCTGAGCTATAATAATTCCATCATATATTGAATGGCCAGGAACAAATCCAGTTTGTTCCTCACTAATTAACAAGGGTAAGTGTTTTTGGAGCCTATTAGTTAAAGTTTTAGAAAGTAGTTTTTATAAAGTATTGTAGAGCGCTATTGGTCTTTAATCATTAAGTGTTTCTAGTTTATCCTTTTTTGGAATAAGGGTTAGAAAGGTATTGTTAACCTCTTTCAGGATTTTACCAAAGTTTCTAACCCCTTCTAGTGCTTTTGTAACCTCATTTCCTATGAAATCCCAACATTTTTGATAGAAGGCAGTTGGGAAACCATCTGGCCTTGGTGATTTGTTAGGGTTCATACAAATTAAGGCATCCTTTACTTAGTCAGTTGTAAAAAATTTCAATAAAATTTTGTTGTGTTGGGCTGTAACAATTTTTGGGATATGTTTGAGCATCTTATTTTGTTCGCATAAATTAGAGGATCCCATGTTATTCAATATATTCTTAAAATATTTAATTGTTTCATCCACTATCTTTGAAGGTTGTTGGAGATCCTTCCCTTCCTCTGTCCTCATCCCTATGATTCTATTTGTTACTTTTCTTTGTTTAGTACTATTATGAAAGAATTTTGTGTTTCTATCTCCTGCTTCTAACCATGATTCCCTAGATTTATGTCGCAAGAAGATCTCTTCTTTGGACAATATATCTTCAGATTTGGATAGGAGGGACTTCTCTTTGAGATATAAAGTCTCATCCATTATGAAGCTAATCACCTGTGAGTTTACCTCCTTCAGTTTTTCCTCTAAAGCCAATTTTTTTTGAAAAATATTACCAAATTTCTCCTAATTCCATTCTAGCAGTTTTCTTTTGATAATCTTAAGTTTGCTAGCTACTATATAAATTTTTGTCCCAGAGACCTAAGCTTCCCCCCACCAATGTTTAATAAGATTGAGGAGGTTCTTATCTTGGAGCCACATTTGTTCAAATTTAAAAGGACAATTCTTTGGCCTAGAGTCAACAACAATTTGTAACTGGACAGGGTAATGGTTTGAGCCAGAAATGGGGAGTACTTGTGCATTAAAGGTTTCATTAACCTCAGTCAGGCTCCCATGGATATATAATCTATCAATATTTTCTACAATATTACAAAAAAATTTCCTCCTGTTGTTCCGTGTGAAGGCATTATCCTCTGTTTGAATTTTCAGTAGCGAGTTTCTAGAGACCCAATCATTAAAATCATTAGCAGCCTGAGGTAGTTTAGTACTACCCCCTCTCTTCTTAGAGAGCTTAGTGATGGTGTTAAAATCTCCCCCAATCAAGCTTAGTTTGTTAGGGTGAGCACCAAGGAAGGTTTCAATCTCTGTCCAGACTAGGAGTTTATCTTTTGATTGTGTAGGACCATACACATTAATAAGATTGAAAACCAAGTTATTTATGAAATTCCTTACCTCACCAGCCATCCAATTTTGGTGTTTTTCTGAGATAAAGAAGGGGATGGATCTAGGATCCCAGATAATTGCTAGACCCCCAGAAGTCCCTATAGCCGGTGACTCTTCTAGGTTTCTAAATCCAATTTTCTTATTAAAAGTAACTGCTTCCTCCCTACACATCTTTGTCTCCTGAATTAATACTAACTCTGCCTTAGTGCTATTTATATAGCGGTGAAGAATCCACTACTTTTTAGGGGCATTTAAACCCCTAACATTCCATGATAGGATGATCATATCCCCTTGGGAAGGCCCTGCCCCTTCCCAACATTAAAGAGAGACGTAATTTTGACTTGACCTAAAGCTTCTCCATCTCTAATCCTTAGTTCCCTATTAGACTTCCTACCCCTCTTTTTTGGGATCCGACCACAGTCTAGGGTCTCTCTAATAATATGTGTGTAGGAAATTCCATAGGACTCTGGATCCTTAGTTTCTAAATTATCTATTTCAACCAAAATGTTAGCCATGGTCACAAAATCATCTAGAATTTGCATCTCCTCAATGCCTTTGATAAGAAGTGACATCTGTAGTAACAATTCCTCTTTATCACATATTTCATCCACAAAACTATAAAGGAGTTCTTCAGGAAGGGTGTCACCAACAAAATCAATGATGATTTTTACCTCTTTCTCTATTTGGTCATTCTCATTAGATGTCGTCCCTTGATCTTCAGATTTTGACTGAAGATTGATCCATGACCCATTCGATATACCTTCTATTGAGAGCCAAAAATTTGGGGGCAACCCAGGCACCTTGGAAACTAAATACGAAGGAACCTCTCTAATCTACCCATCCACCAGAGGAGAACCAAACTTGGCTCCCTCGGGTAGTATCACCAGACCATTCTCATGGAGATAGAGGGAGGCATCACCTATATTGTTGTCTCCCACTGATAGAGGCCCTAAGCCAGGCATATAATTAGAGGGACATATACCACCAATTCTATTAGGGCCCCCCTCTAATAGAATATTAGTATCTCCTAACAGTTCTGCAATAGTTGCATTTCTATCCAAGACTGATCGGGCTGGAGAGGAAACCCATATCCCCTGAGATTATGAGCCCTGCCAGTTATAATTTTCTTGAATGTTATCCTTGCTGCTAATACTTTCTCCTAGAAGAAGATCCTATATATCTTTACCTAATTCATTATTTTTCATAAGTGAATTATCGGAGGGAGCAGATATGTGCAATACATTCCTATCCTTTCTAGATGACATATTCAATCCAATCTTTGTGTGTAGTTTTGTTTGGGGACTTAGATGTAGGAGTTGCCATACCTTGTTAGAATTTAAGAGAACCATATTAGATGTTATGGGAGTCTGTCAGGAAGGGGATTGGGTAGTGGAAAATAAAAATTGTGCATTTGAGCCAAGGGATTTAGGCACCACACCCAGGGATAAGCTGTGGAGAGAGATTCCTATGTCATTTTTATCTTGAATATGATCACTGGGATTTGGGGATGAGATTAAGAAGCCCCCTTTATCCTGAAAAAAGGACACATTTTTCATATAGGGTTCACTCTAGTTACCATCACCTGATTTATGTCATGCGTAATTCCCAAGCAATGGATCGGCCGATTTAGGACATGTGCCAAGTTTGTCCAAATTTTTGTACACAATAATTGGGTTTATTATATGAATTAGTGTTTTTCCTTTAATTTCTACAAGTGTTAAATTTTTTGTTGTTAAGTCCATCCTAACAATGATCACTATTTCAGTATCTAAGGTCTCTTTATCTACAAAGACTACAAATTTTCCATAAAGGTTTCTAATTTTTCTTAAAAGTTCATCGTTCAAGAATTCCACAGGCATATTTTTTAGCCAAACAAATCTTTCAACTTGAAAATTAGTTAATTTTGTAGGATCAAAAAATGGAGACCAATCAAACACTAAAAATTTCATACCTTTATAGTTAGGGCATCCTACCCTAAGGATGTTTTGTTTAAGATCTAGATTATTACACATCATTAAGAGAAATTTTTTAGAAAAAATAATGACACCTCAAAATTTAGTTGTTTCTCTAACCATGGTGCAATTATGTTGGACGAGCAACCCACTCAATTCCATCTGCAAAAAACCCCCAAGGAGGCACACAATTCTTGTGTTTTTTCTATCAAACCATCAGTAATTTCTAAAGATAAAGCTTCAATAATAGGTACAGATTTGGTAAATAAATCCTTTCTTTGGTGTGGGGGTGTATAGGTGTCTTTTAAGGGTAACCCTATGCTCCTATGCTTCCTCTCTGAAGCCTTAATGAAACCTTTGCAATGCGGAGGAGAATAAAGTAAGGATGAAGATGACTACAGTTTACCATGCTTAGGCAAAAGCACTAAAGACTTAGGGGGAAGGAGCTGCAAAACCCTAGGAGTGGCTTCATGCATGCCAAGGGAACCATGCCATTTATGAGGGGGGAATACAAGGGAGAACCCAGAAAATGGTTAGACTCCGATGAACAAAGTTTAGAAAACCTATTTTTGATGGGTATTATGAATGAGGAATTGCGAGGGGGGACATTACTTCAAGCCGAAGAAGAGCAAAACCTTTGAGCTTGCTTGGCATTTTGCTAGTGAGCCAGAATCCATGGAGCCGATTTAACTAGACTGTAACTCTCCCAAGGAAAATCCCTAAGAGAAGACCTAGGGGAAGAGAACACCAGTCTCAGAATTGCTTCTTGAGATATGGAGGGGAGGTCAGTGCAAAAAATGGATTCCCTCATTGTGGAGAACAAAGGCTTTGCACCTCCATATTTAGTATGCGAGAAAAAATGGATCTGGTTTTCTAGATAATCAATCATATAAATTCATAGTTTGGAGTGCCAGAGTAGAGCCATTGTGACATTAAATTATATGACCTCGTAATTGTTGTAATTATAGTTGTGAATTATGAGAATTATGTGGTTGTGAATTATGAGAATTAGCTCTCATTATATAGAAAATTATGGATTTAAATCAGGATTTTGTGATTAAGGAGATGGTTGAAATATATTAAAGAGTCAACTAGATTTGATTGAAGGTTTGAATTCAATTGATTGGATAGTGAACTAAATAGATAGACTTGTTAACTCGTTTGATTGTGAGCGAACTGAATTTTATTAGATTGTTGACTGGATTGATGGGGAGATGACTAAACTTATTGATTAGTCAATTGGATAGATTGATTAGAGAACTACATAGATTGATTAGTTAGAAAAGATGGTTGACTAGTCACACTAAGACTTAGTATTAGTTAGAACCAAAAGAATAATTAGAATTAAATAAATTAGAAAATTTATATAATTGCACATGTTGGTAATAAATAAACAAAATTTATTTATTTATGAGGAGAATGAATTATCAAATTAAATAAATTATTATTATTTTTGATCGGTAATAGTTGTGTATTTTATTATATAAAAAGAGATTACATTTCATCCTTCACCAGTATTTCAAACTTGTCGAGAAATTCATACCTACAGAAGTCTCTATTCCTTTACATTTGTATCTATACTATTCAACACTATCTCCTCTATGTGCTATAATTTCAAACACTACATCCTAATCTATGCATTTAAATATTACAATAATAAGGCTCATGACTAGCAAAAACTTAATTCTTTTCAAAAGCGGGAATTAATTCTTGCTTCCCAAATCGCGCTTGGTTCCTTCAAGCTGCGTCTTCATTCTTTCTTTTCGTGGCCATGTCTAACCTTATCTGCCTCACTTCTTCTTAACCCTTGAGCCCTTAACCAGCTATGTTTTCTTCATGAAATCATTTTCAAAATTTCCCAAAAGATACTCATTTATCTTTCAAATTTTGGGTTTAACTTCGGTTTTGATACGCAAATTTCCTCCCTTTGTGCCCAATTTGAGATTGCTTTTTCCTTGGCACATTCACAACTAGCTGCAACATCATTTCCTCCTCCCAACCCTTGTGCTCCTCCATGTCCTCCTTTATTTTCATCCAGCTTTCTTTTGTCCTTTTGATCATCAAGGGTTTATCCGCTTTCAGGCAGCACTTGAGAAAGGGGATTAAACCATAACGGCGCGTGTCATCATCCTCCACAAAAAATTTGGAGATATCCTATCAAATGCCCAGAATTGACCATTCAAGAACCAAATCAAAATCTCCTAATAGATCCTCTTTGAACAAATCTCTTATAATCTGGTTTACTTCGTCAGTCTGCTCGCTAATCTCAAGCCCTCATGCTATAATAATAGCAACCACATCCAGGTTAGTTTGGCATTTAATCTTTCGCTCCTAGAATTGTTCTCCAATGACTTCAGTCACTGCCTCCACCATCTTGATAGACTTTATTTTCACCAAGCTGTTAACCTGTTCGAAAATCACAGGACCTTTAAGGCCTTCATCTGTTTATCAGAATCCAGACAGAATGTTGCCTCCATTTTTTCTCTCTATCAACTCTCGCTTCTTTGCTAACTTGCAACGGATAACAGTTGGCTTTAGCTTTGTGTACATTTATCTTTCCTAAAATTCCATTTAAGCATGATGGCCTCCCACACTTTTTAATTACTGTAAGACTGTCAGTCATTAACTACAATGAATATCTGTCCTTCGACTTCCTCATTTTGCAAGTTCCCATAAGTGACTGCCCTCACCTCTGTCCTTTCCAATCCGCAACTTATCCTTTTTTTTATATGATTAAAAGCTATGTCTACATTCACCCATGATGTCATTGTGCCCCTATTAAATTTGAAATATTATCAATGTCAAAAATATTTTGATTAAAGTCCTCAAATATAATAGTGTTAGGATTATCAAATTTAGTAGACAATTTGCTACTTTGTCGACCTCTAAATTACCCTCCCATATTGTATGGCTAATGTGGAATTAATTCATAGTGTGAAGAAGGGTTACTACCTCCCAAATTATATAGTTTATCGACCAAGTCTGGGAGTGTCCTTTCTTTATAGCTTCTATGATGATCTGAAAGTTGCCTTCTAAATGTAGTCTTTCCACCCCCAATCTTTTCCCTAGCTTAATCGCCAATAGGGCACCCTATGCCTTTGCTATATTGTTCATTCCAATTCCTATCTTCTGAGCTGCCAATGCTAACATATCTCCATCACTATTTCTTGCTAGAGCACCCACTCTAGATATCCCCAAGTTCCCTTTTGAAGATCCATCAAAGTTAATTTTTATCCACCCTATATCTGGTGGAAACCATTTTACATATTTCCTACTCAATTTTACGGTTCCTCCATGACTACCGTCATTATTATACCTAACTTTAATTCTTGGCCATTGTTTGTGTATGTATTTGTCCCAAGATGAGAAGATTGTATTAGTATATAGCTTACTTACGACCAAGCTCATAACTTCCTGTATTGAAGCATTTATTCTGCATTTAATTCTTTCTAGTGGTTCAGACATATCCTTAAAAATTCTCCTATTTTGTTCCTTCCATAGCTCCCATATTATTATCGAGGGGCTTACTGTCCAAATTTTTGAGAAATTTGATTTCCTGTGATCCCCCCACCACCATTTAAATATATCCATAAGTGATTTCAGCATCGGCCCTACAAAATTTAATTTTGTTCTTACCATTTCCCAACATTGTTGACCAAATTCACAATGCACAAAGAGGCAATCTGTGTCTTCAATAGAATTATTGCATAATGTGCACATAGATGGGCCTATAAAACCATACTTTTTTCCTCCTTTCCCCTGTTAATACCCTACCTTGAATAGATATCTAGGCAAAAGCTCTCGCTTTCTGAAAGAAATCCTTATCCCAACATAATCTATAAGACCATTCATTTGCATTTTCTTCATTTAGTAATATGTTATAACCCAACTTAGCTGAATAATTCCCACTTTTGGCTGCACACCAAATTACAGTATCTTTTATCTCTGTTAACGGAATTGGTTGATTGTTTAGAATATCTTTTAGATCCCTGCAACTGCTCTCATTCATGCCTATTATACTGATCTCCTTCCACTTCCATTGTGGTCCCAAAGGGCCTTGAAACTGTTCCATGTAGTCTTAGACTTTATCCCCCCATATATTTTTTGTGCTTGCCACCAATTCCTGAGAATTGTTAATATTTGCCAACGCTCTATTGCCATTCCAAGAGTCCTCCCAAAATGCAACATTCCTTCCATCACCAACCTGCCATGATATGTGATCACAAATTAGTGGCCTACATTCCAGAATGAAATTCTAGATTGCAGATCCTCTGATGGGTAAAAGTACAAACTTGTGTCACACTTTTATAAAGGAAAAGGACCACAACATGCAAAATGTTCAACTTTAACGACATAAAAAGTGGCATTTGTGTTTAGAATTTTAGGATGATGTAAACTAATGAAATGTGTAAAAATGCATGAAGTTTATGCCTATAATTTTTTAGATTTTTTTTGAACAAGAATTGATATAGTTTTTTAATTTTTGAAGTCCATTTTTCAATTGCTAAAAACTGCTGAAAATCTGGGGTCTAGTTCCCACTAAACAAGTATATTGAAATAATCTATTTTTCCTCTTATTCCAAAATATGTTATAGATAAAATGTATATCTAGTGTATAAAATAAGAAAGATTGGTTTTCAATGTATATTTTCTCTGTTATAACTGCTCAAAGTTGAACTTTCTGAAATCGACAGCTTTCATCTCCCACCAAATTTCCCCTATCAAATATACACTATTCAAAAAAAAAATTACATATTCTTGAAGAAGACTCTCTCCTCTAGTGTTAAATATAAATTTTAAATTTTTTTGATATGATTTACTATTTTTTTACCTATTTGAAGCAACATCTTCTCAAATGTTAAAATACCTACTTGTTGTATTTTGAAATTATAATATATTAGATCTAATCAAAATACTATAAACTTTATATGAAAATAATCTTGACTCTGAGCTCTACAAATGGGTGTTTTTTTATATTTTTTAAAAATATCATTAAAAAGAGTAGGGGTTATTGAAACATCAATTTTCTGAAATAATTTTATATCTTTGGTAATTGGTATAAAACATGCATTTAATAGATATTTGCAATTGGAAAAGTTTAACCACTTATCTAGCTTAGCTAAAATGAATCTAGCTAGACCATATGTTGGACAAAAATTATTTTTTATTTAGAAATACTCAAATTTAGCTGTGCTGATAAGTGGTCCTGAAACATGACACAACTTTGTGCTTTTACCCTGATCGGGTTTTGAACAGTAAGAATCCTATTATCCTCCATGTTGTCCAAGTATTTTTCCTTAAGGATTCTAACCCACAGTTGTGATGGTTTTGTATACATTTCCCATACAAGTTTAGCTCCTAAATCTTTATTAATTAACTGCCACCTACATAAGCCAGGTCCCCCATTTTTTTGGGTTTTACATATTGTGTCCCAAGCCACTAATGGTATTTTCTCCTCCTTCTGTCCACCATTCCAAAAAATTTTTGTCATCCTTTTTTCAATATATTTTAAAAATTTAATTGGTATCTTTAAACAGGTCATTGAGAATATCATGATTGCTAAAATCACTTACTGTAACATCAAAATGCGGCCTGCATAGTTTAGCCATTTTCCTTTCCAACTGTCCAAATGTTTAACACATCTATCTACCAAATCCTTCCATAAATTAGCCTTGGAGGCCCCTGCAAAGAGTGGAGTTCCTAAATATTTATTTGGGAGAACACCTACCTTCATTCCTAATAATCTAAGCACATGTTGCTGAATAGGGATAGATGTATTGAATAAGAACACTTTAGATTTGTCTCAATTAAAAAATTGTCCTGAAGCTGCACTGTATGTATCTGAAGTGACCTTTATTACCCTAGCCTCCCTTGCAGAAGCTTCCCCCATGAGGTATGTCTAATCTACAAATTGTAAGTGAGTAACTGGATCCATCCCTCTAGCTATCTTAATCCCTTTCCAATCACCCCGACCACTAGCTTGTTTGATGGCTCTGCCTAAAAATTTAGCAAGAATGATAAAAAGGAATGTTGATAGGGGGTCACCTTTCCTTATGCTAGTAGTGGTGTCAAAAAACCTTGGGGACTTCCATTTATAAGTATTGAGAGGCACGGAGTAGAGATACAACTTAACACCCAGTCACACCATCTAGCTTCAAACCCAAATTTACATAGCACCTTTATTAAGAAAGCCCTATTCACATTATCATAATATTTTTGGATATCAAGTTTGATCATCATACCTGAGATTTTCTCCAATTTGGTAGAGTGTATTTCCTCATGCACAACTATAATTCCCTCATAAATTGACCTTCCTGGAGCAAATCCGCTTTGTTCTGCTGATATTAGTGAGGGAAGCACTAATTTCAAACAATTTTCCATTACCTTAGCTATTACCTTATAGATAGTATTACACAAAGCAAAGGGTCAAAAGTTAGAAAATGTTTCCTTTTTCCCTTTCTTAGGGACCAAAGTTAGAAAGGTGTTATTAAAATCCTTGAATATAAAACCACCCCTTCTTGATTCCTCAATCACATCACATAATTATTTCCCAACAATGTTCCATGCTTTTTGGAAGAACAAAGCTGGAAATCCATCGGGTCTTGGGGCTTTGTCACTGCCCATGCTAAAAAGAGCCCTTTTCACTTCTGCTTCACTTATAGTCTTCATAAGCATGCTATTCTACTCATTAGTGACAAGATTTGGTAACACTTCAATGAGGTTGTCATCCACCTCCTCCATTCCTATAGTCTTAGAAAAGATTATTGAGAAATAGTTTATTGCCACTTTATTGGTCAGCTCCCCTTAAACAATAATACCTTGTCCATCCTTTATTGTGAATATCTTATTTAATGATCTTCTGCTCTTAACTGAATTATGAAAGAGTTTTGTATTTCTATCCCCTTATTTCAGCCATAGTTCCCGTGACTTTTGCCTCCAAAAAATTTCTTTTGTATTTAACACTTCATTGTACTTTTTCTTCAATTATAGTTCTTGATTGTAGAGGTTTCTATCCATCCCTCCTTGAGCCATGATTGCATTTAAAGCTGATAGTTTATTCTCTAGATTGAACTTTTCTTTGAAAATATCTTTAAAAGATTCCCTATTCCAGATTTTAAGATTCTCCTTTAGGTATTGAAGTTTTTTGAAGGAAAGAAAGGCACAATTGCCTGATCATCTTGGGGCATTTAACCACCATTCATTAATCAATGCCATAGATCCTCCCTCTCAAAACCACATTTTTTCAAATCTGAATGGTGCCCTTTCCGGAGTTGCATCTTCCAGAATCCTTAAGCAAATTGGGAAGTGGTCAGAACCAGTTATTGGTAATATTTCTTCTTGACCAAACCACTTAGTTTTTTCCCAGTTGCCCCCAAGAAAAAATCTATCTAAATTTTCAGCAATATTCATGAATCCCACCCTTCTATTCGTCCATTAATAAGTTCCATTTTGGAAGCATACATCTTGTAGTTCATTAATGCCCACAAAATCTACAAATTCCTTTTGGCTCTGATTGATCCATCCTTTCCCACCTAATTTTTTTGTTGGGGAAAGAATTGCATTGAAATCACCACCCAACAAAATAATATTATCCTTTACTTTATTTATAATCCCTATTAAGTTTGTCCGCAATTGTAGTTTCTATGCCTGACTGCATGGGCCATATGTATTGAAAGAAAAAACACTTGTACTCATTTGGAAAGATAAAACCTTTACTAATTGCTAATGTTTTACCTCCTCAACTAAATTGACATTTACACTCATTTATTTTCATAGGATTCTCAATCCATCGGAAGCACCATCGGCTTCATTAAAGAATCCACTCCATCTTCCAAATTTTCTTTTAAACTGTAAAATACCCTCACCACTAAGCTTTGTTTCCTGAAAAATGCTAAATCCGTTTGGGCTTGATCAAAACATCTCTTAGTCAAGTGTCATTTTTCAGGGGTATTGAAGCCCCTGAAATTCCATGATAGGAGCCTCATGGCTTTCAGGAAGAGGGATATTCTCTTCCCCATATTAGAAATTTTGACTGATCAGAAGCATTCCTAGCCATGGCAAACCTAGCCTTAGTTGATTTATGCCCTTGCTGGTATTTTTCCTTTACATCTAGTTTTTTTTTTAATCTTTGATTCAGTTTGACTAATAGTTCTTTGCTCCAGGATGGAAATTTGATCATTAAAGTCTAAATTATCCTCCCCAACTTCTTCCTCCAGAGTTCCATATTTTGAATCTGTGTTCCAGCTGTTCTCTTCATTGTTTTTCATGTCTTCCATATTCTTTTCCAGATTTCTGATAGATGTAATTTGAATATCCTTGCAAAATCTCAAGGCATAATCATCCATCTTTGTATTAAAATGTCCTTTATGTACTGAAGAACAATTCTCTTATGATGGAGAGTCTGGTTTGAAGCTTCTATCTGTGGAAGCAATCTTATTAGTTTTGGGGGTGGTTAGCACTTCCTCCCATGTGTCAGGCACAATCATATCCCTTACACCCTCCTCCCCCAACATATAGGCTTTCTTTAAATAAGGGCATTCTATTGGGGAGAACGGGGTCTCCTTTACTATTTGAGTGGATTTTGGTCTATCTCTATGTCTTTTTGGGATGGAAACTATATTGTTATTACCCTGCATCATAGATACCCAGGAAGGTTTTGGGATGAGTACCATTTGCTATTTTTTTCCACATATATATCCTGTCTAGCAATTATTCCGTCCTCAAAACCTATAGACCATTCAGGGAGTCTTGTTCTCTGCTTTTCTACCTCTTTTATCCATTCTATGGATTTATTGACTTCCAATCCTTTTTCTTTTTCAGTTTCCTTCAATTTCTTTGGTTGAATATCTGCAATCTCCACCTCAATTTTTAATCTCCATTCACCATGTTCCGACCCAAGAACCACATAGTCAGGGATCTGATGACATTTTTGAATATTAACAAGCACTTTTGAGTATATATAGAAATAATTACAATCAACTGCATCCTCAACTTGGATAAAGATCCCTAAGTTGTTCCCAATTTCTTTTAATGTTTCCTCATTCTTATATTCCCATGGGACGTTATGAAGTTTTAGCCACACCGCAATATTTTCCACTTCTTCCTTATCTGGATTAAAGTTAGGTTTCCAATCCCTAATATAGATACCCTTTCCATCCAAAATATAAGGGCCGCTATTTAGGATACATTCTTTATCCTTTTTAGAGGGACTAATGACTAGGAGGAATTCATTAGTTAGGGCTTTGATTACAAATTGATGACCCCAATTTCTCTCTATCCATTTTTGAATTTTTTCTATGGATGGCCATGGTCCAATCCATTTCACAAAGAAAGCCCTATCTTGCAATCTAATAACTAATTCATTCCATTGTGCATTTTTAATTAATAAAGAAGTAGCTCTAATAGGGGTTAAATCATCTACCTTTTCACCCATGATTGGTATGTTCATTGTAGGTTTGAAGGTCATGCCTTCCTTGTTAGAATCTTTTGGGCGCCAAAATTTTCCTTCAATTTGTATAAAGATGAAATTACTTGGGCGCATTAAGGATCCACCAGGTTTCCAAATAAAGGGTACTCTATTCTCCCTGCCCCTTCCATTCCACCACCCTGCATCATTCTACATTGTTTCTGCCATGGGGGAATCTATCCCACCCTATTATTAAGCCGGCCTCTACCAACCATTCTTGTTTTTAGGTTACTAATTTGTTCCCATATGTTTTGTATTGACCTATCCTTCTTATAATCCCTCTTTAGGTTATATCCTACACATTTCCTCAGCGGTTTTAACCATTGACTCTGCCCTCTATCTCTAAACCCTTTTATTCCATATTCTCTATCACCTACTCTGATATCACCCTGTTCTTTACTGCCAAACCCATATTCTCCCGATCCCTTTCCTTTCCACCCCCAATCGCCTGAGCTCTTTTCTCCAAGGTTTATGCTGCCCGATCCGTTGCACCCAACCACTTATGCCTCTTCCACCATTGCTATATCCAGTAGATCTATTACCTTCATTTCCATGGCCTCCCTAGCCATAACCTCCATAGCCGTCGCCCATCTCTCTCATTAATTAATTATCATTATCATATAAATATAATAATAATAATAATGATGATGAAGGTATTAATTAAATAATATGATTAATTAATTGTGAAGATAAGGGATTAATTAAATAATAATATTTATTTAAATACGTAACAGAAGAATAACAATTAAATGTTAATAAATAAATAATTAAAATTAATGAATTATGGAAGTAGGGGGAATATTGAATTTGAAATTTGACTATAGTTGAATGACACTAATTAATTCAATAATAAACACTATTTACTCAATTGAGATGAAAATTAGTAAAGTTTTCACACATGGACAATAGGTCATTTTTAGGTGTCTACATTTCCCCCCTCTTTGAGGCAATGTGTTTTCAGGTGTTATTTCAAAGACTAAGTGATTAAAAACATGCTCTGGTATGCCCCAGTGAGATCATGATAATGACTTGGTATTATGGCACCCCCTCAGGAAATTGAGTGAAAAATTAAAATAGATGGTTGAATTTGTTGACAAAGTGACCAGGATCACAATGCAACTGATGGTTTGGAAAAATAAGGTTAGACACAAAACTTATGGGTTGCAGAAGTCAAAAGTCTACATGTGGATAGTTCATTTGGAATGGGTGCATGCCCACCGAGGAGAGTTAGGGAGGGTATAAATAGGCCTAAAGGGTCATTTTAAAATTTATTTACACTCATAATCTTTGGAGTAACTAGTGGAGCATAAAAGCCTCAGAGAAAGTTTATAAAACTATGGAAGAGTACAAGGATGGAGTTCACATCGATGTGCTGATAAGGACCTTTGAGCATCTAGTGGGATTTCTGGACCTAATACGTGTGCCTCTTTTAGTGCATATATTTTTATATTTTTTTACATTGTTAGGACTAGGTCATAGGTAGGCTCCTAATCAAACCACATATGTAGGTCACTTTTTCCGCATTCACTGTTAAAGTGATGCAATTGACTGTTAGATTTTTACATTGTGTGCATTCGCTTATAAAGTGATGCATTTAGTTATTGTGTGATGCAACTACTATTTTTTCATGTGCAAGTGATAGATGTATTAGCCACATTTTCTAAGGAATTTTTTTTTTATAATAAAGATGCAATTGACACATGGATTATAAGCATTTTATTTCCAAATTAATTAAAATTAATCATACACATATGGTTAATTCCTTGTACACATTTGACTATGGTAGGCAAATTTTTCAATTGATGAGTTCATTTTGATAGTGACATATTAGCTTTAGCTTGATTATGTCTTTATAGCCTTTTTCTATATTATGATTGAATTGTCATTGCATTTATGACTTATTAGAGGTGAGACACTATGTTGATCACTTGGGAGATGTTGGAATATCATGCATCTATGTGCTTATATTGATGTTTTTCATTAGTGTCAACATATATCTATTGTTTGAGATAGTGACCTGGTGTTGTTATTGATATGTTGATTAAGATGATTGGTTTGGTATGACTATTGTGTTGAGGATCATATGTTGCAAATATATAGATGGTTTCGGTGATGTTTTTAACTGACTTACGTCAATTTACAAAGGTTAGCATTATGATTTGACTGAGTATGGATGTGTGATTAGATACTAGTATTTTGGTTGTTCAGGAAGAAAGTGTAATAATGTTTGTTTGGTGTGGATCGGTTATTCAATATTTCATGGTGCTTGTTGATGTTTCTAGATCATGTTCTATTCATGTTGTTGGATTGTATTGATTGGTGTGATCGCATTTGATGATTTTCTTGAGGTATGTTGATGGTCTTCATTGTTCTTCGCCAACATGATGGTGTAGCATGTTGTGAATGTCGAGGCATGATTTTTGGGAGTTGTAGCATGTTCGAGGATGATAATTTGGAGTGTTGTTGTATATTAGTCGACAAGTTTTGGATCGCAATGTAGATTGCATTGTATTTGATTAAAACATTTATAATTAGGTGTTTGGATGACCTTGAGGAATTAAGGTTGATGAATTGTATATATATGTAATATCCTTTTGTGGATTGGAGAGTGTGAGAGTGTGTGAGTGTGTGCATGTGTGGGTTGTACAGCAGCACCCATGAGTTGTTTAGGGAAATCTATTTTGTTTCAATTGTGTGTGTTCCTTATGGAATTTATGTTGTGTTTATCTTAAGGTCATGTTGACCACAGAGTTGGTGCAAGAGGGTTTAGTTCATTTGAGTCTTAGGAACTTTTCAAAGTGCAATTTGGGGCGAAGAAGTTTTAAAGCCTTTTGCTATGCACAAGTATGGTAATGGTGTCATAATGAGGTCAAAAGGGTCTAGGTTAGGTTGGAATCATGTATCAACCATAGTTAAGGTCTTTGGTGAATTTTAATGAAGGATTAGAACTCATTTAGTGAGTTTTGAAAAAATTGTCAAAAAGTTGTAAAGTTGCATTTTGCAACTTTGCAACTTTGAAATGTTGCTCGAACACCATTTTTAAGAATGGAAAAATCGATGAGAAAGATCCCTAAAGGGAAAATAAACCCTTCACCACCCTAATTAAGACATTTTTGGACCGAGGTACAAGGTTGGACACCCGTTGGACAGACATATTTTCTGAGAAATCAAGATTTATAGTTGTTTTGTGAGCATTTACTGTATAATTTCATGACAGTGGTTAGTTAGAGGATTAAAATTGGCACTGTAACTTATGCATGAAGTAGTATACATGTTTTCTTGATTATGTGTGCCATTATTTAGGAGTTTTTTTCATTTTTTTCTTTTTGTAAATAGTTTGGGTTTTGCACTCTCACTAGGTTTGTCCGGGCAGTTTGCAAAGATGGGGTTCTAGCTCACTTTCCCATTGTCCAATTTGAAAAGACCTTTAGGAAGTTTCTAGAATCCATGTGTAAATATTTTATAGGATCTTGGGCCCTCAAGTGCATAGGAGCTAATTTTAATGTCTTTTCCTAGGTGAGCCAGTGGTGAGCTCGGCTAGGGAAGACCAAGTTACAGAGAGAACAACTTATAAAGGTGCATAGATAGAAGAAAAATTAGTTTTGGAATTGGAAGATACGAGTCTTTAAATTATTTTTTGAAGAATGAAATTTCACACCAATCCATTTACTAATTTTAAACTTTGTAAGTTGTAGAGGAGCCAAAGAAATCCTAAAAGCCCTTAATTTCACTCATTTTGAGTAAGGGCACTGTACGATAGGTGGTGACCCCAAGACCCCAAAAATAATTGAGGGGTAGGAATTTGAACCAAGAATCCAAATAAAATATCTAGGGTTATTTTGGATGAATTAGGATAACATCCCTAATTTCTTAGATTAGGAGACCTAATTGGGCTAGTAGCCTTTTAGGGCTATTTTGTGAAGATTTGACAAAATCAACTTATTAGTTGAACTAGGTGGGAATCCTAACACCCATAGTTGGTTGCATTGAATTATTTATGGACACCTCAACACCTCTATAATAAAAATTTAAAAATTAGGAGGTTAGAAGCCTTTAAGGTGGTTTAAGGGCTATGGATAGTGTAGCAAGAATGCATCAAGTTTTGGCTTGATTTGGTGAATCTTTCTTGGTAGTTAGGGTGGATAGAGAAACCAGGGGATCCTTAGAGAGTAAAGATCCTATAGGTAACAAGTGGTTGGTGAATAAACCCTAGAATTCTTTGAAGAATACTAGTAGCATGAACCAGTGATTGGTTCATCCATCCTTCCTATCAGATTGGTATTAGAGCCCCAAAAGATTTGGGATTGCATAGTGCATGTCAGATTGTGAGTCTAGTGGGTCAAAAATGATGGTGACTAATGTGGAATTGGTCAAGAAGGTTGATGATTAGGAAGTAGACAATAAGATATTAAGGGAAAGAATAGCTCAACTTGAACAAGCATTGAGTGAAGTGCATACCAAAAGTGAGGAAGTTAGTGATAAGTTGGAAGGGAAAGAAGCTAAGGGGAAAGAGGATGCAGAAGAGGATAAAGTCCCCCAACTTGACCCTTTGTTGTAGGAAGAACCAATCTTGAAGGCTTTAAAAGCCATGAGTGTTAAAGCACTTGAAGGAATACCACTATTCAATGGAAAGATGGAGGAAGATCTAGTCATGGACTAGATTGAAGGCATGGAGAATCACTTTGAATGTGAGGGAGTTACTGAAGCTCATAAGGTCAAGGTGACAAAGTCAAGGCTTAGCGGCTCTACATTGACATGGTGGAAGTTCATTTAGATAGAGAGAGAAAAATAATGAAAGAAACCAATTTCCATTTGGAAGGGAATGGTTGTCAAAGTGTAAGAAGCATACATGCTAGATGATTACAAAATCCAATTACACAAGAAGAGACAAAGCTTAAGATAGAAGGATCTTGATGTCAATTCCTACACTAAGGAATTTAAAAATATTTGCATGAGATCCAATGTGTCTAAGGATGAAAGCCTTAAGGTGGCCAGATACCTAAATGGGCTAAAATGGAGCATTCAAGATGAGATGACTCTTCTAAGTCCCAAAATAGTGCACCAATGTTATCAATTGGCTATAAATATTGAAGAGAAGAGTAGGAGGAAACAAGATCAAACTTCCAGAGGTAGAGAAAGAGGAAGAGGAAGAGATCAAAGAGGACATAGAGGAGGATACCAAGGTAAAGGAACTGATCAAAGAAACCAAGGAGATTCTAAACTTGCAGAGAATGGAAATGAAACCACTCCTAGAGGAGGTAATGGAAGAGGCAAAGGAGCTCAAGGGGGTTCCAACAGAGGAAGAGGTGCAGGTAGAAGTAATTCATACTTTTCTAGTATGAAGTGCTATAATTGTGGATAGATGGGTCACCCTTCTTATAGGTTCCCTGAGAAAGTATCTTCTTCAAACACTGAGAAGAGAGTAGCATATGCCCAAGAAGACACATTGAGTGTAAAGTCACTAGAGATTATTCATATTGAGTTAGAAATAGGGAAGAACTTGATGTTTAGAAGAGTTCTAATCAGACAACTAGTCAAGGAGGAGCCAAAACAAAGAAGAGCCTTATTCAGAATAAGATGAAAAATACTTGGGAAAGTACGTAAAGTTATACTGGGTTTAGGGCGCACAGATAACAACATCTCAAAGGAAGTAGTAATGAAGCTTAAGTTGGAGAATATACCCCATACGAATCCATACAAGGTGACATGGCTGAATAAAGGGCAAAGTGTCCTTGTGAATGAGTAGATATGGGTGGAGTTCTCCATTGGAGGATACAAAGATAAATTGATTTGTGATGTGTTTCCTATGGATGCATGTCATCTCCTATTGGGAAGACCATGGAAATATGATAGAGGAGCCATCTATGATGGGAAAGAGAACACCATCTCATTCAAGAAGGATGGGAGGACATTCAAGATATAGTCTCTATTAGAGGAAGAGGAAACATAGTCAAAGACCCCTAGTGTCTTTTTAAGTAGTGGGAAGGAGTTCCTTAACACTCTCAAGAAAGGAGGTGAAGTTTATTCTATAGTTGTGATACCCAAGGAAGAAGAAAAGGTTACTCAAAAATCTATACCAGAAGAAGCCCAAAAGTTACTTGGAAAGTTCAAAGACATAATCAGTGATGGAAAACAAGCAACATTACCTCCTAAAAGGGATATTAGTCATTAGATAGATTTCATACCAGGGGATTTATTACCTAACAAGGAAGCCTACAAGCTCACACCAAAGTAGAACCAAGAAGTGGCTAAACAAGTGTAGGAGCTACTACACCAAGGGCTAATAAAAAAGAGCATCAATCCATGTGTCATACCTGTGGTCTTGGCATCTAATAAAGGTGATAAGTGGAGGCTTTTCACTAACTCTAGGGATATCAATAGAATTACTATTAGATACAAATTCCCTATACCTAGAATTGAGGATTTGATGGACTGTCTTGGAGGGGCTATGTATTTCACTAAATTGGATCTAAAAAGTGTGTACCACTAGATTAGAATAAAAGATGGGGATGAATGGAAGACAAATTTTAAAACCACTGATGTGTTGTATGAGTGGAGATTTATACCATTTGGCCTCTGAAATGCCCCTAGCACATTCATGAGGCTCATGAATGAGGTGCTTAAAGATTATACTAGAATACTTGTGGTAGTGTATCTAGATGATATGCTCATATTTAGTAAGATAGTAGAGGAACACTTAGAACATGTGGAGATTGTACTCAAAAGGTTGTAGGAGGAGAAGTTATCCATCAATCTAGAGAAGTGTGAGTTCTTCAAGCAAGAGATTGTGTATTTGGTGTTTGTAGTATCTCAAGGGTCATTGAAAATGGACCAAAGCAAGGTGGAGGCTATCTTGAATTGGCCAACACCAACCACAGGGACATAGGTAAGGATTTTTCATGGGTTAGCTCAGTTTTATAGGAAATTTATAAGGAATTTTAGTGGCATTTGTATACTAGTGCTAGAAAATATTAAAGGAGGGTTAAAAACCAAGTTCAGAGGGACTCTTGAAGTAGGGAATGCCTTTGAGAAGTTGAAACAACAAGTGGCTACCCAACCCATCCTCTTGTTACATAGTTTTGATAAGTTGTTCACATTGGAGTGTGATGCAAGTGGAATTGTAGTAGGAGGAGTACTAAGCCAAGAAGGAAAACCTATAGCTTTCTTTAGTAAAAATCTCAATGAAGCGAAGAAGAATAATATTCTTATGATTTGGAGTTATATTCTCTAGTGTAGTCACTTATAAAGTGGAGACATTATCTCCTACCCAAGGAGTTTGTGGTTTTTATAGATAACTAGGCACTTAGCTACATCAACACGTAAGAGAAGTTGAGTAATAGACATTTAATATGGATGGAATATCTCCAAGCCTTTACATTTACTATCAATCATAAGAAGGGACATTTGAACAAGGTGGTAGATGCATTGAGTAGAAAGATGTTGATAGTACAAGATGTACAATTTCAAAGCATTTGTATAGATAGTTTTAAGGACCTCTATGAAGATGATGAAGACTTCTCTGAAGCATATAAGGTATGTTCTTATTTTCAAAATCATTTTCAAAGTAAATTATCATAATATACATTACAAAGTGAACATTTGTTCAAGGGGAATCAATTATGTGTCCCTAAAGGCTCAACGAGAGAGAATATCATCCAAGAGAAGCATAATGGAAGTCTTAGTGGCCATTTTGGTATCAACAAAACAATGTAGTTAGTATAGAGATTTTATTATTGGCCCAAGTTGCCAAGAGATGTTAGAATATATGTGGAATAGTGTGTGGTTTGTATGAAGGCCAAAGGGGGAGCTAGTAATGAAGGTTTGTACCAACCTTTACCTATTCCCAACAAACCATGTTCGTTGATGATTATGAACGACGCTTCTTTGAGCTCAAGCCTTATTTCAGATATAAGGATGATGAAGCCATGCTTACACAACTCTTCCTTAGAGGAATCAATAGTCTATTTTCCAGCCAAGTATAGGTCTTTGAGTCTCAAACCGTTAATGAAGCAGTCATTAAAGCTCGTACTGTTGAACAGAATGCACCCTTAGGTTTGGGAGGTAAGATGAATACCCAAGGGGATAATGCCCCTCAATCTAGGTCAAGTTACAAAGGGAATCAGTATCAAGGAGCATCTAGTCCTAAAAACTATCCTCCCTCATCTAAGGGCAGTCAAAACCCACAGAAAAATAAATTCACTTATAACAACAAAAATGGAGGGTCTCAGTCAGGAAACTCCCGCAACTGGCAGCGTAACAGGTGCCATTCAAATTCTCAACCAGCACAGAGTACACAATAGAATGGTAGCAGAGGTATTTTTCAGCAGTTAAGTGCTCATGGCTCTGGGAAGAGTTTTGTTAGAAATACAAGATGTTACTCTTGTGGACAACATGGTCATATTGCAGTAAACTATCCTCAGAAACCAACACCGTCTTCTAGGTATAAATAGGCCACTTCGGAACCCACTATAGGGGACACATGTAGATCTCATAGGGTGTTTTCTATGTTGGATCAGAAGCAAGAAAAACATTAGGGTTTAGTCATCGAAACTTCAGGATTGTTAGGTGGTATTTCTACCACTATTCTATTTTATTCTGGAGCTATCGATTCCTTTATTTCGCCTTCTCTAGTTAAGAAATGTGGGTTGATGGCAGTAAGGCAAGAAGATAAGTGGCAGGTTGATCTAGCCTCTAGGGCAAGGATAGCCTTTAAATCTTGTGTCCAGAATTGTGAGTTAGCACTCAGACCTTTTTCCACCCTTGTAGATCTTTGAGTGATTCCCTTAGGCTCTTATGGGGTAGTCTTGGGAATGGACTAGTTAGAGGCTCACAAAGCCATCATAGATTGTAAAGATAAAATCATCTAGTGTTTTGATGATGTAGGACAAAAGAGGAAGATTGTTGGGGTTCAGCAACCCATCTCCCTTTGCATGATATCCGCAATGCAACTCAAGCGGTGTATGCGTAAAGGATGCTAGTTGTTTACAGTCTCAGATAATGACTTGGAAGAAGGGGAAAGTAAGAATGTAACTCTACATCACCCCTCACTTTAAGAATTTGTAGACATTTTTCCAAAGGAAATTCCTAGAATGCCTCCTAAAAGGGACATTGATTTCTGAATAGAGCTTGTGCTAGGAGAAGAACCAATATCTAAGGCTCCATACCGCATGACCGCACAATAACTTACGGAACTTAAGCTGTAGTTAGAAGAAATTTTGGGAAAGGGGTTCATCAAACCCAGTGTATCCCCATGGGGTGCCCCAATAATCTTTGTTAAGAAGAAGGATGGGTCTCTCCCATTGTGCATTGATTACCGCCAGCTCAATAAAGTCACCATTAAGAATCAATATCCTTTGCCTCGCATCAATGACCTATTTAATCAAAAAAAAGGGGAAAATATATTTTCAAAGATTGACCTTAAATTAGGCTACCACCAACTAAGGATTCACAAGGCTAATATTCACTATACAGCTTTTTGTACCAGGTATGGTCACTACAAGTTCATGGTAGTACCATTTGGGCTAACTAATGCTCCCTCTGTATTTATGGGCTTGATGAATAGGGTGTTCAAAACCTATTTGTATAAATTTGTGATAGTGTTCTTGGATGACATCTTAGTGTTCTCCAAAACAATTGAGGATCATGAAGGTCATCTTCGCCAAGTGTTAGAATGTTTAAGAGAAAACCAAATTTGTGCTAATCTAGAGAAATGTGAGTTTTTCCAGACAGAGGTTAAATATTTGGGTCACGTCATCTCAAGGAGTGGCATTGTAGTTGACCCAACAAAGATTCAGGCCATAGTAGAATGGCAAACTCTGAATAATGTCTCTGAGGTCCGCATCTTTATGGGTCTGGCAGGGTATTACCGGCGTTTTGTCAAGGGATTTTACCAGATATCTCACCCTATCACTTCCTTGTAGAGAAAAGGGAAGAAATTTATTTTCTTAGAGAAGTGTGAGGCTTGCTTCCAATTTTTGAAAGAAAAGTTGACCAGTGCACCCATCATGACCATTCTGGAACCCTCAGGAAACTTTTTGGTTTGTACTGATGCTTCTCTAAAAGGGATTGGGGCAGTCCTTATGCAGAAAGGGCAAGTTATCACTTCTGAGTTTCAAAAGATAAAATACCATGAACTTAACTACCCCACCCATGACCTTGAACTAGAAGCTGTTGTTTATGCCTTAGTAAAATGGAGACACTTCTTGTTGGGTCACAATTTTGAACTCCATACAGATCACCGTAGTCTTCAATATATTTTCACTCAACCTAACCATAATGCTAGAGAATGTAGGTGGATGGAATTCTTATGTGAATATGATTTTGAGGTTAATTATATCGAGGGGAAAAAAAATGTCGTGGCCGATGCCTTGAGCCAGCGTAGGCATGCCTTATCAACGCTCTCCCTCAGCAAGGATTTGGGAAGCCGAATCCAACAAACCCTTGCTACTGATGCATGGTATAAAGAGGTTAAGGAAGAACTAGAATCAGGAAGACCCCTAGAGGGGTGCTTCATAGGGTATTTATTAGATCCCAATGGGCTGATCTATATATATATATATTAGGGTTAGGGTTGTTCAGTGCCCTATGAACCTTGAGTAACTTCTATGTTTCCATATTGATGTTATGAACTCTTGTGCACCTATGATACTTATATTTATGTGTTTTTATGAGATTGTTAGAGGTAGGAAACCTAGGAGCACTAGGTGAGTGACTCACAGTGGGGGCCAGGGCCCTAAGTGGCTAGTACCAGGGTAACCCACTGTGGAGTTGTTTAATCCAGTGATAACAATAATAATTTATGGGAAGGAAAATAAACATTAAATAAGATACGCCTCACCCATGTTGTTAGTGCTAGTATAGGATACAGATGGGAGTTGGAGAAGGTGCTATTGCAATAGCACAATCAGACAGTCTCGTCCCCATGAGAGATGTTCGGTTCCACTGTGCTTACTTGGGGCTCGGTGCCCAGAGTGGCTTACCAGGGTAATCCAAGGGGTGAGGGCTATGCGATAACACTCACCTAGCATGTCTTAGATTTCCTACTGATGTGATTCTTGTCTTTGTGTTCTTCTTATGTTTTCAAATTATGTTTTGGGAAATGCACTATCCTCTCCTTATGAATGGCCTAGTCATCACCCTCTTGAGTGGATCATGGTGTTTATCTCCTAGCACGGGGGAGTGGATCCTTTTTGGGTATCCACATGGTTGGGTGGTAAATATTTGATCTAGGTACTGCTTGTAGAGTAATGGATGAACCTTTCTTGTACTTTCTCTAGATTTGCAGAAGAAGAAGACTTTCTTAATGTTACTTGTTGTTAGCAATGTAATGGTATTTTATTGATGTAACCTCCCAAGAGGAGATGAATGTAAATAATATTTTATATGTTCCAAATTGATGTAATGGGATGGGTATCTTTAGGAAAGGGGAAAAAGGGATGAATTATCTTTCAATGTAAAGAATGTATTTGATTAGAAAAGAAATAATTTATGTTTATGTGACTTGGAAAACATGTCAGAATTATGATATATCATGGTTTTAAAAGAGAATGAAATAACTTGATATATATTGATATTGTAAATGCAATGATTATTTATTTCTAAATGGCATGGAATGGTTAATAGGAAAGCTCATTTATTTATGTATTTTTCCTTTAAAGTTTGTAAAGAAAAGAAGTCTTGAATCTTAGAAGTTAATATTAAAATAAGTTAGATGGATAGATACTCATGAGAATAGGTATGTTAATTAAATATGATATTATGAAAGTTATGAATCATAATGTATGTCCTTGAAAATAAAAGCAATGGTTAAGTCTTGTTCGTTGGGGAACCTAGGAAGAATTTGTAATTGAAATTTGTAACTTTAGAACTACATTGTTTAAAAAAAAATGTATACAACTCTATAAAGATTCCTAGCTTAGTAATATTTTAAGTTTCTTCCTGGTCCCTTGGTGGGCCATGATAGGATCAATGAGAGAGAATATCATCCAAGAGAAGCATAATGGAAGTCTAAGTGGCCATTTTGGTATCAACAAAACAATGTAGTTAGTATAGATATTTTATTATTGGCCCAAGTTGCCAAGAGATGTCAGAATATATGTGGAACAGTGTGTGGTTTGTATGAAGGCCAAAGGGGGAGCTAGTAATGAAGGTTTGTACCAACATTTACCTATTCCCAACAAACCACAGGAGTGCATTAGAATGGACTTTGTTGTGGTTATTCCTAAGACCAAGAAAGGATTGAATAGTGTCTATGTGGTGGTAGATAGAATTATAAAAATGAGCCATTTCATTCCTTGCAAGACCACCCATGATGCTAGTTACATTGCTCATATTTTTTTAAGGAGATTGTAAGGATACATGGGCTACCCCTAAGTATAGTATCTGAGAGAGATGTTAAGTTCATGAGTCATTTTTGGAAGACTCTATGGAGAAGATTGGGTACTAATTTTTCCTTTGGTTCAGCTTACCATCCTCAAACCGATGGTCAAACTAAAGTGATCAATAAAGTGTTAGGTAACCTTCTAAGATGCCTAACCAAGGAGCATGGCCAAACATGGGACTTGATCCTTCCACAAGCTGAATATGCATACAATGACAGTGTGAATAGGACCACAGGGAGAATTCCTTTTGAGATAGTGTATGGAATGCACCCAAGGGGTGTATGTGAGCTCAGAGATCTAGGATCCATGGAGCATAGAAGTTTCCATGCAAAGGATTTTACTTAGACTATGAAGGAGATACAAGAGCAGGTGAAGAAGACCATTACAAAGGCTACTCATAAGTTGAAAGATAAAGTGGATATGTCAAGAAAATACGTATAATTTGTAGTGGGGGATTATGTTATGGTCCATCTAAACAAGTCTAGATTGCAGAAAGGAATGTCGATGAAGTTGCAGATGAAAAGGGTGGGGCCATGTAAGATAATAACCAACTATGGAAAAAATGCCTATAAGGTGGAGCTTCCTGAAGATTTAAGCTTTTAAGTAGTGTTCAATGTGGCTAATTTGGTCAAATACAAAGGACCACTAACAGATGTAAATCTGAACAATAAGGAGATATTGGAGGATGTAAGTAATGAAGTCTTACCTCCCAAAGTCAGGCTTCAAGAAGAGAGGATCTTAGAATCTAGGATGAAGAAGTCAACTAGACACAAGGTGTATGTGTAACATCTAATACAGTGGAAGAATAACCCAGAATCTGAGGCTACATGGGTGGAGGAAAGTCATTTCAAGAAATGGGGCATTGATTTGTCTATGATTCCTCCTCATACTCCTTAGCATTTGTGCAGAGGGCGATAATGGTGCAGGAACACCCATAGGTTGTCTAGGGAAATATATTTTGTTTCAATTTTTTGTGTTCCTTATGGTATTTTTATTGTGTTTATCTTAAGGTCTTGTTGACCATAGAGTAGGTGCAATAGGGTTTAGTTTATTTGAGTCTTAGGACTTTTGCAAAGTGCAATTACAGGCTAAGAAGTTGTAAAGCCTTCTGATATGCACAAGTATGGTGATGATGTCATCATGAGGTTAGTAGGGTTTAGGTTAGGTTGGAATCATGTTTCAACCATATTTAAGGTCTTTGGTGAAGTTTAATGAAGGATTAGATCTCATTTAGTTAGTTTTGCAAAAATTGTCAAAAAGTTGTAAAGTTGTATTTTGCAACTTTGAAATGTTGCTCGGACAACATTGTCAAGATTGGAAAAATCGATGAAAAAGAGCCCTAAAGGGAAAATAACTACTTCACCACCCTACTTAAGACATGTTTGGACTTAGGTACAAGGTTGGACACCCATTGTACGGATAAATTTTTTGAGAAATCAATATTTACAGTTGTTTTGTGAGCATTTAATGTATAATTTCATGATAGTTGTTAGTTAGAGGATTAAAATTGGCACTTTAAATCATGCATGAAGTAGTATACATTTATTCTTGATTCTGTGTGCACTTATTTAGGAGTTTTGTTCTTTTTTTCTTTTTTTTTGTAAATAGTTTGGGTTTTGCACTGTCATTGGGTTTGTCTGGGTAGTTTGCAAAGATGGGGTCCTAACTCACTTTCCCACCATCCAATTTGAAAATACCTTTGGGAATAGTGTCTAGAATACATGTGTAAATACTGTATAGGAGCTTGGTCCCTCAAGTGCAGAGGAAATAATTTTAATTTCTTTCCCTAGGCGAGCCAGTGGTGAGCCTAGCTAGGGAAGACCAAGTTGCAGAGAGCACACCTTATAGAGGTGCATAGCTAGAAGAAAAATTCATTTTGTAATTGGAATATTGGAGTCTTGACATAATTTTGTGAAGAGGGAAATGTCACACCAATCCATTTACTAAGAGTAAAATTTCTAATTTGCAGAGGAGCCAGAGAAGGCCTAAAAGTCCTTAATTTCACTCATTTTGAGTAAGGGCATTGTACAAAAGGTGGTGACCCCAAGACCCCAAAAATATTTGAGGGGTAGGACTTTAAAGATTAGGAGACCTAATTGGGCTAGTAGCCTTTTAGGCCTATTTTGTGAAGATTTGACAAAATTGACTTATCAGTTGAGCTTGGTGGGACTCATAACACCCATAGTTGGTTGTATTGAATTATTTTTGGACACATCCACACCTCTGTGAGACAAATTAAAAAAATTTGAGGTTAGAAGCCTTTAAGGTGGTTTAAGGGCTATGGATAGTGTAGCAAGAATGCATCAAGTTTTGGCTTGATTTGGTGAATCTTTCATGGTAGTTGGGGTGGATAGAGAAACCATGGGATCATTAGAAATTAAAGATCCTATAGGTAACAAGTGGTATGGTGAAGACACCCTAGAAGTCTTTGAATAACTACTAGCATGAACCAGTGATTGGTTCATCCATCCTCCCTATCAATGGGTGTATGAGAGATTGTGCAAAGAGGTATGAGTGGAATCTAAAATTGAGGTAGAGACCTAATGTATTATGTACTTTGTTGGAGCTGTATAGGAATAATGAAGATACTAATAATCCATTCATGAATTTTGGACTATTTTCCACTGTAGATTGTAAGTTTGTAGATTTTTGTAAGGTAGTGAGACTTCCTTTGGGTTGTAGCCCCTATTGTATTTGAGTAGTGAGATATAGGAAGTGTACGTGAATGAATGTGCATTACCATTGTAATGCTTTTAACTAGGTATATTTATTTTAACAAAGTACATCACCTTGTGGGTTTGATCCCCACCATGGTTTTTCACTTAACTAGGTTTCCACTTCAAAAATCTTGGTGTTATGTGATGATTGATGTGGTGTGATTTTTATTTTAATGTTCATCATTTAGATCTAAGATTTAATGTTAAGGTTTTGTTAAGTTTTGGATATTTGGGACAAAATTGATTCACTCCCCCTCCTTAGTTATGTACACTAGTTCCTATCAATTGGTATTGTTATCAATTAAGTCTGCACCCTAATGTTGAGAATGAAAATAATAAGACCTATTGACACATGGGAACACTTTAGGGTTATGGGTAACTTGGGAAAGGAAATGGACCTCTAGAGTAGGCTGGTTCTTATTGGCACCTCACCTAAACTTATTTAAACTAAGTATTTTTTAAAAGAAATGGGGTAGAAGGATGCATAGAAATGAAATTTAATTCCTAAAGGTGATGCACCAAAATATGAAGTCTTTGAAACCTAACAAGTATAAAAAAAACACAAAAGAACTAGTAATTAAAAGCTCCGATACACAACTCAATAACACAATCCTTGCATAAGCAATTTTTAAAAGACTAAAACACCAGTCCCTAAAAGGAGAAAACTTCCTCAGAATTTGAAATAGATTCAGTGCAACTTTCAACCTGTAAAAAACTATATATATATATATATATATATATATATATATAAGGCACCAACATGTGATACACAAATACAAATGAATCGAGAAGGCACAAGCTAATAATTATAGTCAAAGGTGTTACAAATCTGTTAAATTTCTTTGAAATGGGTTACAAAATCTCTTTGTCTTTGTCAAGAACTTAGAAACAGTTTAAAAACAATAAGCACAAAGGGAAGAAGAACTGGTTACAAATTAACCTTCAACACATACCTATGTTTTTTACCTCCAACTGCCTCATTAATGAGGGAAATAAAAGTTGGGTTTGATTTAGCCTGCAAGGCCTCTTTTGAGACCCTCAAGAAACTCCAAAAATGCATAAAGGTGATGCCAAGGTCAATCCTTATCAATTCACACATAAAGGCCCTTATTAAATGCATACTTGTTCCTCAAAAAAGTTCATTCAATCTAACCTCTTCAACTGCATTTTCAAGACTTTAAGAATTTCCCATAACTCTGTGAAAAAAACTCCTTTGACCCTAAAAGGTAAAAATAAATATCTTATTTTGTGCCTTAATTTACCAAACAAATTATGACTCATTTACTTAATAAATATCAGAAATTTTTAATTAAATAAATGAGTTATAACGTATTTAATAATTTAAATTAATAATAATTATAACATAGTTTATTATTTATTACTTTATTAAATATTAACTATTTTAATGATAGTTGTTAAGTGATCAATTTATAACGCTTAATAATATTTATTAAAATAATGATTAATAAGTTATTTAACACTTATTATAAATTGGTGAAAAAAAATAAAATATTTATTATTTTGATTAAGTAAAAACAAGTTTTGAAAGGACCCGAAACCTTTTACAATGATATCAGAAGATAAGCATTAAAGATCAAACCAAAATGTGCTACAACACCTGAAGATAGATAGGCCCAAGGCCCCAAAAGTAGAGAAATATAGCAGATAGAAAACAAACAGCAACATAAAAAAACCAGCAAAAAGAAAGCAAGGCAACAACTAGCAAGTTTTCATCAGTTCTTTAGCCTGGATGACCAGGAGCTCCATGTTTCTTGTAGATGCCTTCAAATCCTCTAGATCAACATCCTTCTTTCTGTTGGAAATAATGGGAAGTGTGTACTGAGAGGGGAGGGGTGAATCGGTATCTCTAAAACTTTTATCTCTTTTATCCTTTAACCTTTATGTAATTAATTCTTTATCCAACCATCCATTCTATACTATTTTTGTGTAAGACATATTAATTATTTAACTTAATCTAACATGTAAACATTCATACAAACATTCATGAAAGTAATTGAATCATAACACATGATATGATATCGCAGAAAACCCCTGTTATAAGGTAAAAATTGCGGTGGGGATGACACCCACAAAATCTTCACTATCTGCAGATTGGAAGGGGCCGGTTAAGGATTTCAATTTGATCACTTCTGATGATATACCTTGTTAGGATTATTATGTGGAGAATGGTTAAGATCTACTCTATTAAGAGCTTTATCAACATTGTTTAGTGTGCACTCTGTTAAGAGATTTACAATAGGATTGTTAAATCCACCTTCCTTGAAAGGATTTCTTCTATTTGCTACACTTGTTAGAATGCAAACAAAAATACTCATTGACCCGAGTGTATGCAATCTAAATATTTCTGATTATAGATCCACTATAATTCACATGTATATAAGTATTACCTATTGTGTTTGATTAATACCTCTATTGCACAGTAGCCTCTGTTCTTGGTTCTTGATAACTAATTTCATCTTTTTCTATTCTGCTTCTTGAAACTCTCAATCTCATCCATAGATGTGCTCATTGGCTACATTCATCCTCTCATCTATAATATTGAATGATTACAACATCTATTTATAAGATAGATTGACCTAATTAAGTTTCACATATAACAAAACTAACTCTATGATCACAGGTTTACAACTTGACCTTGATCTCCTAGTCTACATGTTTTCAAATAGTTAGACTGATTAAAATAATTACAATAATGTTTATTGTCCCTTAAGTAATGGTTTTAAAACAAATCAAGACTCTATAAATAGAATGCAATTGTTTTATCTGACGTGGAAGTCAGATCCACTTTTTCTGAGATATAACTGACTTTCAGTGTCTGATGCTCAGTTTGCTCTGAAATCAGTTTGACTATATTTCAGGTTGCATTGTGTTTGTTCTTTGGGTTCCTCTGTCATTTTCCTCTTGTCGGGTTCCACTTTATCATCTTCGATTTACTCTTTCAGTTAACACTACAAAACTATGTCGTTAGTTTCCTCCTTGCTTAGCATTTTCAGTTTGAACTGAAAACCTAACTTTTGGTGTAGTGTAAATGATAGATTATACAATTTGTTTTCTCATTACATACTAATGAAAAAAATTCATGTTTATCAATCTCCCCCTTTGACATTAGTATCAAAAATAGATATGTGCAGAATACTATCAAAATTTATAGTATGAACACCTTGTATATACCTTAGTCATTTCATGACTCCCCCTATGCATATGCTGGTATAGTATAGTATATGTATGTACATTATACACTTGTCTCTTTTTATACTATTTCCTCCTCTTTACTATATGCTCTATCTTCGCGCATAGTATTTCCTTTTCCCCTTTTATTGATCTTTGTACATATCACTTTACTTTTCCCCCTTTTTTGATAGTAAGGGCAAAGGTGTATACCTATAGCTTATCAAAAATATGAGAGTGTGAGGATTTCATTTCCTCCATCATCTTCTCCCATTTCTCCTTTAGATGTTCAAGAGCCATGTGCTCTAGCATAATTCATGCATGCATGTCATAGATGTTGTCTGCTACAGACATCTCACGGGTGGCAATAAGTTTCCTTGCTGAACTTAGGTGAGTCTGGAGAAGTGTGAGGTTCGGTAATAGTATGGATTGAATTTTGGTAACCTCCTCTTTGAATTGCGACTCTACTTCCCAAAGTTCATGTCTTAGTAGCTTGATCTCTATTATCTTCTCATAATGCAATTTTATTGCATTTACATCAGTTGTTAGACTCTGTGCACTTGTAGTTAGATCAGATTCAATCTTTGCAATCTTGTCATTTTTATCTTTAGTAAACTTCTCTAAAGTGCATAGTTTTTTATTAAGGAAACAAATTCAGTTATGATTGGATCTAATTGATTTAATAATTCTCAAATCTTTACCTTTTTATCTAGGCCACTTCTTGGCTAATCTTTTCTGTCAATTTATATTTAAATTTATGCTCTGCTCGCTCCTGAATTTCCTTTTCTGCATCAACGTTTTGCATTGTGATTTCTTCGGTGAGGATGACAATTTGATCTAGAATGGGGGAATTGTGATAAACATCTATGTCAGGTACAATATGACTCAAGATTTCCCTTGTGTTCTCTAGAACCAATGAATCTCTATGTTGCTTCTTAAGCTTTTCTTGCAAAGCTTTCCTTTGGCAGATTTCTCCTTACTCTTGGAGAGATTCAAAGTCTAATGTTGTTGGGTCACATTTTGGTATTTCTATGATTTCATATAATGTGACTTCCAACTTTTTCTTCTTGGTTTTCTTCTTCTTCTTTTGTGTTCCACCTGTATGCAGAACCATAGCCATCTTTTAGGCTTGGTCTGATGTGCTACTAGATGGATTTTGAGGAGTTGTACCTTTCTCTTTCTGCTCAGTATTTTCCTGTCAGTTGTCTGAGGAAATCTCCTTGTCAAACTTTGGTGTTTCACAAATTTTCCTTTAGTGTCCTTTGGTGTGGTATCAACTGTCTTTGCTCACTCATCCTTCTCTTTTTTGACTTCTTCAACATCTTTTATTTGTGCATCTTTCTTGGTGGTATCTCCATCTTTCTGTACTCCATCGATGACATTTTGTTCATCAGTTGTGTCCTTCTTTTCATTAGTTGTGTCTTTTTTCTCTTCATTACCCTTGTCCTCAGGTATGCTTGCATAAGGCTTGGGGGTCTTCTCCTTTTGTGAGATAATATTGATTGCATGAATCAATAGTGGCATTTGGCCTGGTATGTGTACCTATGTAGCATCAATTGTAGTGTCTTGTTTGTTAGTATGGTCCTTGGAAACAGTTACATCTTCATCTTTTTGAATTTCATCTGCAGGATCATCGGTGATGTCAATAATTGTATTGTCCATAGTGTTTTCCATAGTAGTGTTTGGCCATGTCTCATCTGCAACATCCATCTTCTTGTTTCCTAGTGTGTCCAATTCCTCTTTGTCCAATTCTACATCAGTGATGGTAATTGGTTCAGTGTTCTGAGTAGCCTGATCATCCTTGGTCTCTTGATTCTCGGTAAGAGCTCTTTGTGGCTTGGGATTTGTATCCTTTTTAGGAATATCAAGTATTTTTCTCCATTTGGCTTCACTCTTTCTGTCTAGGTCTAGTAGATGTCCTTTGAGCACTTGGTAGGCTCTCAACTTTGGTGAGAACCTTTTGGAATGAATCTTCATCATTTCTTTGATCTCCTCCATTTTTTATTCAGGAGGCATTACTAATACTAGGGCTCTTTCCCCGATTTCTTTCTTAGAGTGCAAGGCAAATTTCCATCTTGCTGATATCCTATCTTGAAGTTCTTTGGGCATATTATCTACCAATTATATTGTGAGGTATTTGAATATGCACATCATCTTGATGATTGCCTCCTGAATCTTATTTTGATCTAAGGGATCCAATGTTAATCATTTCTTGACCTTCCTATTATTTACTGTACCTGATTTGATAATTGAGGCACACACTTCATCAACTATTTTAGGAATCTTATTCTTTTCCTTTTGAATAGCTTCATCCTATTCGGTATCCTCAATTTCCTCCTTAGTTCTAATGAACTTTATTCTTTTTGTTGGCCCTCTTTTCTGTGTTTTGGTTTTCCCCTTATAGGTCCTTACTTGACCTTTCTTCAATGGTGAAGGAATTGTGTCCTTAGCTACTTGAATTATTGTCCTTGTAGCAGCTGTAGTTCTAGGCTTCTTAGCTCATGAAGGTAATGGTCTATCTGACTCTATAGACTCAAAGTCACTTTCCTTCTCAGCTTCACTGATAGGTGACTGTCCCTCAGTTTCTTCTTTCTGTTCAGTTTCTTCTTTTGTAACCAACAAAATTTTCTTCAAGTTCTTGACCATTTTATCATTCTTTAGGTGTCTATCTTCTTTACAACCAAGCTAGTTTTGATTCTTTCTTTGGCTTCTTCATAAGTGTCGAACTTGGGTTGTATTTTTATCTAATGGCTCATTTACTAATGGATCAATTGCATTGGATGCTTGATCTATGTTCACTTCATAGTCAAGTGGTTGTAGCCATGTTGTTCTTGGTATAGAAGGCTTGATGTATGTGAAGTCTGTGTCTACCATGAAACATATATCAGTCTTGAATTTCTCAATTAATTTCTCGGGGATCGTTACTCTTTTCTGCATTCTCTCCTTGAATCTAGCAAAGTATTCATCCATTACTAAATCAAAATTATCTCCTAGTGATTTTATAAACTCACTAATCTGTACAGTTACTAGTCTTGTTGTATCCCATTTCACATTTCCTATTGATGGAAAAGATTCTTGGAAGGAGAAGAATATGCACATGATAAGTGAACCAAACTTAGTTGAATTTGAGTTTGTATTTCTGATTGTCTTTAAGTTCTCTTCTAGCTGGTTGAGTAGAAGTTCTGGTAGATCCAACTGAGTTCCCTTTTTGACAATCTTGTAGGCTGTATCCACTACTCTGGATGCAATGTTGTTTATCCTTCTTTCCTGAAATAACTTGTATCCTAAGACACATGCTCCAAATTTTAGTTCATCATCTGTGATAGTGGATACCTTAAGTCATCTTCCATCACACTTAGCTCCTATATTCTTTTCAATGTCATCCTTGGGTGGTTTCTTCAATGCCTTTACCTTATTGGTTATTGGATAACTGGTGACTGCATGAATAACATCTTGTGTTATCAGTTTAGGCTCATCTAGCCATAACTTATGGTTGTGGATCTTGCTCAATACTAACCGAATCCACTTGGTCTTAAAATATTTTGGAAACCATAGGTAATTTATGAGCCCTTTCACTTCGATGTGTTTGTGCTCATCTTTAATAGTGTCGTCATCTTTGGATAGCTTCTTGAATGCTTGTTCAACCTCCAGGTCACCAATTTCTACAATTTTGGAGTGTATGTATGCTCACATGTCTTCGACAAGAAAAAACCTAGCTAGTATTCGTGAGAATGCTCCAACATTGTCGGGTTGTGATGCAACCTCTGGGAATATCTTATAATGTGGTTCTACATAGGTAGAGTTCTTGACAAGTTTGACCTTATCCTTCCTGATGCTCTTCATCTTAGCAGTTCTTGATGTCATGGCCATTGTTTTAGAAATTAGGAATTTTAATAAATGATAAACAGAGTTCTTAGTTATGCTTGGTACTTAATTTAACCTCTGTAGCTGTAATTAATCTACTTGGAGTGCTTTGAATTGGGTTGGAGTCTCTCTACAGTGTTGTCGCTTCTAGCTCTGGTTTTTCTCTAGTCGCTTCACTCAAATTGCTGGTGAGAAATAAAACCCTTCTGTCGTCTATTTATAGACATTTTCCCTAGGTCAAATCATTAATGCTCAATGAATCCTTGGTGTGTGAAGATGGAGTTGTTGGTTGAGACACTAACTTCCCTCTCGGTGACAACGTGATGCTTTGGGGCAGTTGTCTAATTTGTTACTTTTACCAATGGGTTTCGGTGTATGACAAAGACAACTTTTCAACTCGCTTGATTAACGACAGATCTCACTTTACACTAGCAACTTTAAATTTTACTTGTTAACTGACGATTCTCGATAAGTGAAGACAACTTAGCTGTATATGTATACCGATGCATTTCAGTATGTATTGGCTGCTCAAATAGTTTTCATAGAATTTAACAAGTAATACCATAGTGCATCTATAATCATGATAATTTGGCATCTCAATTATGTATGATTGGAACTGATGCAAAATATAACTTGGTGTAATGTTGTTCCATACTTAATTGTTCTGCTTAGGTGGGGGTGGTGATGTCACCAAATCCATTGGATAGGGTGTCACCAATTGCATTGCTCGGTCTAGCTTCATCATTACTTGTAGCTTTCCTCCACATTTTTTTCTCATCTTCCTCATGTCTTCAATGGTGTTTCCATTAGAAAAGGTGTCGTTCTTTGTCATTTGGTCTCTGCAGTCTTTCTTGAGATTATCGACTTTATGACAATGTAAACATGCCATTCCAAGGTTAGTCCATCCTCTAGGATTTCTTTTCCATTGTCTCATACAATTTGCAGCAATGTGACCAAATCTTCCACATGTTGTACAATTAGACCATGTATTTTAATCCCATACATATTGGTCACTGACTCTATTCGGTTGATAGGTAGATTATTGACCTTTAGGCTTCCATGCTTTCTTTTTCTTCTTCCAGCATTCAAGAGTAGTGTGCCCATGCATTTTGCAAGTAGGACAATATTTTTCCATGTAGGTTTCCTTCTTTGGTTGTTTCATCTCAGACTTACATTCATATGCTTTATGTCCTTTCTTGTTACATTTATAATAAATTTCTATGAATGAAGATGTAGATTTAGGAATACCTTTCATTTTTCTCTTGCATACATTTGATGTATGACCTTTATTTCCATAGTGATTGCATGTCATCTTTCTTGGTCTTGGATTTGCATAGACATTGTTTGGATTAGCTTGATTAGGTGATTCTCCATTCTCACTGTATCCTAGTTTGGTGTTGTTGTTGGCTCTCCTTTGTCCATTAAGAAAATCATCCATTCTTTTATTGCTTTCTTCAGCTCTTTTGATTATCACATTATGCTACTTCTGAATTCTGAGTTCTTGTTTCAGTTTTTCATTTTCTTCCCTTAGCTCACTAATAGCTTCTATTCTTTCGATGACTTCAACATTCATTATGTTTTCCTCTTGACTCATAAGGATAATCTGATTTGTAATCTCATGATGATGTTCTATAAGTCTCTATATTTCAGACTCTTTCTCTTGTAGCTTTTCAGTAATCTTCCTTATATCATGAATAGATAGTGTTCTTTCTTTCTCAACTTGTCTAGCATTGTTCATGAAATCAATCATTCTCACCATCTGTGTCTCTTGAATAATTTGCAAAGATTTCACTTGTCCAGCCAGATGTTGATTGATTTCATTTAAGCTTGTGATGATTTCTTTTGATGTATCTAATGCTTTGCTTGTAGTAGATACTGGAGACTTAAATAGATCTAGTATCTCTTCTTCTTGGTAATCTGTCTCACTACATCGAGATTCCATAATCTTTCTTTCATCTAAAAACTATCTCATCTTGATTCTTGCTTCTTTATATTGCTCATAGAAGATCTAAATTTCTAGCTTCTGATTCTCAATACTTTTGTCAAGTCTGTACTTCTCCATTGTATGATCTTTTCTCTTAAGTCTTTAAGCTTTCCAAATAAGAGTTCAAGCTCTAATACCAATTTTTGGAAATAATGGGAAGTGCGTACTAAGAGGGGAGGGGTGAATCAGTACCTCTAAATTTATTATCTCTTTTGTCCTTTAACCTTTATGTAATCAATTGTTTATCCAACCATCTGTTCTATACTATTTTTGTGTAAGACATTAACTCTTTAACTTAATCAAACATGTAAAAATTCATAGAAACATTCATGAAAGTAATTGACTCATAACACATGACATGATATCATATAAAACCCCTGTTACAAGGTAAAAACTACGGTGGGGATGACACCCACAAAATCTTCACTATCTATAGATTGGAAGGGGCCGGTTAAGGATTGTAATTTGATCACTTCTGATGATATACCCTGTTAGGATTATTATGTAGAGAATGGTTAAGATCTACTCTATTAATATCTTTAGCAACACTGTTTAGTGTGCACTCGGTTAAGAGATTTTCAATAGGATTGTTAAATCCACCTTCCTTGAAAGGATTTCTTCTATTTTCTACACTTGTTAGAATGCAGACAAAAATACTCATTGACCCGAGTGTATGAAATCTAGCTATTGCAGATTACAGATCCATTATAATTCACATGTATATATGTATCACCTATTGTGATTGATTAATACCTTTGTTGCTTGGTAGCCTCTATTCTTGGTTTTTTATAACCAATTTCATCTTTTGTTGTTCTGCTTCTTGAAACTCTTAGTCTGATCCATAGATGTGCTTGTTGGATACATTCATCCTCTCATCTATAATATTGAATGATTATAACATCTATTTATAAGATATATTGACCTAATTAAGTTTCACGTATAACAAAACTAACTCTATGATCATAGGTTTACAACTTGACCTTGATCTCATAGTCTACATGTTTTAAATCAGTTAGACTGATTAAAACAATTAAAATAATGTTGTTTGTCTCTTAAGTAATGGTTTTAAAATAAATCAAAACTCTATAAATAGAATACAATTGTTTTATCTGATGTGGAAGTCAGATCCACTTTTTGCGGGATGTAACTGACTTTCGGTGTTTGATGCTTAGTTTGCTCTGAAATTAGTTTGACTATCTTTCGGGTTGCACTGTGTTTGTTCTTTCAGTTTGCACTGTATTGTTCTTTGGGTTCCTCTGTCAGTTTCCTCCTGTCAGATTCCACTTTATCATCTTTGGTTTAATCTTTCGGTTAACATTGCAAAACTGGGTCATCGGTTTCTTCGTTGCTTAGCATTTTCGGTTTGAACTGAAAACTTGTCTTTTGGTGTAGTGTAACCGATAGATTATACAACTTGTTTTCTCATTGCATACTAATGGAAAAAATTTATGTTTATCACTTTCTGGTGCTGGCGTGAGTTATTTTACCAGGCCTAGTGCTCTCTGTTATCTCCTTGGTTTCCTCTCCCGTATTTGTCTCCATTTTGGTTACCAAAGTCTTATTATGGTGCACAGAGGCTTTCGGAATTTGGAAGCTCTACTCACTGATTTTCTTCAGAGTACTTTCGAGCTTCTCCACTTTACTCTCCAAGCTGGTATTCCTGGCTTCATAGTTGTTGTCCTTGATATCCTTGCTCAAATCATTCAACTTCTTTTCCATTTGGAGGATAGTGCCTCCGAGATCCCTGAAGGACTCACCTTTACGCACAACTTCCATCCAATCTTCCAAACTAGTAGCCAGGGGCTGGTCACAATAAAATATTATTGTTACCTCTTATGTCAAAATTCCATATTTGGATCAAATTATATTGATAAAATGATATATAAATATTATTTTGGTAACAAAGTCTTTTACATTGCACCTAAAGTTATCATACTTTAAAGTGATAAATTATCGCTTTCCTAGAGGCTGCGAGTTGCAAACCCGAAAGGGTATTTGGCTGCAGAAATATTAAATCAAAGGAAAAAACAAATGCTTCTCAAAATTTGATTTAGGGTAATTGAGAACCCCAAAAATCATTTCATTCTTCTCATTTTGCACACGCATTTCCTCCTCCTCTGCCCGTGCCGACATTACAAGGGTTTGATGGTTTTGGTGAAGATGTGGGAGCTCCCCCTTGTATATTTGTGCACCCTATAAGAGACCATTCTTATTTTCTTAGCCTCCTAACTCCATTTAGCATCTTTGTATCCCATGACGACACTCTTTATATAGAAACACTGCCTTCTTCTTTGCAGACAAGACACAACTTTGTTGTTCAAAATCTTCATATTGTATGCGCTATGTATTCCTTACATCTACAAGTAAGCTCAATTGTAAACTCATTTAGACTTTAGAAACATTGTGTTTTAGAAGCTTCATGTTGTATTTTTAAACTTTGATGCAAAGAAAATGGGATCTTCTTTCTTCCTCCTACTTATTCGACGTGCTGAAGCCTTTGAGTTTTTCTCTACTAGAAATATTGTGCATACTTTTTATGTTTGTATGTGTATACTTGAAGTTATATTTTTTGCAAATCATGATGGTTTCACCTCCATTTGAAAAACCACATCCCCATATTTGAGAAGCTCGGATATCCGCGTACATGAAATGAATAAAGACATACTTCTATTTATCTTGATGGAGGAAATCATCATTTAGTTGACCAGTCAAAAATTACGTCCTTTCTATTTTTGTGCGTGATTGGTTTCTGTAGGATTTTGAAAACAATGCTTTCAGATATCCTTTTGGGGTGTTACATGTGCTCTGTGACAATATTTATTTTGTAGGATTTTGAAAACAATGCTTTCAGATATCCTTTTAGGGTGTTACATGCGCTCTGTGACAATATTTATTTTGTAGCTTTATGTGAAAGAACAACTAAGACGACTTCCAAGTCTATCTATTTTAACTTTAGAATCAATGCTGAAAGTTGAAACTTATAATGATCGAAGCTTTTCCTTTATAAAACTATGACTACCTCTATTTCTAACTTGGAGTGACCACCTTCCAAGTTCGCCATTTCATATGGATTTTATCTTTCCAAATGTTCTTCATTGTTGTAACTGTACATGTAGCTAAAAATTTCCAGTGATTTTAATATCTACTGTCTTGAATTTTGTCACTGCTCTTTACCTTCTTGTTGATCATTCGAGCTTGACTATATTTTTTATTGTATGCTCCTTTGTATATAAGACCACTATATATATCCAATTCTGTCTTCTTATAGATCATTTCCTAATATTTAGTGTGATTGTGACTATTAATTACATGATCTATGAACTCATGGTAGTGTGTTCATCTTCTGGTCATGCATTCTTTTTGCTATCCTTATCCGTGACGTTATGAATGTCACAGTATCTAATAGTATTGAATGATGAATATTCTCCATGTTACTCACTATAGTTCAGTCATTATATGGATTTGTTGTCTTTTCAAAACTATTGGCCATTCTTTTATTGCACATCACTATATGAAAACTACTATTGTCCATGTACCAGTAATGACATCCTTCCATGACTTGGCACCTCAAATATGCTGAATGAATGAAATCTTGGTGGCTTTTATAGAGAATAATATCACTATTTATCTTCTCTCATTTATTTTCATTATGAATGGATACCCTCTCACTATGATTTATGATTTTGATATTAACACATCTCTTCTCAGGAAAGTATTGTAGATTTCCTATGAATGCACTGGGATACAATCTGAGATACTTTCTTGCTACTTTATAAATGTATTGGGCTTGCTATGACTGCTACAACTTTCTCTAAATTGATATTTCTGACTCATCCTTCTCCCAACTTGAATCTATGGATCACACCTAGTTCACAAATGTATTTGTTGTTCGTAGACATTTTTTTATCTTCATTCAAACTGAAAAAACTATATGTTGCTTACATGAATTATGGGCTACTCTTATATGATGCAATAGGCACTTGAAATATATATTAATGGTTGAAAAATTTGTATGTTTGTGCCTTTGAAGCTCTATATTCAGTGACCGAAGGCATATGGTATTTTGATTCATTTTTTATTTTGAAAACATTGCATTAAGACGATATAGAAAATGATTACTTCATCTTTATGTTTGTAGTAACACCATTTGATCTTAGTCTTCATATGAACAACATGCATTATGGCTTCATGTATCTCTTCTTTACCCACTTTCATATTTTAAAACTTAAGATGGATATGGTTAGACTTCATTATCATGCAAACTGATACAGTCATTGCTTGTCTGCTCACTACTCATTTTTCTTCTCACAGTTTCTTATTATGTGGATTTTCTCTTATCTAGGGATCCCTAACATCAATTTGGACCTTAAATTAGTGTTTTCCCTATGTATTCCTTGTGTTATACTTAATGAAAGCTCTTCTTTTATACTTGATGCTCTATTTAATAAGTTGTGCCTTCAATTCCAATTGTTCTTGTCTTTGAGCACCTACCAATGCAAGCTCTTATGTGTTCATGATGATGTCTTCACAAACCATTCCCATTTTTTACTATCTCTTTTAGATATCTATCCACTCTTTTTCTACTCACCTTACGTAATCATTGCATTCATTTTTGCAATTGTCAAGCCACTACTCCTCTTGTCTCCTTGTGACTATGTGATATAGTGATTTTATGCTTGATTATCACATGATTATATCTATTGTTCTTGATCTACATTGATTCTATGCACTATAGCTTCTTTTGAGTTTTCAATTACTATTTATTATCTTCATTTCATGACCTAGTAGTAGATGTATCATTGTATGTATTATTTCTTTTAACAACAAATGTTAGTTGTTTACTTGCTATCGTCATGAAAAATGAAATGCTATTTTAGAACTATGTTGACTATTCGAACATGAAGTTCTATCCTTATTTTTAAATTCACTACACCTTTTAAAGAATAAGAGGTGTTTATCCATGGACTTTATGTCCTAATATTTCTTGCATCCATATCACTATACTTGATCTATCACCAAAGATGTGTTTTCTCTGATCTGTATTTCAGAACTTGTGAACCATGGTGTTCTCATTGTCTAGCCTTGTTGTTCTAGAACTGCACTATGCTATCAAGTTGATGCTACCATTTTTGATCTTGTAACCACAACCTCACTGCATCTCTATGAAAATACAATGTCCGAAAACTCCTTAATGCTCCTTGGTCACCATTTTTAGTTCATTTTCTATCATGTAGCACATTGGGCTCAACCCTTGTGGGAACCATATTTTACCCTATGTGCTACATGAAGAACACTTGTGACTGCACATGAAGAAAATAAGTCTAATAGAAACCAGCATATGGATCTTTCTTTTGATATTTTCTTGTTTCTCAGATATCTGTGATAGGCTAAAAATTATTATTCGTATGTGGAGCATGTTGTATATTTGTGAATGCAGGTGTATGCATTATAAGATGGTGTGTCATTTCTCAGATCTATTAGATCTAACATCGCCTCTTATCTCATATGAAGGAGTTTTAGGAGTAATAGGAATGCAAAGCTTGATGTGGTGAATAGATGCAAAGAAAGCGAGAAGGCTTGGAAAGATATAAAAAATTAGAAAAGATCCATCATCGGACAATGACGAGTCACCCCACACTTCGTACCTTTTTTTTTAAATTTATGCAAATCAAATGTACAAAATTCTTTTCACATACATAAATATGGTTAGTCTCACGGCTTGTGTGAGATATTATGAGACTTTGTCATTTTCATCATATATAAATATTATTTGTAGTTTGCATATCATTTGTAATTTTTTGCTCTTTACTTTCAGCATATGAATGGGTAAAAGAACAATAATCTGTCACCTTTTAGGCTAACTTATCAGCATAGGTGAATTTTAGTATTTCTAACTAAAAATTCATTTTGGTCAAACATATAGTCTAGCTAGATTCATTCTAGCTAAGTTAGATAAGTTCTTTAACTTTTCCAATTGGAAATGTCTATTAAATGTATGTTTTATACCACTTTGAGTCCAACTAACATAGAAATAAAATTATTTTAGAAAAAGTGACGTTTCAATAATTCCTAGTCTTTTTAATGATATTTTTAAAAAATACAAAAATACCCTTTTGTGGAGATCAAAGTCAAGAATATCCCCATATAGATTTTATAGTATTTTAATTAGACATAGTCTATTTTAATTAAAAATATTGAAAGTAGGTATTTTAACAGTCAAGCAGTCGTTGATTTAGAAAATATAAAAAATGATAAATCTAGTAAAAAAAAATTTAAAATAATAGAAAACACTAGACAAGAGAGTTCTCTTCAATAATATGTAATTTATTTGGTTTTGGGTATAGTTTTGATTGGGGAAAAGTGGCGGGAGACAAAAACTATTGATTTCAGGTAAGTTTGACTTTGAAAACTTATAATGGGATAACTATAGATCGAAAACACTTCTTTCTTTTTTTCTGCACTAGCTATACATGTCATCTAAAACATATTCTGAAATTGGAGGAAAAAAATGTTTTACTTATAATGATTTGGTGGGAAGTAAACTCTTTCATTTATAGTATTTTTTAGGAAATGAAAAATAGACCTAAAAAATTCAAAAAATATATTAATTTTGGTTCAATTTTTTTTAAAAAAATTATAGGCATATAATTCATCATATTTCACACATTTCTTCAGTTTACATCATCTTCAAATTCTCAATAGAAATGTGACTTTTATGCCCTTGAAGTTTTACAGTTTTGGTGTTGTTAACCTTTTCCTTTGTAAAAGGGTGACAAAGTATTGTGCTTTTACCCGAATAAGAATCACCTTAGTAAAAATGTACCTTAATCATTGATAACACACAAACTCCATCTGATTGAGCTTAGTGATAAAAATCAGCAACATGTATCAAAGCTAAGTCCTCTTAGGGAAGCTTGATTGCTTGAGGAGATCTGGGGTGACAACTTTTAAGGACACTTTGAGATTAGAAGGAACTAACTATTCAATATGGAAAGGATGTATGAAGACTCACTTGAGATGCATTGGAGAAGAATATTGGAATATCACAAATAAATATTATAGTCCTCGTGCAGATCTTTCTACTGCTACTGCAGATGAGAAGAAACAATTCGAATACAAGATCAAAGCTAAGGAAGTATTGGTGAGCGCCCTGTCTAATACAGAGTACACAAATATTATGGAATTGGAAATTTTACATAAGGTATGGAAAATTTTGGATACTTTAAATGAAATATATTATTGTGTGAAGAAATCAAATTCATAAAGTTTGAAAGGGACATTTTAATCATTGAAGATGAGAAAAGATGAGAATATCACTTCTTACATACAAAAGGTGAATGAGCTTGTTTGTGGAATCAAATGTACTAGTGGAACATTGGTAGAGGATGAGATTGTTTCTAAGGTGCTTAGATCCTTACCTCTTTCTTACAAACAAAAGGTTATAGCTATTGAAGAGATACATATGGTGACAAATGTAACAAGAGACACATTGGTTAGTAAGTTATTTGCCTTTGAGATGAGTGAATTTGGTGATTCCCTTCCTAAAGTTGAAACTGAATTCAAGGATACTATTTCTAAGGATAAGTAGATATATGATTATGGAGAGAGTACATATAGATATGAAAATTATTGGGAAGATATAGAAGAAGAAAGAAATATTGAGGAACTTGAAGCCCTTATTTCCAAGAGATTGCCTAAAGCTATTGGTAAGTATGAAGGAAAGTTGCCTTTGAAATGTTTTTCCTGTAACAAGATAGGTCATGTTGCTTCAACATGCCTTGAGAGAGTACCAAATCATAATCCTAGAATATTTCCACCTAGATATCAGAAGAAATATTATTACTCTTCTAATGAAGGTGTGACTAATGATGAATATGAAAAGAGTAAAGATGAAATTGTGTTTATTTCTATTAAAGAAGAGGATCGTAGTTTCATAACTAAGGAAAGATCCCTAGCTGCACATGTTTAAAATAAATATGAATGAGTGATAGACAACGAATGTTCACATTAAATAAATGGAGATAAGAGAAAATTTGTGAAGTTGGAAAGGTATCATGGTAGTTTTTTTAGGTTCAATAGTGACACTCCTTGTATGATAAGAGGTAGAGGTTACATTAAACTTGATGGAAAGAATAATATTGATGATGTTTTATATGTTGAAGGCCTATAAATCATAATATTTTGAGTGTTGAACAAATTTTTGGTAAAGGTTATGATCTAGAATTCAAGAATGACAAATGTAGATTCTTGGGGAGTTTAGGTGTTGAGATTGCATCAGGTACAATGACCAAAGGTAATGTCTTTCATTTGAATAGTGAAAAGAATAGATGTGTGATTGCTCAAATTGATCACAAACAATGGTTATGAAACAAAATATTTTGTCATGTGAACGTTGATAACATTATGAGGATAAGCACTACTAAAGAGGTGAGAGATTTTCCTAAATATTTTAAGCTTGCTATTGAAGTGTGTGACGAATAAGAGTTGGGTAAGCTAACTAAATCTACTTTTAAAAGAAAAGCTTATTCTTTAGGTGGATTGTTAGATCTTATGCATATTGATTTGGCTGGCCCAAATATAACTAGAAGCTATTATCAAGACAAGTATTTCATATTATTCATTGATCGTTATTCAAGGATGATGTGGGTTACATTTTTCAAGGAGAAATATGAAGCTTTTGATAAATTCAAGATTTTTAAGGCTATGGTTGAGATAGAGACATGTATGAAGCTGAAATATTTGAGATCCTATAGAGGTGGTGAATTTACATCTAGTGAATTTAATGCATTTTGTGAAGAGAATGGGATAATGAGACAAATGTATGCACCACATGTAATACCCACCCCTAGGTTTCCTTCAATTTTTAGTGTTGTACTCTTTTAGGCTATTGTTTTCAGTTGGTTATGCCAGATTCTTTTGGGCTATGTTGATTTACTTTCTCAGTTAGCTAAATATGTATGGATTTATGATTCTATATCATGTGTTAGAAATAGATGATGCTTCATGATGATTATTACTTATGCATTATGTTAGATGTATATGAGTACTTACCCCATACTTGCATGTGTATGGTTAGGTTACAAGTTTATGTATGTATGGCATATTTGGTGTGGCAGAGGACAGAGATGTAGTTACTTGCATTTGCAAGATCCACAAGTTTGACCGGTCCTTATCATTATTTTCTATGTTATACATTGGATGTACATACATGTTCTTCTTGTGACGGGTTTACAAGTACAACGCATCATCTTCCTTGAATTGGCAGTAGCAAGCGTTCCCATAATACATCTCAAATGGTAAAGAGGGGAGTTAGCAATCAAACCCAAAACCCTATCCTAAACCTACTTTGTCCTACGATTGGACAAGAATCAGTTAGTCCACCCTAACCAAATTCGTCCAAGGGATGCAAATTCGGGGATACCTCCTAGTTGTTATGTTTGTGTTGTTTTTTTTTAGTGTCTTCTATTTGAGTGTCATTATTTGATTACTAGGATTATTTAATTGTCAGGATTAATTATATTCATGTTCATGTGGTTAAATTATTTTGAATATTAAATGTAGTGTATTTAATTAATATGATTAATTAAATACCTATGTTTAATTATTAAAACAGTTTAAATGCAATTTTGGAATATTAAGTTTAAAGTCAATATTTAAGTCAATTTTGAATTATTGAATTTAAATTAAATATTTGATTCAATTTTAAATTGATAAAAGCTCTTTTGTTCTTTTGTGAGTATATTTAATATATTTTGCATTTAAAATAAATGAATAATCATCTTTTTAGAAAAGTAGTTTTTCTTCCTTTTTTTGAAAATCAATTAAGGTGAAATTTCAATTAAAGAGGGTTTTAATTTTATTTCGAAGATTTTTCTCTCAAAAAATAGGAAAAGAAGGAAAGTTATGTGCTTCTCTTGTTTTATTGAAAAATTAGGGTTTGAGACTCTAGGAGGATACTTTTTGTTATTTTAGAGGTTACACAGGTTTTGGATACAAGTTTGGAGAACTCTGGAATTTGGCTATCATTTTGTTGAAAATGTTTTGCTTGAAGTTTGGGATTGGATTGGGAAAGAGATCAATGTAGGTGGTTTTGCTTTTGGATTTAGCTGCAGAGATCTAATTGGAAAAGGATCGAGACTTTCGACTTCAGAATCTTCGGTGCATATTTTCAATGGTTGAGGTAGGGTTTGAATAACCACTTGTTTTATTCTTGTTCTTGGAAAATTGTGTCTTCATGTTTGAATAAAAAATACCTAATGGATAGTTCTTTTTGTGATTACTCTTTGTGCACAAAGGTTCTCAATAATTTTTTTGAATCATTTGGAAAAGCAAAGTAAATTAGGTTTTCATTGTAGAAACTAAACCCTAGACAACTGAAAATGAATTGCATAGTTTTGGTTGAAAATTGAAAGTTTTGCATTGAAATGGTTATGTTGATTAAGTTAGAATTTCTATTTATTAGAGGAAATTGGCCTTCAGTTTGAACCTTAGAGAAAACAAAGAAATATGCATAGTCTTGCTATAATTTTTGTTTAATAAAATCTCCTATTATTTCCTTAAAATTTCATGGAAATTAAATGAAAGTTCTTTATGTTGCTTCTTGGTTTAAAAAAAATACAAAGATTAAAAAAAAACCCAGTCAATTAAAAAAAAAACTAAAAAAAATATGCATATATTTTAATGTCTTTTTAGAAATAAAAATTATATAAAAAAATGAAATGAAAAAATAATTTTAAAAATAAAAATAAAAAAAATGTGGCAGGGTGGCTGGGCTCTCAATCCCCCACCTCTCGTGCTATGTGCTCGGCGAGCAGCACCACCGACACAACAATATATTGTCATGCATGAGAGTACACTGTCAGCACGACAGTGCCTGCCGTCCGACAGTATTATCATCCGACAATGCCATTGTCGTGTCGGCAGTGACTACCGCTGGCAGTGGGCACGGGCCACACTACGCGGTTAGGGTAGTTGGGTCAAGCAGTCCCCCAATTTTAATTAATTTTTTAAAAGAAAAGAATATTTTTATTATGTTTTTGATTGATGTAAAAATAGGTTTTGAAGGGGCCCTGAAACCCTGAACAAAGTGGTCACAAAAGATATTCAAAGTAGCCCTCAAAGACAGAACGAACCAAGACCTAGATGAGGGTTTTACAACAGGCACCCACAACCTGGATGAAGAAATGCATGAAACAACCATCATACAAACCCAAGCTAAAGAAAAATCCAAAATAGGATTTTCAAATAGCACCCTTCTAAAGATTTAAATTTAAAAGCCCAAGAAGCCCAAACAAGATATAAGATTTACCCTTACCTCCCTTCTTTTGGGAACATAGAGTCATGTCAAATTGAAGAGAAGAATTTTTATGATGTTTACCCATAACTGGGGTCCACCCCTCCTCTACCAAAGAAGCCTTCTCCTGGCAATCTTGAGAGGAAGGTCTCAAGAGAGAGGAAGAAGAAGAATTTAGGATAGAGCCAACAAAGGGACCTGCCTCCAGACGCAAGGGAGAAACACCAAATCCAGTTTTATCTACAACAATAGAGAGACCAGCCAAAATAGGATTAGCTAGAAGGATACCAACAAACCCAATAGGAACAGAACTAATAGAATTACCTACGGACTGTCCAGCACCAAAGCTACTAGCAGAAATGGCAGAAGACCCAGCAATACCAGAACCAACAGGAGGAGCATCAGTAGCAAAGGAATCACTTGGAACAATGAGACCAGAAGGAAAAGTACTAGTAGAAGCTCTAGTGGACTGTACAGTGGATCCATTAAGACCCATTCCAACAAGAATAGTACCATTAGAAACATCTGAAATAGTGCCAGAAATGCCAGGAGTCTAAAAAACCTTAGAACTACCAACGATAGTGTTAGTAGACCCCAAAGGGACAGTTCCTATAGGAGGAACCTCCTCAGCCCCAACATTCTTAGAAGGATCAATATTTTTCCTTACTATATAGTGATCAAAAGAAACACCCTTCCACCAAGAAGAAGACCTTTTGGTCTTTGTCTTCTGTAATCCGCATTGGGCCGCCAAGTGACCCATTTTAAAACATTTCCTACATGTGAAAGGAAGCTTTGTTTTTTTAATTTTTTAATAACAATATGTTATTAATTATAATTATTAATATTTAATTATTAACTTTATTAGTATTAGTAGTTAATATTTAATAATAGTATTAAACTATATTAATTTTATGGTTGTTGTTTTAGGGTGCTTTCTTATGAATTAACTTATATAGGATTTTTGTTGTGCAGGAGCACCTAGGAAATCCTCAAGCATTAGAATTTTTTGTCTTGTATCTAACCTTATCCAAGTCAGAGATGTGTGTTTTCTTTGAGGCCTTGGTAGTTCATGTGGACTAGGTGAGTTGGTGTTAGTACCAAGGTCACCAAGTAGTCATTGTTAGTTGTTTTGGTTAGTTAGGCTTAGTTGGTGTAGAGTTGGAATTTGGGTTCAAAATGTGTCCTAGACCCATGAGTGATGTTAAAGATGCCTTAAGGTCATTAAATATGGTTAGTTCATCGAACTACAAATCATAGAGGCCCTATATTCTGGTTTGCATAGTAAATGCAAAAGATGCCAAAAGTTGTCATGACAACATTTGCAAGAAATTGCAAATGTTGCATGCAACTCGACAACATAGGATCCCCATAAATGTAGGATTGGAAATTAATTTCAAATGGACTAGAATGGTGGAGAATGGCATCTAAGACACTCTTAGGCTCAAATCCCAAGGAGAGAGTTTTTTGTAATCAAGTTTTTGTGAGTAAGAAAGAAGAGTTCCCTGTATACAGTGCACAGTCTAACAATTTGCATGTTAATTATGTTGTAATGGATTGAATCTCAAGATTTAACTATGGATTCATTTAGTGTGGAGTGATACAAGATTTTTCTTTTTAGAGAGAAATTTTTTTTGAGTTAATCTTCGAGTGGTAGAAAAATAATAGTAAACTAGGTAGTCTGCTGGTGTCTTTCAGCCAGTTTCTGCTTTCATGGCTCCCACTTGAGATTCAACCATGTAAAAAAAAGAGTGGATGAATCTCATAGTGGAGCCATTTTACATTTTTCATATATAGGTAGGAGTTTAGGAGATGAGTGGAGCTATTTTTAAACTCATGCCCTAGGCGAGTTAGGATAGCCCAGTTAGGTGCATGAGAGGTTAGAAACCTATTGCAGAGACAAGGGAATGAGATGGAGGATTGAACCAGGTGATTTTAGAGTTTTTTTAGGGTCTTATGAGTCCCTAGGTTTGATTTTAGAGCTGTACCAATCCAACTAGGATTTTTTGTGAGGAGAAATTAGAACATTGCTTATAATGCACCAAAATAGGCCTAAAAGCCCTACTTTCTAGGATAGTTTTGTACCGAGAAGTTGGGAACTTAAGACCTTAGAAATCATTTAGGTCTCTAAAAAGGGTATCTATATCCCTAAATAGTTTTGGGGGTTGTGTGTGATTTTTTCAAGTTATTCTAGAAAACCCTCTGGATAGGGCTAATAGAGCCATTAGGCCTAATTGGACAGTTTGAAGACAAGTTGTGAACTCGATTACTTGCAGTAGAAAAACTTATGGATTTTGAGTTGTTTGGGAGTAAGGAGGAAATCACAAGTATCCACATTGCCCTTGTAGCATGGAGTATGTTGGAATGGAGAAATTTGCATGAGTTTCTTCACGTCTTTTGGAAGCATTGAGACAAAACTGAGATAGTTGTCATCCAAGGTGAAAGAAAAATCATTGTAACTCTTAGAGAAGAGTTAGGTGAGGTCTTAGAAAGAGTTTCTATTGACTTGGGGGGATCCTATAGTGGATTTCGGATCCTATACTGGGCTAGGGAAAACTAAGTCCTATCTTGGGGATTGTGCAAGCACACTTTGGAGATCACTTCTATCAGATTGGTATCAGATCCTCTTTGATTGGGTTTGTGGTTGATGTTACAACCAGAGGAATCCATTAGAGAGTCAAAAATGGTGACTAATGATGAATTAAAAAATAAGGTGGATGAACAAGAGGAGGAGAACATGGTACTTTGAGATAGATTTGCTCAACTTGAACAAAAAGTTGATGAAGTTGATGTGAAGGTAGATGAAGTGTTAGACAAGGTTGGAGGGAAAGTCAAAGACATTTCCATTGAAGATGAAGTCCCTAAGGCTGACCCTGTCAGTGAACAAGAACCATTCATGAAAGATCTAAAAGCTATGAGTGGAAAAGCATTGGAAGGAATTCCCATTTTCAGTGGAAAATGGAACCAGAAGTAGCTCTTGATTGGATAGAGAGATTAGAAAACCATTTTGAGTGTGATGGCATCATAGAGGCTCAAAAGGTGAAGGTTGAAAAAGCTAGGTTGAGAGGATCAATACTCACTTGGTGGAAATTCATCCAAGATGAGAGAGAGAAGGATGGGAAGAAGCCTATTGCTTCATGGAGAGCTATGGTAGAAAAAGTAAGAGAGGATTACATCCCTAAGGATTATGAAATACAAATCCATAAGAGAAGACGAGGTCTAAGGAAGAAGGACCTAGATGTTAACTCTTACACTGAAGAGTTCCAAAGACTTTGTATGAGGTCAAGGATAGTAGAAGATGAGAAAGTGAAAGTAGCAAGGTATCTTAATGGCCTCAAATGGACCATTAAAGATGAGATGAGTCTCTTGACTCCAGATATAGTTCAGAAGTGCCACCAAATTGCTATCAAGGTGGAGGATAAGTTGAAGAAGAAACAAGATTCCAATACTTCAAGTGGAAGAGGTAGAGGAAGAGATGCTAGAGGAAAAAGAAGTGGTTATGGAGGAAGAAGCTCTGAATCCAAAGGAAAATCAGAGACTAAGCTCACTGAACAGAATGAAGGGAACTTCAATAGGGGAAGTTCAAGCAGAGGAAGGAACTCTAACAAAAGAGGAAGAGGCAGTAGCCAAGGAAGAGGAAACTATTTTTCCAACATGAAGTGTTATCACTGTAACCTGTTAGGACATCCTACATATAGGTGTCCAGAGAAGGGAAGTACTTCACAAGGAGGAGACAAAAGAGTGAACTATGTTCATGAAGAGAGAAATGGGAAAAAGAACCTTGAAGTCCCATTGGAATCAGAGGAGGGAGAAAAACTTATGATGAGGAGAACTCACATAAAAGAACCAGTGAAGGAAGAAAGCAGTCAGAGGAGAGAACTCTTTAGAGTAAAGTGTAAAATGATCAGAAAGGTGTGTAGATTCATCATGGACTCAGGCTCAACTGAAAACATAGTGTTAGAGGATGCAGTTAGTAAGATAAGCATGACAAGGATACCCCACACCAATCCTTATAAAGTCACATGGCTTAACAAAGGACAACATTTTCTAGTTAATGAACAAGCTTGGGTGGAATTTGTCCATTGGGAGATATAAAGATAAATTTTTATGTGATGTCTTACCTATGGACGCGTGTCACTTGCTCCTAGGTATACTAAGGCAATTTTATCAGATGGATATGCATAATAGAGTGAAAAACTCCTACACTTTCAAGAAAGACAATGTGACATACAAGATTCAATCACTGTTTGAAGATGTAGAAGTGAAGTCTACTGGTCCAAATTTTCTTATGGTGGTTGAAAAGGATTTCTTAGATACTTTAGATGAAGGAGAAGGAATTGGCTTTGCACTAGTGTTGAAACCAAAGGAAGTTGCAAACAAATCAGAGAAGAAGACAGAGCTACCCAAAGAAGTTCAAGAGATGCTAGTAAAGTATCAAGGGATAGTGAGTGATGGATAGCCAGCCACCTTACCACCTAAGAGTTCAGTATGCCACCAAATAGACCTAATCCTTGGAGCTACCCTACCCAATAAGGCTTCCTATAAAATGACTCCCCAACAAAAAGAAGAGATAGCTAGGCAAGTTCAAGAATTGTTAGAACAAGGTCTTATAAGAAAGAGCATTAGCCCTTGTGTCATACACATAGTCTTAGCACCTAAGAAAGGGGGAACTTGGAGGTTATGTATAGAATCTAGAGCAATCAATAGGATTACCATTAGGTATAGGTTCCCTATCCCTAGGATAGAAGACCTAATGGAATATCTAGGAGGGGCTAGATACTTCACAAAGATAGACTTAAAAAGTGGATACCATCAAATAAGGGTGAATGAAGGGGATGAGTGGAAGAAAGCCTTCAAAACTACTAAAGGACTGTATGAATGGCTTGTCATGCCATTTGGCCTATCAAATGCCCCATAAACTTTCATGAGGTTGATGAATGAGGTACTGAAAGACTACATTGGGAAGTTTGTAGTAGTATACTTGGATGATATAATCATCTTTAGTAGAACAAGAGAAGAGCACCTCAAGCACTTGGAATTGGTATTTAAGAAGCCACATGAGGAGAAGTTGATGATCAACTTAGAAAAGTGTAAATTTCTGAAGACAGAGTTGGTGTACCTTGGTTTTTTACTGTCACAAGGTAACTTAAAAATGGATCCAAGCAAGGTTGAGGCAATCATCAACTAGCCTACTCCAAGGACAAGCACTGAGGTAAGGAGCTTTCATGGTCTTGCACAATACTGTAGAAATTTTATTAAATAGTTTAGTTCAATATGTGCTCCTATTTTAGATAAAATTAAGGGAGGAATGAAAACCAACTTTGTTTGGAATGAGAAAGCTAATAATGGCTTTGAACTACTGAAAAATAAGATAGCAACCCAACCAATTTTAGTGTTTCCAAGCTTTGAAAAATTGTTCACAGTGGAGTGTGATGCCAACAATGTGGCAATTGGAGCAATCCTAAGTCAGGAGAGAAGACCGGTGGCTTTCCATTTGGAGAATTTGAGTGAAGCTAAGAATAAATATTCTTCTTATGACCTAGATATGTATGCTCTGGTCCAGTCATTGAGAAAAGGGAGGCATTACCTATTGCCAAAGGAGTTTATAGTCTATTCTGACAACCAAGTGTTGAGTTTTTTGAACTCACAAGACAAATTGAGTCATAATCACATGAAGTGGGTTGAATACCTACAAGCATATACATTCAACATCAAACAAAAGAAAGGGTTGCAGATGCTTTGAGTAGAAGAGCATTGACCATTCAGGAGATTCAACTACATTGACCATTTTCATAGACAATACTCTGAATACACTTTGCAGTCTGGTCTTTTGTTTAAAGGGGGTCAGTTGTGTGTCCCTAGAGGTTCAATAAGAATGAATCTCATACAAAAGAAACACAATGGTGCACTTAGTGGAAATTTTGGGATTAATAAAAATCAGGATTTAGTTTGAAGATTCTATTTTTGTCCCAAGATGAACTTGGATGTGAAGAGATATGTTGAGGGATGTGTTATCTGTCAGGAGGCCAAAGGAACATCTACAAATGCAGGCCTATATCAACCCTTTCCTATTTCAACCAGGCCATGGGAATGTCTAAGAATGGATTTTTTGGTAGGTATACCCAAGAATAGACAAGGAATGGATAGTGTCTATGTGATTGTAGACAAATTTAGTAAGATGGCTCACTTTGTGCCATGCAAGACAACAAATAATGCAAGTTAAATAACTTCTTTATTCTTCAAGGAGGTTGTTAGGTGGTGCAGGGCACCTCCCTATTTCTTGTTTTGGTGTTGTTTTGGGTTTTTTTAGGTGTTTAGGGGTGTGTTAGTAGAATAATATCCAAGGGGTTGGATACAATGTTAGGTTACTTCATGTTTGTAGGGCCTTAGTGCCCATTGAGTGTTTTAGGACATTTTTGCTTCAATTTTTGAAATGTTGCTATTTTGGGGTACTATGAGTTAGAGACATGTTTTAAGACCCTAATCATCCTATTTGGGGTCTTAGAGGTAAACATCCATCATCAAGTTGACTACGAAGGTCAAATTGCTCAAAATGACAAAATGTTGCTAGCAACTTTACAAGTTGCTCGAGCAACTTTTGCAAGATTTGACAAAATTTAGTTAAAACTGATGTAACTACCCCATGCTTGGTATATGAGCATGGTTTTGATGCTTTGAAGAGGTTAATGAGATTTTGGAGTGAAACACTTAATTCTGACACCTTGGTACGGATGTCTGTATCCTCTTTTGTGTAATCCACACTGTGTCTTTGTTTCTATATGGTTGTGTATGGATTGGTAGAGGTGATCAGGCTCCATGATAGTGTAGTGTTCTCTTTTATCTTTCTTATTCATTAATTATTTTGTTTTTAATTTCAGTAGAAGTTAAGTTACACATTTTTGAAGGTCCCTGGTCTGACAGAGATAGAAACATTGCTACCTAGTTAGAAATGGCTCTAATCTAAAATTCCTCTGGTGGATTTGTCTGAAACCATGGGGATATTAGGGTTAGGGTCTATAGATAGGTTTTTAGTTTTCTTTTTGGTTGTTTCATTTTATTTCATAGGCCAAAAGATAAGCCATATGGATGACTAGTGAAACCAGGTGAGCCAGGACAGGGAGAAGAAAGACTTTGTGCAAGCACCCAAGACCTTTTGGGAAAGACTTAGTGGAATTTATAGATGTACTAGATAGTATCCTAAAAGGATTCAATGGTTTTTGGAGGTGAATTAGAGATTGGAGACAATATTAGCAATTGTTCATGCTCACTGGTCTAGAGGCCTAATTAATAAGCTATAATCTAGGGCCTGCAAGAAAATAGGGTTTTGGGTGCCATCCGAGGTCAGGGTTTTGGATTCTGACAGGGTTGAATGATGTCTTGAATAATTACAAGTTTTTTTGTGGATTCATTTGGGTATTTTGGGAGCATTAGGCCAAAATCGGTGAGAACATACCTACTTGGAATTAGGCAATTAGGCCTCCTAGTGAATTGGTGGCCAATTGCATTGGTAAAAGGTATTGGAGTATTGGGATGAGTACAGAATGACCTAGGATGGGTCAAGAAGGGTAGTAAGAGTCTTGGAGAATGCATGGGAAGATCCTAGGTAGAGAGTTGACATACTAGGTGGAGGATTAGTGGAAGAAACTAGGCTTTTTGGGAACTAGTTGGACTAGTTAAGCTTGGTAACTTTGGAGTCTTATTGAAACCAACTATACCTTGGAGGATAAGTTGGTAGAGGGGTCTTGGAGATCCTAATTGGAAGAAGATCCAACAAATAAAAACCATGGGATGGTTTTATTATACAAATCAAACACCTTAAAGTGAAGAATAGCACTAGTTGTCAAACCCTCTGCATCACTAGGATTCATTGTTTACCACTGAGTATTGTGTCTGACAGAGCAACCAAGTTTATGAGCCACTTTTGGAAGACTCTTTGGTAGAACCAAATTATCATTTGGATCTTCCTACCATCCTCAGTCAGATGGTAATTAGATAGAGGTAGTAAATAGGAGCCTTGGTAATCTCCTAAGGTGTTTGACAAAGGAGTATGGTCAGACATGGGACCAACTCATTGCACAAGTAGAATATTCTTATAATGATAATGTTAATAGAACCACAAGGAAAGTCCCTTTTAATATTGTATATGGCATCCATCCTAGAGGTATTCATGAACTCGGAGACCTTAAAGATGGAGCTAAAGGTAGTGGATAAGCTGAGGATTTGCATATGCTATGTAAGAAGTCCATGACACAGTTAGGAAGACTCTCAGTGAGAACAAAAAGAAGATCAAGACCAAAGTGGATGAGAGAAGAAGGGATTTCCAATTAAAGATTGGAGATCTAGTGATGGTTCATCTCAATAAAGCAAGACTTCAGAAAGGAACACCTCACAAGCTTCAAATGAGGATAATTGGTCCATGTGTCACCCTAGACAAGTATGGAGCCAATGCTTACAAGGTGGAACTTCTAGAGGATTTGGGTTTATCACCAGTCTTCAATGTTGCAAACTTAGTACTGTACAAAGGCCCAATTGCTAATGTTGATCAGAGTCTGAATGAAGTCATACAGGAGGTTGAAGAGCTGCACTTTCCATCTACACCAATCAAACAAGATGAGAGCATACTGGATTCTAGATTTTACAAGAAGATTAGGAAGAAGGATTATAAAGAACACTTGATCAAATGGCAAGGAAAATCTGATGCAAATGTAGTATGGATCAAGGAAAGTGAGTTTAAGAAGTTGGGGGTTGACATTAACTTACTGAATTCAAGGGTGGATTCAAGTCTTTTGTTTAGGGGAGAATGGTGCAGGAGAACCTAGGCAATCCTCAATCCTTAGAATTTTTTGGCTTGTATCTAACCTTAGATAAGTCATAGATGTGTGTTTTATTTGATGCCTTAGTAGGTCATGTGGTCTAGGTGAGTTGGTGTTAGTACCAAGGTCACCAAGTAGTCATTGTTAGTTGTTTTGGTTAGTTAGGCTTAGTTGGTCTAAAGTTGGAATTTGGGTTCAAAATGTGACCTAGACCCATGAATAATGTAAAAGATGCCTTAATTTCATTAAATAGGGTTATTTCATCAAACTAAAAAGCATAGAGGCCCTATATTCTAGTTCACATAATAAATGCAAAAGATGCCAAAAGTTGTCATGACAACATTTGCAAGAAATTACAAATGTTGCATGCAAATCGACAACATAGGATCCCGACAAATGTAGGAGTGGGAATTGATTTCAAGTGGCCTAGAATGGTGGAGAATGGTATCTAAGACACTCTCAGGCTCAAATCTCAAGGAGAGAGTTTTTTGTAATCAAGTTTTTGTGAGTAAGAAAGAAGAGTTCTCTGTATATAGTGCACAGTCTAACAATTTGCATGCTAATGGATTGAATGTCAAGTGTTAACTATGGATTCATGTAGTGTGGAGTGATACAAGACTTTTATTTTTAGAGAGAATTTTTTTTTCAGTTAATCTTCAAGGGGTAGAATAATAATAGTAAACTAGGTAGTTTGCTGGTGTCTTTTAGCCAGTTTCTGCTTTCATGGCTCCCACTTGAGATACAACCATGGAAACCTTAAAAGAATGGATGAATCGCATAGTGGAGCCATTTTACATTCTGTATATAGAGGTAGGAGTCTAGAAGATGAGCTGAGATATTTTTAAACTCAGTCCCTAGGCGAGTAAGGACAACCCAGTTAGGTGCATGAGAGGTTAGAAACCTATTACAGAGACAAGGGAATGAGATGGAGGATTGAACCAGGTGATGTAACAAATTTTTTAGGGTTTTATGAGTCCCTAGGTTTGAGTTAAAATCTATACAAATCCAACTGGATTGATTTGTGAGGATAAATCACACCATTTCTTGTAATGTACCAAAATAGGCCTAAAAGTCCTACTTTATAAGATAGTGTTGTACGAACAAGTTGGGAACTTAAGACCTTAGAAATCCTTTAGGTCTCCAAAAAGGGTATCTATATCCCTAAATATTTTTGGGGGTTGTGTGTGAGTTCTGCAAGTTATTCCCAAAAAACCCTTTGGATAGGGCTAATAGAGCCATTAGGCCTAATTGGACAGTTTGAAGACAAGCTATGAACTCGAATACATGGAGTGGAAAAAAATATGGATTTTGAGTTGTTTGGGAGTAAGGAGGACATCACAAGTATCCACATTTCCCTTGTAGCATGGATTATGTTGGAATGGAGAAATTTAAATTAGTTTCTTCAAGTCTTTTGGAAGCATTGAGGCAAAAATGAGATAGTTGTCATGAAAGGTGAAAGCACAATCATTGTAACTCTTAGAGAAGAGTTAGGTGAGGTCTTAGATAGAGTGTCTATTTAATTGGGGAGATCCTATAGTGGATTTAGGATCCTGTATTGGTCTAGGGAAAACTAAGTCCTGTCTTGGGGATTGTGCAAGCACACTTTGGAGATTACTTCTATCATTTCGTTATAAATTAATTCTAAGAGGTTAATAATATTTGTTCTTTTTCTTTATTTGGATGTAACTAATTTGTGATCCAGTAGATATAATATGTACATTGATTTTTATAAAGAGTTATAGATTTAATTATAGAATTAAAACTACTGGTTGTCAATGGAACTAATATCTTCAGTTAGCTCAATGGTGATGTTAAATTAGTCAGTTATAAGGATGAAATTACTAAATATTTGACTTATTTGAAGTAAAGTGTTAAATGTGAGTGTTATCTGTCTAATTATGATTCAGTTATACATTATGAATTATGGGTCCAAGATTTAGTTTTCCCTAGAAAAGTCCAGAGGATTTGGGATTTGTTTTCTATGTTGTATCCTGATTATTGTTCTAATTTGGTCCTTTATACCAAGCTTAAACCTAGTTCAATTAGTGGTCGTGTTTACTCTATGTTGTGCTTTATATTTGATCATTCATGATGTTGAGAGGAACTAGATTTTGGGGTTTTATGTTTTGTACCACTTCTGGATCAGTATGCGTGATTAGTAAACCTAGGGTAGGTTATCTAGATGTGTAGTAAGGGGTGTCATGCAATAATGTGTCAGGGCCCACAAGTGGCCGCCAGGATCACTTATTGCAAGTTTCTTAATCCAATGATAATATTAAACACATTAAGGGACTTAAAATGAATTAATAAGAAAAGGTTCCTCCCACATACTTGAGTGCTTGTATAGGCTAAGATGAAGTGTTGAGAAGATGCTTTCCACCTTGTGAGGTGTGAGTCTGGCATAGTTAATGACTTCATCCATATGAGAAGTCATTGATATCGTATATGGTCACTTAACTGCTAGGGTCCTGAGATATTTCTAGACTGAGACTTAATGGTTCGATGTATATGATGACACCTTTCTATACACAGTATAGGTTTCCTATGTGTGTCAGTTGCCTCTAGTTTAGTGATTCATACTTAATAGATTGATTTGTACACCTTGAGTTAGTTATCTTTCAAGATCCCCTTGCTTAGATGATCCTTTATTTTGGTTTGATATCCGTGTGGGGTCTTGTTGTTATCTCCTTAGCATGGTGGGGTGGATTGTTATAGTTCCACATGGATGGCTGGTAGTGATTCTTTACCATTTTGAGATTCTATGTTCATGTACCAATGCTGGATGTACCTTTGTTTTGTTGTACTTATCTTGCTCTAATGGAGGTTTTGATCTTATCATTTCTTTATTGTACATCTATTTATTATATCACATGTGATACTTGATTTTGGATAACTATAATCTTATTCTATTAAGTGATTACCACATACCCTACAACATGTGCAGAGGGTGTAGGTTTCATGTATACCTTGTGGTATAAATTCTAATCATGTAATTATATCATTGATGTTATTATGTAATCTATTTTTAAAAATGAGAATATTTTGTTATGGATATCTTGTTGAGTTGGTCTTACATAATTCTACATCATGGAACACTTTAGTTTTTAAATCTATGCTTGATGTATGTTCTTGTTTGTAAAATTTTAAAAAACAATATTTTGCAAACCTAGTATCATGTTTAGGTTAATTCCTCTTGGGTTCCCCTGTAGGGTGTTACACTGCAAGCCCCATAAAAGAATGGTATTATAGAGAGAAGAAAAATAACTATCCTAGACACTGCAAGGACAATGATGATTGAGGGAAATGTACCACAAGTCTATTGGAGAGAAGCAATAAGTACTATTATTTATTCATTGAACCAAATTCAAAACAAGAATGGCACTGGTAAGAGTCCTTATGAGCTATGGTATGGTCATGTTCCTACTGTGAAATATATTAGAATCTTTTGAAGAAAATATTATATCAAAAGAGATGAAAATTTAGGGAAATTTGATCCTAGATGTGGTGAAGGTATCTTTCTTGGTTATTGTACAAAGAGAAAAGCATAGAAATGTTACAATAATAAGTTGAGAAAGATATTTGAAAGTGTTAATGTCAAAGTGGATGAGAGATATCAGAAACAAGCTAGATCTTATAGATATGAGTCAGATGATGAGGAAGATATTCAAGGAATGCAAGTGTTGAATAAGAATGTTTCGGTAGATCAAGATGAAGAATTTGTAAATGGAGAAGAAGTGGACATGCAAGAGTCGGCTACAAATGCAAATCCTAAGAATCCAAGGTATCTAAGGATAAATCATTCTAAAAATCAGATTATTGGTGATAGGAATAAAGGTGTTCAAACTATGATAAGGTTAGTAAAAGATAGAGATGTGATTTATCTGATTTCTAATATTGAACCTAAGGATGTTAACGAAGCATGTAAAGATGAAAGCTGGGTTAAAGTTATGGAAGAAGAATTTGAATAGATTGATCATGCTAACATTTTAATTTTTGAAGTATTTGTAAATGATATTGTTTTATTTGGGAATGATGAGTTGACTAAAGAGTTTTGTAATGAGATGAAAAAAGAGTTTGAGATGTCTATGACAGGTGAGATGGAAGAGGAATTTTCATATCTCAGTCCAATTATATGAAAGAGTTGTTGAATAAATTTAGTATGGAAGATTCAAAACCATTTTGTACTCCTATGGTTACTATTTGAAAATTGACAAATGATGATGATTCCCTTAATGAAAATTAGAAAAAAAAAATGATTGATGGATTATTGTACTTGACACAAACTAGACCTGATATTATGAATATTGTTTTCATTGTTTCTAGATTTCAAGAAGATCCTAAAGAAGCACATGTTGTTTCTATTAAAAGAATATTCAAATACTTGAAAGGGATAGTTGACTATGGTTTGTGGTATCCTAAATATGATGATTTTTCATTGAGTGCATTTACTGATGTGGAATAGGCAGTTAATGTTGATGATAGAAAGAGTACAAGTGGAGTTGAATTATTCTTGGGTAAGAGGTGTTAGAATAAGTGAAACACAGACAAATGAGGGGGGGGGGGGGGTGAATTAGTTGTGACCAAAAACTCAAGACCTTTAACCAAATTATTAACATAATCTCATATCTGAAATTTAAACACGAATTCAGGAATATAACATAGTAATAAACACATAACACCAATATTTTTGATGTGGAAACCCTATTAGGGTAAAAAAAATAGTATGGATAAAACCCAAAAAATGAATATACTCTGTTAAAAGCACTATACCCTATTAGGAGTATTACAAATGGGAATGCACATGCATTCAGGCACACTGCCTGGACCTTACTTCTCAAATACAACAAGGATCTCAATCTCAAGAAAGGCTCACTGCCTTACAACAATCTATCATCTTGAATCATAGAGGATATATTATCCAAGCTCACAAATTAAAAAAATAGCATATCTAATATGCTAATATAGTTCCAATGAAGTACATTAAATCTCTACCTCAATTGGAGATTCCACTCATACGTCTTCTCTTTACAGATAACATGCTCTAGAACAATTGCATACTCTTCCATACATTCAAAATTAAAAATTATTATATATTTATACAGATTAAATCAATTCATCTCAACTAGGTTGGCCAGGGACCTAATTGCAAAATATTAATTCAATACAACTCAATACTCAATATGATCCATTGAATGTCAGATAATACATAACAATGACCCATAATAATAGTCTTGAATGGGCTCAATATCGATAAATCATGCTGCGATCCATCGCAACACACTACACCACCAAGTTGGCCAAGAAAAATAAGAACAACAACATATTACATGAAGAATCTTCAATTATGATCACATAACCCAATGTGATCCAGCAACACGAATAGAACACAATTAGGAAACATCAGCAAGAAACATAAAATACCTCAACTTCAATAGGAAAAACTATGTCTCATGAATCAAACACATCTCTATAGTGTTAATCAAGAATACTAAACCATATCCACTATCATAAAAGAAAAATAGCTCTTCAACATAAAAATCACAAACCATTTGAGATGAGGAAACACTTACATGTAGACAACTTGCCACCAAGTTAGCAACAATTAATATTGCCAAACTAATCCACATGGATCCAATAACTGAAACATTGTCTATGATGGAATAACCATAATAATAGTCTCTAATAAATCCTTCACCACTCACTCAAATCCACATGCGAACCTCGGCCACTTGAACTAAATTAAGTATAGATATCCTCAAACATATTATTACCTACATAGAATATGATATGCATTACAATATCCATACCATAGAAATAATCTCACTAAAATTTTTAGGATCATTATCTTCAATAGTATGAATATGTTGACATCAATGACCCAAAATTAATTCTAGCACATATATGCACAATTTGAACATATCTCCAAAATCTCCTGCTTAGGCATTGATGGAAAAATATGATGTGAAAAATTGAATCAATGCACAAAGAAACTATTAGAATTATTAGATCCAAGATTATTGAGAGGGGGTGAGGGGTGAATCAATAATCTAAGAAATAAAACTTTTCATAAACCATTCAACAAATTGCATCAATTAACATTCGTTGCATGAGAAAACAAACCAATAAAGATAAACATCCACAACCATGCAACACAATTACACCAATACTTTTTCTTGTGGAAACCCAACTAGGAAAAACAACATGTGGGGATGGGACTCACAAATAATTTTTCACTCTTCTGAAGTACGCTCGGTTAAGAGCTTAGCTCGATTAAGAGCTTAGCCCTGTTACGAGCTTACAAATTCTTGGTTAAAAGAAAGACCATGTTAGGAGCCACCTGGTTAAGGGATTTACCTCTAGCCCTATTAGGAGCTTTACCCTATTAGGAGTAACCCTATTAAGGTATTTCAAAACCTAATTCAAGAGTTGCCTGGTTAAAGGATTTAAAAATCAGACTTGTTAAGGTCTATCTCGTTAAGAGATTTATATTGAATAAACTGTTAGGAATCAACAAGTGAAAGTGATATGAGAAAATAACACTCCTCCTCTACTATTATAGATCCAGTTCAAGCTCAACCATTTCACATGTAGACTATCCAAACCCTACGATCAAACAACTGCATTCATGATCTTTCTCTTCCACACACACTTCTCATAATACATCAAAATGATATATAAATGTTTTACAACTTAAGGCAGAAAAAGAACCTTAATTACATTAGAATTTCATCTGAAATCCACTAACACATATTACCAAAACCAATTCTATCGATAACAAGATATGTCTGATTACCAATACAAACCACACATTGATTTGACAAAGAAAAGTTAAACCACAACACACTTTCAAATATTCTTGCATAAATTTAAGAAATTAAATCATAACAATCATAAAAATTCCATGTCATCAAGCCACATCAACTTGGAACATCACTATGATCCCTAGAACACATACCCACTTACCACAACATGATACATGATCATCAATTGAGGATCTAACTGTTTGTTCTAAGAACTTATTTTACTTTTTACTGAACAATCTTATGTCCATTGAAACTAGGTCTTCCAATAACTAATCATGATGTGGTCACAACAATAACCCCATGAAATAGTAAATATAACATATCCTAAACTGCAACACCTTAATCCAAACCTATTTGACACAATCATCAAATCATTCCTTCTTGACTACATCTTGTTCTTCTTGTTGTCCTGTTTACCTTCAATTAATTATAGGTCACACCATACATATGATAAACTTGTGTGGTCATAGATACGCCATATAGAGATGTAACTTAGTCTTTCATTATGATCACACATGCCAACTCTTACCACATCTCTAGATCCAACCTCTTGAATAAACATAAACATAATAGACACAATGTCAACCAACAAACACTAAGTTGACATCAATGACAAAATCATAGATGATCAACCTATCATCAAATCTACATCAAACACATACCATAACATACTTAACTTATCTTTGCATCATTATGCCAACAATCTCCCCCTTTTTCATTCATGGAAACACCAACAATACCAAGAAAATATCTAGATACAAAAAATGCTCCCCCTTAGCTGATACATCTTTGTAGTTCTGTGTTCCTGATCTCTATTTCTCTCCTCCTTTGTCTATCATATTTTCTTTCTCCATTTACTAATTATTCTCCCCCTTTGACAATAATGCCAAAGGTGCAATATGCCCAAGTATTCATCTTTTGCACATGTCTTCATCTCTTTCTAATGCAGGAGCATCTTGGGATCTAAGAAAACTTGCATCAACCAAAAACATTTTCTTTCAGTTCTTAGTCTATTTTCTTTAAGGCTAGTAATTCTGTTGGTGATAGATCTGTACTTGTTCTTGTTGGTTGTAGTCATGACTATGTGACTTTTGATTTGTGTTGGATCATTTTATATGATTGTACCTCTTTTGGATTTATCGCGTGAAAGTTATTGTAGTTTCATTGTGGGACTGTACTGTTCTTCAAGTTATTGATCAGCAGTTGGGTTTCTGATCTTTTTCTTGATCTTTCGGTTGGTTTTTACAAGAGCGATCATTCCATCTTAGTGTTACGTTTATGTGTGTATGAAAATGTGTCTTATCTCATAGCACAAATACTTCAATGAATCATTGCATGATTGATTAAGTAAAGTAAACTAATTAAGCACAAATCAACCTAGGAGACTCATTTCCTTCTAGTAAATAGGAGTATAAATTTTTCTCTCAGATCATTGCAAAATCTAGTGACAATAGACTCTATCTAAATGAAGGATTTTGAAAGATTTAAACTACATGAAATGAAAATACATCTAATATCAAGCTAAGATTAATCCATTTAAGAAAATTGAAGTGAAATTCCTAAGATTTGATTATGCAAATACAAAATAAGATAAATGAACCATGATAAGAAATAAGCAATTAACAATTTGACAACATTACACTATTTCATGTTTCTTTCTTTTTTTCTTCGAAGAATGAAGGCTTAATTATATACAAAATCTTCTCAAAATAGACAGACAAGATCGAACAACAAAGACTAGTTGAGATTAATCCCAGACTAGCACAATCTGTGTGTAACTGATTTGATTGGTCGAGAGAATGAGTTAACTCTAAAGACTAACAACTTATTTTAGAAACTATCTGATTTGATTTAAAAGCTACTAAATCAAATAGAACTGGTTGAGAAGTTAACTGATTTGTTTCCAAAATAATAGTCAGTTAGGTTTTCAATGACACAAGAAAGCACTTTTGAATTAAATAAATGATTTAATTCATTTTCCTCCAAATTGTGATATCATATTTAATTTTTTTTTTTTTTTTTGTGATTAATTGACAATTCTTATTTATTTAATAAATATCCTAAGACATTAATCAAATAAATATTAAAAGATTGATTTCATTGTCAACAACATTTGGAGTTAGGAATTAATTAATTGAACATAACCAAGTGCAATGTTAGTTGAAAGGGACCTAGGGTTTAGGTAAAATCAAATCAATTATGACTTGGGTGATCAATATTTGGGTTTTCTTAATGAACAATCAAGGTTAGAGGCATGTGGTTTTGTTGACCATTTTTAGGTGATTACATTTTCCCCTCTTTGAATTGATGTGTGATCAATGCATTGATTCATTGAACACTTAGCGTTGAGATGAAGAATAGTTTGATGTGAAGTGATGAAAACATTCTCAAAAAGAAAAATGAATCTGAGCTTGATTGGACGAAGATCAATCAAAAGATATAAAAAAAATGCTCAATTTGATTTGAAGCGATGAAACTGAACAACTATGAGAAAATATGAAAGCTTGAGATTGGTTTGAATGAATAAGCAGTTTGATGTGATGTGATGAAACTGATTCCCATTAAGAGATTGATTAGCAAAATTGACTTGATTTGAAGTGATGAAGCCAATTTGACCAATGTGTCTAGTTTCAGGAATGAATGACTCGTATAAGACCAATCTATCTTGTTTTGAGTGTATCCATAACTGTATAAGATAATTGATTGAGTTTCCCCTTAAATATAATCTCAACTTGATGTGATGCGATGCAGCTAAGATACCCCTAGTGATGGGGTCATGATTGATTTGATTGGTGATCAGTGAAATGTTGATGTCCTATTCCTGCCCCCTCAGTAGAAAAAAAATATGGCTAGGTTCCCTAGTGATCGAAAGTAAGAAAATTAATAAAATGATGCAGGATGAAATTGATCTAATTTGGAAGAGGTTGGAAGTGTTTAGGGCACATTTCACACTTGTTTTATGTCATGTTGACCAAGTTTGACCAAATTTATGGTAAAGTTTGACTAAGGTTGACCAAAAATTTGGCACATGTACTTCTTGGGGAGAAAATCCCACTAGTTAGAAGTTCAAAAGATCGATTGTGCAAGCAGTCAACTACGGTTGATTCAAAAACTCAAACTGCAATTTTGAAAAATAATATAATCTTAGATTTTGATTTTGATCTCAAAAATGGAATTAGGAAAGTAAAATTAGACAAGGGTATCATTTTCATGTCAATTACAAAAAGTTTAAAATTAGATCAAAAACCTATATAATGGCCAAAAGGGTCATTTTTCATTTTATTTTCACGCATCCAATTCGAGAAAGTTGAAAAGTCTCTTAGAGTTAAAATGGTGGTCCCCATCCAAGATCATCGATTCAAGTGCCAACAAGTGTACAACCGGCCAAGAAATGACAAAGCAGTGATATGTGTCCCAAAAACCACCTTTTTGACTTCATTTTAATATATTTTAGTTGGATTTCTAAAAAAAATTCAACGTTTTCAATAGATTTTCCATGGGTTTTTGTATGAGTCATACTTAAGGCTTGTATGAAAAACCACTTTCAAATATTCACTTGTATAACACCACTATTATTATCATTTTAGGTCTACCTGTTAGTCATACGAGAACCTTCATATCAGCTCATTTCTTTGTATAGTATACCTTAGATTCTCATATCAGATCATTTACTTGTACTGGCCTGTAGGAATAATTATACGAGAGTATGCACTAATGCAGTACTTATATTGAAAAAAGGTGAATTTTATAGGCTAAAATGTCTAGATTCAATTTTTTGTTGTTGTCGATTCTACATCATTAGCATTTTTTCTATCATCTCTATGTTGTATTTAGTCATTTTGATCAATGTATTGATTCTCTTTTGTTCATTTTCCACATGATATATTATCCAATATATAGTTCTAGATCACATATCCACCCACCATAAGATTGGTACAAAGATTGACTGATTATGAGAGACCCACCATTGCAGAGTGTGGGTTCAATTGGCTCCTACCCATCCTGGAGATTCGCATGAATCATAGGTTACTCATAGAATTGGTAGAGCAATTTCACATTGAGCATAATACCTTCCATTTTCCCACTGGTGAGATGAGAGTGACTCTTGAGGATGTGTACCACATCCTTCACATTCCATTTGGTGGTCCTCTAGTGCAGTATAAGATGGCACAACACCCCAACATGTTATTTTTTCATCTGATCTTCCAATATGAGGACATTCTAGAATCATGGTGTCATAGGACACCATGATGAGATAATATGCAGATCAATACCCTCTTTCTTGTGTTATGGCATGCTTCATAGGTTGTTTTATCATGCCAGACAGGGGACAATAGGGTTTTTAGTGTGTGTGGGAGAGGATTCTAGAGGAGTTGTTGGATAGGCTAGAAAATCTAGGATGGTGATCGTATTTACTATCTCATATGTACCATGAGCTTCATGAGATTGTGTATAACAAGGCCAAGAGCCTTGCTGTAAGAGTATTGGTACTTCATATCTGGGCATGGGAGAATCTTCCCATTTGCAGGCTTGTGGTTGATGATTCCTAATAGGATGGGCATCCCTATATTTATAGGTATGCATGATACCTCACACAGCCCCACTTGGGGAAGATAGGGTACCTTATATTTGTCACCTAGAGACTATATAGGGGTATAGAGGAATGGGTTAATTGGTGATCACAGAGTCAAGATATGTTTGTCACTCACCCCTTGATTGGTCACACCTCAACCATTGTGGAGAGATTTTTATTATCGTAGGTACATACATAATATGACAGGTTATAAGAAGTATATCTAATTTTACAATGTATGCTTGATTTTCCAATGAGGTTCATGTAGGCTGGGGCCCTCTATTGGTATACCTTATAAATGTGCAAGATTTTCATGGTTTACATCAGTCCTCATGGGATTACTTGGAGGATGTGGGAGTTTCTAGGGTGACACCTGAGTATAGAGATTATATTTCTCGCCACCCTTTTCCATGGTTTACAAATCCGGCTTCTCCTACCCCTAGCATCAATGAGGTAGACCTTGCCTGAGCTTACATTATGATGGCAGTAGCTATTCATCTAGGAGGAGACCCTGACATGAGTTCTAGCATAGCACCGCTAGTGAATGGATAGGTGTGGAGAGGTGAGGGAGGTACTCTAGGTTCTATGGGGGTTGATGCAGTTGTTGGAGGACAGGATGCCCCAATTTTTAATGAGACCGCACAACAAGTGTGACAACAGTAGGATGAGAAATAAGAGTAGGCACCAAGAAGAAAGGGTGAGGGAGAGGGCCACATGTTAGAAATAATATTCCACCAACACAACTAAGATGGGGGTGAATCATTTGTGAGCTAAATAATTAAACTATAAACTTTATAAACTAATTACTTAATGCAAATCCAAATACATTAAGTATAACACCATAAAACAAGTAATTTGAGGAAACCTTGTTAAGGGAAAAATCCTAGTGGGAATTAGCGCCCAAAAATAATGTATTGATAGTATAGTATCATGTTAGGAGATGATTATTACATACAGCACACAGTCCTTGTTAAAGGAAAGACATCCCTGTCAACAGTCAAGAGAAATAAGAAGCTCACTACCTAGGCACACTGCACAAATGTGAAGGTTAAATCCACCTTCTAGACTCACTATCTAAAATACATATATAGGAGTAACAATAACCAATGAACTGACTGATAGCAACTTTATTTTCTTAAACAGTTCCAATGAAGTTCATAACAATCACTACCTCTGCTCTACGTCTACAGAATTCACAAATATAAGCTCACAAATTTCACATTCCTCATTCATCTTTCCTCACCAAGAAACAAATCTCCTTTATACAAGTTTACAATAAAAAAATTTCCCCAAAGTAAAACAAATTATATAGACCCTTGCTAAGATACACATGATACCTTACACAAGTAAACATCAATTAGAATCCATGAATTGTACTTCAAGATCTGTAATCCACACTCGCCACCTTCTAAACATGTTATACCACAGTAGTCATCCATAAATAGATGTTCACAAGATCACACACTTGAGGTGATGTCACCAAGAACATAGTGACCCAAAAATTAATATTCAATTTATCCAACATATCTTCTACCATGACTTAAGCTCACAAATCATAACTCATGCCTACATCCAAGCTATCTCCAAATCTCAGAGACCAACTCTGTCACTATTCTGTAACAAGTCTTGACCAAAAAAAATATAACTTATGCCAATAGTAAGATCAAGACAAACGACCTTAAATATAAGATCACTACTCATCCTTGTATACATATCCATGCTCGCAGGGCCTAAAATCCTATACAATGTTTGGACACTTATGTCATTTTTCCTTGTACCAGTGATAACTAGTCTATGTGAGACTTCAACTAAAACATATGTTGACATCAATGAAAAAACATGAATGCCAACAAATCTCACATGACCAATTCCAACAAACTCCCCCTATTGCATTGATGGAAACATATGATAAAATCCATCAACCCAAACAGTATCCTTCTTAATACAATCTTCTGAATATCCTCTTCATAACTCCCTCTAAAATAGTATATATTTTCTACTTGTAACTCTCCCCCTTTGACGTCAATGGAAAAGGGTGTCATATCTATCTTCTCTGACCATCCCACCTCTACAAGGTGTAGTTTTTTTTAAATCTTCATGCCTTCAGAAACCAAATGCTTGATCACCCAAATATGTTCTGATATGTTATATGATCACTCCCCCTAAGGAGTGCATCCAAGCATCAAGTCTAGCAATTGATATAGCTCTGATAGCTACTAGAATGATGCATTTTTGCATCATTTACTTCTCACAAGGAGAGATTCACACCCCAAGTATACATCTAAGATACTTAAAGGCATATTTTGATCAAGGTTTTGTGAATATATCTATTATTTTCTCATTTGTACTAATGTACTCCAATCTGACTTCCTTTTATGTAACCTTATCTCTCAAAAAGTGATATTTTACTAAAATGTGTTTGGTCTTCGAATGCAAGATAGGATTCTTTGAGATGTTCATGGTGTTGGAAAGTGATCAATTTTGTGTAAATGTGATTCAATTTTTGGTTGTCATTTATGGCAACACATCTGGATTTCAGATGGATTCCTATAAAGATAAGTTTTGTTGATTCAGAAGTTGACTAAGTATAGAAGCATAGATACATAAGTGTTTTGGATGTCGTAGATCCATATCAATGAATTAGGAAAAGAGAGCTTAGAGGAAGATAGTATGGGGTATGTATGACCTCCACCTAAGATCAATTTGGTTTTGGTTATGTCTACGATGAGTTATAAAGAATTGAAGATAGACAGACTGCAGTAGAACAATGATATAGAGCAGTTGGACAGTAGAAAATATTTAGGGAGTATGAATTGGACTCTAGTTAATCGAAGTTGGATTTTGGTTGTTCATAACCTCCACATTGACTATGCAAGAGTGCCAAAAATGCATTTGATATTTACTATATTAAATTTTTTTTGTATTGAACACCGACTTTGTAATATTTTTAATATTCATAGTGGGAGCCGACTTTGTAAAGTTGTGAGATATATATGTAAGACCTTTTTTTGATAAAGACATGAAAATATTGTTGATGATCAGTTGGATGAGTTTTTCAGAGAATAGAAGAGCAGAAAATGAAAGAGATCATTGAAGAACTATGAAGGAACTATCTAAGCACCAGTGTTGCTTGGTTTGTTCATGACTGAGAACACTTTGTAACCTGATTTACTTTGTAAGAGTTATAAGCTCAGTTGGCCCCTAATAGGGTGTATTGAACCTTTGACAGGGTTGCAATTCCTTTAACAAGGAAATGTGATATGTAATATTCAACTCCTAGCAGGGCTAGGTCTCCTAACAGGGACATTATACTTTAGTACATGTTTGTGGGTATCGTCCCCACCAGGGTTTTCCCTTGGCCAGGGTTTACTCGAAAATAAAATATAGTGTTATGAGTACTGTGTCATTTTCTTATGTTCTTTTCTTTACTGCAAGTTTATGGTTAATGTTTAAATGGTTGAAGAATTTAATTATGTGCTATAATATTGATTCACCCCCCACTCAGTATTATCCAATCCTAACAATTGGTATCAGATATTTTGGCCCTTGGAAAGAAATTCTAATAGCTTGAGGGAGATCATAATGGATTTGGATAGTCTGGAAGAAAACTTTGATGCTACACTCGAAGACCTTGACAAAGAAAAATCAAGAAATGGAGAGTTGAAATTCAACATGCAAAGAGCTGAGAAATTTATAAAGAAAATCAAAGAACAAGTTGATCTTTCCAGAATTCAAAGACAAGATCTTATGGTTTAGATAAAAGAAGATTTAGATGAAGATAATTTAGATCAGATGAGGCAACTAAAAGAAGAGAATGAGACCCTGAAACTTGAAAATAAGACAATGGCTAAAGAAATACAAATATAGAAGGATGCTAAGAAGAAAGTTGAAGAAGCTTTAAACAGTGAATTAGATCAAATGAAGAATGAGGCTAACAACTACAAGAACAAGTATCTGGAAATGGGGAAATACAATCAGATTATAAAAGGTGAACTTGTTGAAGCAAAGCAACACATTGAGGAACTTCATACCAGTAGTGATTTGATTGATGAACATAGAGACAAATAGAAACCTAAAGGTGATATGATTGGTATTGGCTTCAATGAAGCTGGATGTTCAAAGAATCAAGAAGAAAAATAAAATGAGAAGATTGATGCTGAGAAACCTTCTATTGAAGAATATAGAGAGAAGATCAGACCCTTCAGTGGTAGATGCTTTGGTTGCAAAAGATTTGGACACATAAAGAGAGACTGCAAAGGTAATGCCCCTTTTAGAACTTTTTCTGGTTATTGTTTTAACTATAATGGATATGGGCACAAGGAAGTAGAATTTAGAAAACCTAATCAATATAGATATAGACAATACAATGGAAGAGAATCTATAGTGAAACCTACATGCTACAAATGTAATAACATTGGACACATTGCGAAGTACTGTAAGCTGCAAGTTAATCAGGAAAGAAGACCTCCTACATGTTACAAATGCAATAATCCAGGACATATAGCAAAGTTTTGTAGATACAATGGATTAGACAAAAGAAGAGTACCACCTCCTATGAATTCACAAAAGAATGCAATTGATACTGGTAAGAGTGTGTTATGCCTTGCATACCCGTCCCTACATTTTGTAGGCAAAATGTTGGGTCCCCCTTTTTGCTTCTTATTTTCCCTTGGTTCCTTTTGGTTTCCTTTTGTTTCCCTTTGGGCTTTGCTTCCCCAAGGGTTTTTTTATTTTTATTTTTGTTCTCTTGCCTCTAGGACCCAGTCCTGGAGTTTTTTTTTTCTTTTGAGTCAGCTAGACCCTAGACTCCAAGATTCTCTGTCATCACACCTTCTTTTGATAAAAGGTACAGTTGTATGGAATTCTTAGGTCTGGAGTCTGGAGGTTTGCCTTTTGGGTGAGAAGGAAAGAAGCATGTGTTTTTACCCTTGTGGTATAAATAGGATTTAACAGTCACTTTCACACTTACCATGATCAAAATACTCAGAGAAATTAAAGCGATTCAAGGGCGATTAAGGCAATTCAATAGCATTTAAGTGAAAATTGCTCTCTGAGATTAACGCTTAATTAGTAGTGATTAACAAGTTTTGGCTCGCTGTCACTTGAAGGTGAATCAATTGTAGAATGCCTCACATGCTCGTCCTCCCCACATCATTCATATTAATAGGTAGGTCCTTCGGCTCTCCTTTCTAGTTTCATTCTTCTGGGCTTTGCTTTGTTTGTTCGGGTGCATTTTCTTTTTTGGTTTTCTATTTTGGTTTTGTTCTATTTTCTTTTGATTCATTTTTTCTTGTCTGTTGTCACCTCCTGTTGGTGGGATGACTCTACCAGAGGGTTGTCTGCCCTCTGTGCAGTTGTAAAATAATGTAAATGTCTGTACATTTTGTAATTAGGTGTAGCTAGCTGTGTATAGGTCATACTTAGTTTGGCCCTCAAGTTGTGATTTGGCCCTTTGTAAATGTGTATATTCCATGTATATCCTCCTCATTTTATGGTGAGCTTGTCATGCCCTTTTCATGTTTCGACCCAATTTGTTGAGCTCTCCCTCATGGCGCTTGCCTGGCTTGAACTCGGCACCTCGTCCATTCAAGCCATGAAAAATTTCTCTCTCCTTTGTCATGTCATCTTAATGGTGGAATTAATCTCCCACAAGTAGGCATTCAAATGACATCCCATCTGGCATTCATTTGCCTCATGTCAACCCACTTGTTTCCATTAAGATCCTTTACGCCTCCTATCGCGTGGCCACGTAATGACCCATGTTAGCCGAGTATGGCTCGCTGTCAGTCACCTTGACAAAAACTAGTTTCTCTGGACTCTGGGTCTTGAGAATTCCCTGGACCTTCATCCTATTTGTGTTACCTAAACTAATATTTTGAGCCCCCTGGCATTGGTCAGAACCCAATCCTTGTTAACTTTGATATTCTGGGATTTTGATGCATACTAATACTTGTTGAACAAGTGCGAAATGGTGGTGAATTCCCTAGAGTCCCTAAAAAGTTGTATTTTTATCATATTATATGTATTGATGGTTCTCTGGTCTTGCAGGTTGTAGATAATCCAATCAAAATGTCTGAAGTGACAACTCCTCCTGGAAGTTTGGCGCTTCCAAGTACCGCCACTCGGGCGGCCACAAAAAACTAAGGCCGAGAAGATGCTGGCAAAACTATCATTAACCTCCAAATACCCAAGGGAGGGTGCTCTTATTGGGTCCAAGGTGGACTCCAAGCTATAGAAAATAACAGATACAGAGCCCAGACTATGGGCTGAAATGTAGGGTTTTGTCCAAGCCATATACTAACAAAGGACCACCGGAGATGATATGGTGAAACTCATGGCTGCCTCTAGAATTATCAAGGCTACAATTTTTCCGTGCTTGGTTCAAGCACCATAGCTGATACTTCAATTGATGTTGCTCTAGAATGCTCCCACCCAAGGTTGTTTTTCTCATTGATCCCTGGCCACTACACTACCCGACACCCATCGTCAATCTGGATGCGACCACTTTTGCTTTAGGGCTGGGGATCCCCCAATTCAAGGGAGCCATTATTCTCTCCCAATCCATGTCACTAAATGAGTTCTGGGAAGCTTCGCTCCTCACCTAGCAACATCTCAATACTCACTGGTTGAAGTCCCTAAGGAGGGACTATAAAAAGATGAAGCTGGAGAGTCCCCACTATTAGAGTAATAGTACATTTGTCTTTATAATTAAATCACTTCGGTTTAATTATTAAAGTTCACTATTATTCTATTCACTTAAGCTTGTCATTTGTAGGTGCATAATAATTAATATGTTTATTAATTATTAATGCACAAAACTAGCTTTTTCCAGCTTTAGGGTTTCTTACCTTATATGCTGCCTTTGTACCATTATTGTAGTTACTCTTTTGAATACAGCTTTTTGCTCTGCCATTTTTGAGCACATAAGGGTTTCTTGTTTTTTGCTTCCTTACTTTGTTCTTGTAACAGGTCTTCTTACATGTAGTTTCTCTTGGGATTTGGTACTATTTTTATCAGTTCCTACATGGTATCAGAGCCTTACTCCTGTAGCTTGTTTGAGTTCTGTTGAAGCAAGCTCTTTGCGGTATGAGGGTTTGAAGCTTTCAGATTTTTTTTGGTATTTTTTATTGGATCTGGGGGCTCCTTACTTTTGGGTGCACTTTGGACCAAAACTGACCTCACAGTTGCATTTAGAAGGCCCAAAAAGCCCCATTTTCATATAAAACATGTCTGATTTGGACACCGAAGTGTCTGGGAGAAATTTTTTGGCCTATTAGGGCCGTACGGGCATGAGAAATGAGGCAAATTTCAAAAAAAAAAAAAAAAAAAAAAATCTCGCTTTAAAAAATATGTAGCCCGTTTAAATCCCACTCACGACCGCCACACCTCCGCAGGACCACCAGTGTGCCACCCGCCACCGCTGTGCAGCCTACCAGCCGCCCACGCGCCGCCCTGACCTACAACCACCGTCGCGCTGCCTTGCTGACGCCGCCGCCCAGCCCAGTCGCCACCTCTGCCGATAGTGCCTCCAATCAGCTACCAGTCCCTCCTGCTAACGTCATCTGATGGCCCCGTGACATCCATACGAGTGTCAAATTTAGGCTCATCCCTATGTTTTTCCAGCAAGCTCTCTTTTCAGAGGTCCTATCATTTTTTACTCATAACTTGAGCGTACAGACTCCAAATCGTAAGTGTCATATATCATTGAAAAGATCTTTCTGAGCTAGTTCCAACCATGGAGGTTTCATCTTCACACTTGGCTATTTGAGCGCCCATTTTTGGTATCAAAGTTGAGGCTTTTTTTTCCTCCTTTTCTGCATTTGGACCTCAAGTTTTTCACTTGTTCTTTGTGTTTTTTGCTTCATTTTGTGGTGTACGGGAGTTAGTTTGATAGCTTGCAGAGGGTGCATATTTATTTCTACATTTTCAATTCAGAGAGACCCTTCTACTTTCATCTTATTCTCTTGATGTCAAACACATCCATTGTCATTTTGACTTCACATAACTACCACACATGGAAGCCACAAATGACCAGAATCCTCATGTCATGAGGTTTATGGTCCTGCCTGGATGCGGCTCAGCCAGTTCTACAGAGGCCTTATGAGGCGCTTATGCATAGAAATAGGATGGATGAGGCAATGGGCCTCATTTGCATGAATATTTCAGATGGGTTGTTGTTCCACCTGGATGGTCTGACCACACCCAGGGATATGTGGGTACTCCAGATAGATGCATAGTTCACCTCCTTGGTACCTGAATCATTCACCAGCATTGAGGACTTCCTTATGAAGTTCAAGTCTCTTCGATCTATTTTACAAGTTGCTAGAAAGATGAAGTCAGATGATGAGTGTATCTTTCTGATACTCTCAAAGCTTCGTGGCCCTTATCAGATTTTCAGTTCTACCTTCTACTCCACTATGGATGTACTGGGTGCACATCATGTTATGCCCTCTTTTGAGACCTTCTGTGATATGTTAACTCATGAGCAGTCCAAGCTCAGTCAGATGGATTCTCTTACAGGTTCACAGTCATAGGCATTGCTTGCCAAGTCATCTCAGGATACACAGAAGCCGAAGCCAAAGTAGATATTTGATTCCTCTTCTCAGCACTCTACTGGCTCACTATCTTCTTCTAAGAAGGAGAAATAGAAGACTAAGAACCCTATATGTTCCTATTGTCAGAAGGGGCCTTATGATGAGTCACATTGTTTTTAGAAGAGATTTGACGGCTATGAGAAATAGATTGTAGATTTGCAAGCTCTCCTTCAGAAGAGCACTATTTCTTCTCCATCCTCTTCCTCCTCACAGGGGTTTTCTTTTCAGTCTTCTGCCTCATCTTCAATATCTAGATAGGATTTTGGACAGGGTCATGTATTACGGGCTTCTGTTGCATCCCCTTCCCAGGTCCCTTGGATACTGGATTGAGGTGCTTCTCACCATATGGCATCTTCTCCAGAGATCTTCTCTTCTATTGAGGCTTCTCCTATTCCCCACATTCTCATGGAGAATAATACTGTTATGCGAGTCTACGGGATAGGTTCTGTAGGCATTCAGGATGGCACATTCAATGATGTATTGTATGTTCCATCTCTATCTACAAACCTTCTCTCAATTTACCATATTACTCATAGTGGATCAGGGAAGACAGTTGAGTTCATGCCAGCTTCAGTCTTCATTCGGGATAGTGCGACAGGTGGCATTGTTTCTACAAGGACAGTTGATCATTCCACCTGTCTCTACACCTTTTCTCACTTTGGTCCACCATCTCCATCATCGGAGCACATCTCTCCTCTTATGCGAGAGAATCATGTCGGACAGTCAGGTCACTTGAACCTTTGTGTTGTTCCTGAGACCACTTTTGTGGCTGCCTCACCTCATCTTGTTGGGGTTTCTTCTCTTCAAAAAGACTCTTTATCAGTACTGCTAGACCCTCCAGCTCCATTCATTGAGCCACCAGGTGCAGTTGTTGAGGATTCTATAGAGGACACTCATCTCCTCTCTCTTGACAGTGTCAGCACACCTGTCATACCACCTACCTTGGGGGTTCCCTTTCAGGATCCTCATGTCTACTCCTTTAAGCATCAGCTCGGCCTTCTAGTGACACCTCATCTTTTGAGGTTACCTCTTCGGTGCTCACTTACTTTCACTCCTTTGTATTGGCATCATGTTGGTTTGTTCATTGATCCAGGGGTTCTTTCATTCTGGGGGGCTTTGGAGCCTTGACCCTCTCTCACGGGGGGGTTGGCAGCACGCATTATACTTATGGCTTTGAGAGAGTCTCTTAAAGTCATTTTTTGTCTTTTGCTTGCTTTTCTATCTCTTTTTGGAGAAGAGTTTTTCCCACTGGGTTTTCTCCTTTGTCTCCAGTTTACAGAGATTTCCTTTTATTGGGTACCTGATCAGGCCTTGTTGTCGGGACCCTCTTTTCCTGCTTTCATAGCTATGCTAGGTTAGCTTACCTCCTGAGCTTTGCTTAAGCGGGGGTGTTAGAGTAATAGTACATTTGTCTTTATAATTAAATCACTTCGGTTTAATTATTAAAGTTCACTATTATTCTATTTACTTAAGCTTGTCATTTGTACGTGCATAATAATTAATATGTTTATTAATTATTAATACACAAACCTAGCTTTTTTCAGCTTTAGGGTTTCTTACCTTATATGTCGCCTTTGTGCATTTATTGTAGTTACTCTTTTGAATACATCTTTTTGCTCTGCCATTTTTGAGCACATAAGGGTTTCTTGTTTTTTTCTTCCTTGCTTCGTTCTTGTAGCAAGTCTTCTTGCATGCAGCTGCTCTGTGGATTCGATACTATTTTTATGAGTTCCTACACCTGTAGGGACTTTAAAGAATGTATTCAAGTGGGAATCATATTTCTATGTAGGCTCTTTGGAGAACCCCATGCCTGAGAATTTTCAGCATGGATGTATTACTTTCTCTATTGCATCACCACCCACAATCAGACCTTCAACTGGGCGGATATCATCACCAATCATGTAGACGCGTAGCTAAAGAGTGTCCTCTAGAATTAAAAATTCTACATGACATCATATGTATTGTGGGCACTGGCCCAAAAAAGACCTGCTTTTAAGGGTTTGGAGATAGTGGGAATTCTTAGGAACGGGCCCAATGACTTGGTGCCATGGGAACATTATCCCCAGGTTTAGTGGGAACTTAGCTTCCCTAATGTTTGTAGGGTAAATGATGTGTTCATCTACCAAAACATTTTGACACTTACTTGGGACACCTAGTACCAATTGTCGCAAGAGGCGATGAACCTGGTAAGCACTTTTGGTAATTATTTTATTCAATTCCAACATCATACATACATTCAGGTGACTGGCTTCTCTAGGAAACCCTACCTACTCCCTAGATATTGCAGGGATATGATCATTCTTTTGGAGTTTTACAGGCAAATCCATGAGCTCTGTGCATTCTTTGTCTTGAAATAGGTCATATCAATTCTATTCCTGATGGTGTATAGGAACTATTATTGTAGTCTCACAACAGCCAAGGAGGCTGACAATGAGTTAAAGAGTTTGGGACTGGCAAAAAATCTACCATACGAGAAGCAATTTTGACCCAGTAGGAAAAATAAGGGAGGCGCTACCCCGGGCATGCACTCCACACAAAGATGATATTGAAGATTTCTGGGCAGATTTCTAGGATATTTTTGATCACCGGGCCCAGCAGCATTCCTGGATGTCAAAAGGTTTAATGAAATCCCTCAACCTTTGGGGCTTTCTGAAATATTTCACAAACGATGGGCCTCTAGAAAACCCAACATATAAAGAGCAGGGGATCGATAAGTTGGATCTCCCTCTGGTGGATTGGGGCACCTCAGAGAACCTAACAATTGAAGTTGTATGTCACCCTATTATGGATAATAGTCATAAGTATTTTGAGTGGGTGTGTCTAAGGAGCACCCATAAGGGCCCAATTGTGTGGAGGTCTGCTTCAACCTCTAGAACCGCGGGACCAAGAAAAATAAAAGGGAAGGAGAAAGAAAGTGCCCTGACCCAAGTGCCTTCCCAAGGTCTGATCCCCATAATAGAACACATTCATGAACAGATGGAGTCATCTAGGCTGACAAGCCAGAAGATAAGTGCCCATCTCTCCCACGGTCTCCTTGCATTTTCAGTGGGATTCGCCCGCCCAACGGGATCGCCTTCATTAGCAACACTAATGAGAAAGCAGACATTCATCAAGGCAGAGTCTGTAGACATTCTGGGTGTCAGGGCCCCATTACAAAGAAATAAGAAGCAAGAAGGTAAACCCTACCCCAAGCACACACATGGGCCCCGACATGCCCAATGTTCCCCCAGTAGAAGTCAATTTGGACTCCCCCAAACTGGATGATATTTTAGAAATCTCTCCCCCACACAAATCGAAGACAACTTCAGGATGGATGAGCTCATGATCCTACATTAGGAAATAGACTAGGTGGTGGAAGAAAATGTCACCCAGGAAAAGGAAAAGACCCCCATTGAGGAAGAGATCCCAGAGAAAGAAGCTATCGCAGAGTAGGACACCTTGGCAGAAGAAAAAAAAGAACCTAAGTGGGAGGAAACATCGGTCCAAGGGGCCGAGGAAGAATCAAGGAATGTAAATGATGAGAAACCAATGACTGGGAAAACCGGACCCACAGGACCAACTGTGCCCCCAACCATCACACTCCAAATGCCTTTGGTTACTCCAGGCGACCAAGTTCCCTGGAGTACATTTGGCGAGGTGGTCTCAATGGCCTAAATGTTAAACATTGGCCAGACACCTTTGCCACCTCTGGAGGATGTTGCAACGGAGAAGCATGTCCCAAAAAATGACGTCGAAGAAGAACAATAACAGTAGTAGGATGAGGGGAAAAACCCCAGAGATATGAATGTTAATTTACCTGATGCTAAGAAGGACGGGGAAATCCATGATAATATAGGTGATGATAATCACAGTGGAGAGGAGATCCCAGACATCACAGATGAGGACACCACCAGGGTGGAATATACAGAAGCCTCCAAAGAGCGGGAATGGGAACAGGAAAAGTAGAAAGAGCTTGATGAAATTGCAGATACTAGGAATGCACTGCTGAATTCTAAAGGGGATCCCAATACTCATGCCTTAGCAAAAAAACTACCCCAGCTGCCACAATGTTCAGTGGAATCTATAAAGAGAAAGGCCCCGGAAGTAGCAATAGATGTTCCACTCTCCCTAGGTGAAATGATGGCCCAAAATGCAGAGGCCATGAAGTCTAAAATGGCCTGGATAGTCCATACCATCTGGACTAGTCCGGGAGGAAGCACAGTTGCAACAATTGTAACATCTCCCCCAGATATAGATGCAGCAATAATAAAGGACAAAGATTACACAATCATGGAGGTACCTCTAGGGAGGAGAGATAAGCAAGGAGAGTTGGACCTGCTAAGAGAGGAAACCTAGGCAGTAGAGGCTCGATATGATAAATAGGCCCAAAATTTGAAGGAGGAAAGAGAAAAGAACAAAAATCTCCTTAGACTTCTAACAGAGCTTACGCAGCCCTTGGCTGAGATCCATCTGGAAGCTTCCACCTCTAGAAAACTGCTTCCACAGGGTGACATGGATGTTCTTCGGGCCATGAAGAAGAAGGTAGAGGCTGTGGATGGGTGGATCGCCAAATAGATAAAGGTTGTGAGGAAATTTTTAGATGTATCACTCTTGGACCTTTACTTGGCCAAAAATCTCTTGGGCCAAGTAACCAATGCCATTGTTATATGAGAAGGAAACTTGGAGAAATATGAAGGGTATAAGACTGGGTTGGATGAAGTCATGAACTCTAGGGAAGAATCCATCACAGAGGAAGGGATTTTGGGAGAGGAATCATTCAAATTACTCCCAGCCTAGTACTGCAGACTTGGTCTCAAAATTGAGGTATGCAAGCAACTTGTCATGGCCCTAAGAGATAAATTCGTGGTGTTCTGGTATCCTTTGGACCTATTCAAAGCAGTCATTATAAGGGTGTCACAAGTTGACCCCTTCACCACCATAATATGCACTCTGGAGGACTACATCCTTGGTAAATATGATGAGTTGATGGAGTTCCAGTATCAGTCTACCAGAGACTTCGATGGAGGGAGGATATTAAGAATATCTAAGATGATGCTCTAGGCTCATGACTCTATGAAAATAGTAGATGAATTCTGGGAAGGGGCCGAAGAGGTTCAGGAGAAGTTTGAGGATGTCTGCAACTAGTTGAATAACATTAAGGATATAGATGAAGATGGCATCAGCCAAGTTTTGGAAGCACTCAAGAATAGTAAAGGACAAAAAAGTTCTCCAGATTTTGAGGATTATCACCAATAGTGTGTATTTTGAGCATTTATTATTCTTTGAGTGCAAGCTCTCGGAATCCAAAATTCCAGATCCAATAGTTTTGTTTTCTTTCAGTGACCCGTGTCTAGGTTCCCTAGAGCCGACTGGTCATTATCCAATAGTCAATAAGGGTATTAGAAAGTAGGTGACACTAGCAAGGCATGTCAGTTTGAGCGATGGCCCTGACAGGTGATCTTCCCAAGGCACCGCTCTAGCATTAACTACCTGGTGCATCAAACACAGTGAGCCACTTTTCCCATTAATGAGGCATGTAGCCTCAAACTCCCAGAAGATCAGATTTCCTCTATTCTTTCTCTGGCACTCTTCTTGAGGTCAATTCTTCTATGCTTTCTTCTTCTCTTCTTCTGCCAATCTGTCAGACCTCTGCTCTTTTCGAGGTGATTGTAAAGTGGTGCAGGTAGTACCGACCACCAGATATTATATATTATTGTTGAGTGTAAAGTTAGACTAGGTTAAGCTTTAGGGAAAGTATGTGTATAAATAACAAGTCTGACATCATTTCAAGGGTCGGCCAAATTGATGATTTTGTAGTCCATACTATTGGCTTTTAGCACTTCATTTCTTATAGTTGCAGAGCTTAATGCTTGGTAGTTCTTAGTAGTTCTCAGTAGTTAGACGCTCTCTTGGAGCCATTGATGTACACACCAATGATGCTGGAAACCTGTTAATGAAGAAGGAAGAGTTCTGGCAATGATGTTGTTGGCATTCAAATCTCTAAGTTAATGTTCTTTTGTGTTGTATGTTTTTGATGTCCTCTTCTCTAATGTTTTAACCAGATTAACGATCTCTTTCCCCTTGCTATTGAATATGTGTGAATCGCTAGTTCTATATATGTTCAATATTTAGTATAGTTCATTAGAGCATGGTTGATGTTTGAAATATTTAGCATAACTATAAGTAGAAGGAATGAACTCCTAACTTTGGCATATCTTTTGAGGTTTGTTTGGTAAACTAGTGCGTGCTTGTAGGAAACCCTGACCCACTAACAAAATCCCCTGAGAAGAAAAGCCAAAAACTAGTTATCCCCCCGAATAAAAAATAAGTCACACACCCAACTTAGCTACCGCACCATCGAGACCTGACACTCAGGTGCTTGAAGGCCTGGAGAATTTATTCCCCAGATAATCTTTACAGGCAAAGTTGGTCGGTACCCCAGTACACAGTGACAACTTACATCTATTGATGAGACCAGTCACAAAGTCTTGTTAATAGAAAATAGAGCTAGGAGGGGATGAGCTCATCCCCTTCAGAGGATTTTGACTTTACACCACCTGAGGGTTCCCCAAGCCATATTTTTAGGAATCAGACCTTTAGTGGGATAGGATCATTTTCACCTACACGATTTGAAAGAGTCCTTACATCAACCCCCAATCCTAGAAGGTTTGTTGAAATCGAGCCTCCTTCTTGAAAGAAGTGGACCTCGCAAACCAAGCAGCTAGCCACCCTTGTCTGGGGATATACTACATCTTGGAATACCCAAGTCTCCCAAACAATCCCGCAGACTAGCTCTCAATCTAGCCAAAATCAAAAACCCTTGATGGATCCGTACTTTGGTAATATTGGGTCCCCAATGGGGCAGTTTCCTGGTTCTACCAACGATCTTCCTCCACATCCAGAGAAGATCTTCCCCAGATATGAGCATTTGTAGGAATACAAAGATGCCATGAACAAACATCAGATCCAACATCAAGATGTTGTGACCTAGATGTTTCCTCTTTCCTTGGGATAGAACAAGTTAAACTGGTACCTAAACTTGCTAGCCAACTCCATCAACAGTTGGTAGTATATGGAGGATGCTTTCTTGGTGGCCTTTTGTGTACACGTGGACCCGACATGGTCCCACAACCATTTAATCTCCATCAGGAAAGAACCAAATGAACCTCTTGCAACATTTAACCATCGGTTCAAACGAGCCTTGAAGCAGCGCATGTACCCCTTTCATCCCATCCATGGACATGACCATCCAGAAATATCTTAATACCATGGACCCTTTTGTTGCCACTCTCTTATGGAGAATCACCATAGAAAATGACTAAGATACTCTGGAAAAGGTTTACAACTTGGCCCTGGAGTTGCCCCGCAGTTTGAGAAAAGTTCCTAGTGGGATTGGGCAGAGCACACCTTTCAACATGATGCTCGGTGGAACTTCTTACACTAGGGGTATAGCCCAATCAGGCAACAGGTGCCCCAGCAATGGCAATGAACCCACCACCCTCGATAGACCACTAGGCTTGGTACATATATCCATCACAAAATCAGACAATACCGGGTCTAGAATTCATTCCCTAGAACTAGCCATAGAAAATGCAACAACAATTGATACAACCCCCTAGAGTACCCTTCTTCCATTTTCCTGCAGCTGGAGGATTGCAGTCCTCGACTCTAGGAGATGCTACTACTTTCCCCTAGAACCAACCACAACAATTGTCACACTGTGACAGGAACACCTATCTGTCTGTCGAGGTTGAATCCCTCTGGAAATTGGTGTCCTCCCTAACTGTGGACATGGGATAGCTAAAGGTGGGGCCTTTTGTTCCCCACAACCCCAATTCCTAGAGAGGGAATATCTTGTGTGAATAATGAAATACCAATCCTAGAGGAAGAAACTACAACAACGGGCCTTGGCCCAACCAACCGCAATGGAACAACACTGCAAACACTGGAGGTCGTCCTCTGAACCAAAACACCACTTAGGGTGGTGCCAGACATAGTCATTCTACACTGCTTGTGGAATTCCACCCCCTGACCAACTAGTGTAGATTACATGACATTGGCTCTCATTCTGAGGTGAACTGTGACACACTAGAGAAGGTCATCATGATCTCTCAGTTGGACAGACAACAGTCTATAAATCTTACTTCCCTGGAAACATCAGCACAAGAGCCTACTCATAGTGCCTTCACCTATGAGACTATCTTCTTTGGGATAGACAAGGAAGATGAAGAAGAGCCCAAATTGAAGGGGTTCTTTGATGAATCTATCCCAGCCTTTGAGGCCAATACCTTCACCAGCTCATGGACTCCATACAACACTTAGAGTCAGGTTGGTAAAGGACCAATTTACACACCAACACCTCCCAAAGATACCCCTCCTCGGGATAATACAATTGATCACTCCTTCCCACCTAAAGGGTCTGGCTCTAACCAAGCTAAGGATTTGGCTGAGGCAAGCCAACTTTACCCAGGGGGAAGGTTTAACATCACAAAGGCATTGGAAATAACCACCAGCTTCATGACCTTGATGGAGGTTTTGCTAAATTGTCCTGAGCAGAAGAAGTCCCTTATGAAACTCTTGGGAAACCTGAAAGTTGTTAGTCACCCATCCAAGACTGTCACTTTTGATGATACCAATGTGGCTATCTTCTGAGGAAACACTGAGGATCCTCCCTTCTTACTAGGTTTGAACATACAAGGGAAGAACCTACACAACTATTTAGTAGAATCCAGAGCTTCGGGCAACGTCATGCCATTATCTATATGCTAGAAGCTCAGACTCTTTCCCTCCCCATCTAAAGGTGAAATAGTCCAGCTGGACAAAACTACTATAGAAATGGTAGGTGAGCTGAAGAACATCCAGATTCATCTCATCCAAGACCCCCAAATATCAAGCATAATAGACATCCAAGTGGTGGACATCCCTGAAAATTATGGGATGTTTTAAAGTCAGAATTTCTCTAAGGCCCTTAATGGGTATTTCTCCAAAGACTTCTCCCACTTGTGGCTCCCTAGGAGGGATAGTTTAACCAAATCTAGGTAGAAAGTGAGCCTAGGATGAAGCAGGCCCTCACCAAAGTCAGGATGGTGAATGAAGTCCTTTTCTCTGAGACTTCCACCAGCGTCTGCCGACCTCTAGAGATCTTAACATTTTATTTCACCCATGGGGAGGATCCCATAGTCTCTCAAAGAATTCATGACCTGGATGAAAAAATAAGAGGTGAGGTTAACTCATAAGGTAACAAAGAAACTCTCACTACACTCTTGTCTGACACTTGGTGCCAGGTGCATTATCAAAAACATTCTAAACTAGAGTGTGAGCCTTGCATCACCACTACTACCTGTTATATCAACACCCTATGGGAGAAAGAACCCAAAGTGGTTTGCCTGGACCTAGAAATCATTCTGGTGGTATGCCTAGGGTGTCACCTATCCAAGAATCCCAACCATAGACTTCTCTGGAGGAAAAATGCACCCATGCACCATCAAAGCTGGAGGAAAATCCTCCCAACCTTCCCAAAATAAATCCAAATGCCACTTCACCTTCCTAGCCCCAAAAAATGAATAATGACTTGTGGACCCTAAAATTTGATGGGTCCCGGTGTAAATAAGGCTATGGGGCCAGAGTGGAATTGATCAACCCACAGGGGAAATCCTTCCTCACATCTTACAGGCTACAATTTAACTGCACGAACAATGTCATAGAGTATGAGGCCTTGGTCCTTGGACTCCTATTTGCGTTGAGAAATGGAATCACCCGCCTCCGGGCAATGGGTGATTCAAAGTTGATCATTAAGCAGGTTGAGAGCCAATACACTTGTCATGACAAAAGGCTGGTTGTATACCGCAACCAGACATGGAGCCTCATTGAATATTTCAATGACTTCGACATTGAACTCATTCCCCAGAAATGTAACTACATTCTAGATGCCCTTGCCGTATCTGCCAGCACCCTTGAGCCAATGGCAGGCTCACGACTCTAGAAGTTTTCTATTGAGATGGTCCCCACCCCGTCCATCCTAGATAATACCACTCATTTTTAGGTCTTTGAGGATGATTAGCATATTCTAGCCTTCATGGCCAATGTTGGTGTCTTCGAGGATTAGATAGTGGAAGAAAGAGATCATGATGATATCAGGCAGTGTGGAGAAGACAATGGGATCATAGACTTACCAACCAACACCATCCCTAAGGGGATGGTAGTGCTAGAACACATCTTTGACCCAGACCCTTGGGGTTGGGAGAAGTTATCATCCTCCTTAGAGGGAGGGAAATTCAAAAAAGTCAACATCGGCCAGGCCAGTGAAGAAAAATTTGTACACATTGGCACCTCCTACTCCCCAGAGGAGAAAGAAAAGATTCTTGTGGTTCTCCAAGAATACATTGATGTAATTACATGGGGGTATGAGGATCTAAAGACCTATGACACATCCATCATGACCCATACCATCCCACTAAACTAGATGCTAAGCCCTTTCATCAAAAGCAAAGACCAGTAAAGCCACTGATCGAGCCTCTGATCCATCAGGAGGTCCAAAAACTACTGTCAACCTAGATTATTTTACCTATCCGGCACACAACTTGGGTCACCAATCTCATCCCTATGAGGAAGAAAAGTGGAAAGATCTGCCTTTGTGTGGATTTTTGCAATTTGAACAAGGCATCTAAGAAGGACAGTCACCCAATCCCCTCATTGGATGAGGTGTTACAAATTGTGAATGGATCCCAAATGATATCCTTCCTAGATGGGTACTCTAGGTATAACCAAGTCATGGTTAAGTACAAAGATAGAGACAAAATGACATTCACCACCAAGTGGGGAATTTTTGCATACCAGAGGATTGCCTTTGGCCTTATCAACACAGGGGCAACATTTCAAAAGGCAATGGACATTGCATTCGAAGGCCTAGTTAACAAATGTATAATCATCTACATGGATGATTTGACTGTCTTTTCCTGGGATAGGCGTGATCACTCCACTCACCTCGCTCAAATTTGCAAGAGATGTTGCTGGTATGGGATTTCTCTAAACCCTAAGAAATGTATATTCAGGGTCACTGAAGGGAAGGTGCTCAGGCATATTGTCTCTGAGAAGGGTATATCCATTGACCCTGAGAGAGTTGAAGCACTGCTGAATCTACAGATGCCTGGCAGTAAGAAAGAAATGAGATCTTTCTTCGGAAAGATAAATTTTTTCTAGCGATTCATTACTGGATTTGTCAATATAGTAAAACCACTCAATGATATGATGAAGAAAGATACAAATATTGAGTGGAGCCTTGAAGAGAAGTGAGCATTTTCTCAGATCAAGAAGACCATAGCGAAGGCACCAGTCATGGAAAGTATGGAATATTCCTCCCATTCCATATATACTCCTTCACTTCCCCGCATTCTGCAGCAGCAATCCTAACCCAGAAAGTTGAAGGGGAAGAATGACCCATCACTTTTATGAGCTCCCCCTTTAAGAATGTCGAGGTCCAATACTCATCTTTTGAAAAGTAGTCCTTTGCTCTAGTCTACACCATGAAAAAATTCTAGCACTATATTCTCCAGAGAAAAGTGCACGCTATCATTCTAGACTAGGCTGTGAAATATCTACTTCTACAGAGTGAACTGGGCTGCATTTCTAGATCATATTCTTGGAAGAAAACATAGTCACCCTTTTTGGAATTCCATTTTCTATAGTGTGTGACAATGGTCTGATGTTTTCTTCAGCGCAATTACTTGAATGGACCTATGAAAAGAAGATCACCTTAAAGTTCTCAAGCAACTACTACCCCCAGGATAATTGTGTAGCTAAATATACTAATAAAAACTTATTGGAGGTGATCAAACACTTGTTAGAACAAAACCCTCAGGACTGGCACTAAAATCTTAGGTTCTCTCTCTAGGAAGATCGCATAAGAATAAAAGAAGCCCTCAGGACATCTCCATTTCACCTGGTTTACAGCCAGAATCTAGTATTCCCTATCAACTTACAAATCTCGGTCTTATAATTTATGCAGGAATTCAACAACTAGGATAACATTGTGGAGGTTTGGCTTTTGAACCTGGTGAGAATGGAGGAACAAAGAGACGTGGCACTAGAACACTTTGTGCATCACCAAATAGTAGTTAAATGATGGTTTGACCAAAGAGGCCAATATAAGGCCTTTTAGATTTTAGACCTGGTCCTCTTGTGGGACAAGGCCTGAGAAAATAAGGAAAATCACACTAAGTTTCAACGTCTCTGGCTTAGACCATTTATGATATCTGAGATCTATGCAGCAAACACTTATCACCTCAATATTATGACCAAAGAGTCCATCCCATTACCTGTCAATGGATAGTTTCTCAAGCACTATTTTGAATGAGGTAGGAGGTGAGTTTTTCCAAAGTTGTATCATATGTAAAGTCCTTTCTTATAAATATCTTTCCCAATGCTCCTCTTGGAGTGCCTTGTCATTGTAAATAGTGTGTTGGCCATCCTCTGGGACTATCTTCCTTTTTCTTGCTTTCTTTTGTTTTTGGGTTTTCTTTTCAGGCTCCTAGCGTGTTCTCTTCTTCTTGTAGATAGGTATGCTTTGCATAAAATATGGTCCATGTAATGGTACCTTATGTAATTTGGGTAGTTTGGAGTCTGTTGTTAGCATGGTGGAATTTTTTCTGCACTTTGGAGTTGTTTTGTACGTATGGTAATAGGTCATGGGTAATCTTCATCAAATTCATATCTTGATAGTTTGAATATTGGTTAACAGAAAATCTAAGGAGCAAGTAATTGTATGGTCTTTGAGGGCACATCAGTTGCACTAGTTATTGGCCAATTCAGAAAATCATAAAAATATTTTGGGTCTGGAACATTCTCTCCTATTTGGCAACTTATAGTAGGTGGCAAGGTGAAAGAAGTACCGCCGTGAAAATTAACTAAGCTTAAGGTCCACGGTGAAATAAGTACTGCCTTCCCATCTTCAAAAGAAAAGAAAAGAAAAAGAAAGGAACTGAAGAATAGAGAATTCTAGTATCTAGGGGAAACATGCAAGATAGGATGAATTTGGTCTGATTTATTCAGTGCCTCTTCTCTGTTGCTCCCGGAAATCATGGGCTTGATTTTCTTTCAAAGCACACACCTCACAATTGATGAAAGACCAAAAGATTGAATCGATGATGAGTCATATTTTCTTAGACACCTCGCACTTTGCAAGAAGAATGCTCTAGGTAAAGATTAATTCCAATTTTTCTAACCAGAGACTCTGAAGTTATCAAATGTGCTAAGGTTTTCATCCTAGTGGGTCGCCATTTGTTATGCCCTGCATATCTATCCCTACATTTTGTAGGCAAAATGTTGGGTCCCCCTTTTTGCTTCTTATTTTCCCTTGGTTCCTTTTGGTTTCCTTTTGTTTCCCTTCAGGATTTGCTTCTACGAGGGTTGTTTTCTTTTTCTTTTTGTTCTCTTGCCTCCGAGACCCAGTCCTAGAGTTTGTTTGTCTTTTGAGTCGGTCAAACCTCAGACTCTGGGTTTCTCTATCATCACACCTTCTTTTGATAGAAGGTGCTCTTGTATGGAATCCTCAGGTTCGGAGTCCAAAGGTTTTCCTTTTGGGGTTTGCGAAGGAAAGAAACATGTGTTTTTACACATGGTATAAATAGGATTTACCAGTCACTTTCACACTTACCACGATAAAAAACTCAGAGCGATTAAAGTGATTCAAGGGCAATTAAGGAAATTCAATAGCGTTTAAGTGCAAATTTCTCTCTGAGATTAATAGTTGACTAGTAGTGATTAACAAGTGTTGGTTCACAGTCACTTGAAGGTTAATCAGTTTCAGAGTGCCTCCCATGCTCATCCTCCTCATTGTGTGTGTATATTTATTCACCTGTTACCTGTGATAGAACACTTCAATAAGTCATTTTGTTAGTGAGAAACAAGGGTTAATGAGCATATAAAACCCTAACATCAACCTATTTCTTTCTAACTAGGATGAGTGTAGTAAATAACATAACAACCCTCAGATTATGCTAATACCAGTGACATAAACAACCTAGCATGGAAGATTCAAGTTTAAAATGAATATTTGATTATTAAGCATGCATATTAGTCTAAACATGAGCATTATAACCATGCATGAAAGTAACTATGGAGTGTGCATGAAGCTATGAAGGAATGGGTAGCATAACAATGCTTTGAGATTCCTTCAAAATATTGGCATAACAACACTACTATTCAAAAATTGAGGCTTATTATGAGCTCCAAACCTCTTCAATTTATAGCAGAATGGGAGAGAGAGAGGGGAGACAAGGTTCATTAATGGATCCCCTAAGGTCATTAATGAATTATAAGAGCCACTAATACCTTGGGCATTAATGAGGGATGGGAAAGAGGGAATATCCATTAAGGGGTCATTAATGAAATTCATTAAGAGGCATGGGAGGGAGTAAGGCACAACTTGGCAAGTTGGTCCTTAGAGAAGTCAAGCTTGAGAAAGTTGACTTTCTCATGTGGGTTGAGTCCCTAATCACTTCCTTAATGGAATGTGACATCATTAGGTAGGGGTGTTAGAATTAGATTAGGATTAGAAGAATGCTTAGCAAGGGTGAAAGGGTTGGGAAAGGTTTGAACCTAGGGTCCAAGTGGTTGAGATATGTTAGGTTGGGGTTTAGGGGAATAAAAATTAAATGAATTATTTGACATAATTCATTTAAATATAGGATATTAATTATTTAAACAATTAGTTGCTTTTTAATAATCAATAGGACTATAGCCATTTTAATTAAATTAATTAAGCTAGGGGAATGGGTTCATTTGCAAGTGAACATTTGATTTAGGGATTTATTTAATTCCTTTATAATTAAATACTATAGCCATATTTGAATTTGATTTGATTTAATTGGTGTGAATTGATTTGAATTGTATGGCTATAATAGTTAATATATTTTAGTGATAAAAATCACCTAGGACATTAAATTTGTTTTAAAATGAATTATGTCAAAGTAACATTGTCATGACATAATTGGGGGTATGATCACATTTAGGGAAAATAGGGTCCATAGTTGGAACAGACCAAATCCAGGTGGTTACATTTTCCCCTCTTTGAATTGATGTGCGAGTAGCACATTAATTCAAAGATATGTTTTTTATTTTGAGTTCAGAAAAGATTGAGAATTATGTTCTTGGTTGTCGAACGAAATGTTGATGAGATCAGTCTCGCACTTGATTGAACTAAACTAATAGAATTGAATTTAAAATTGGTTGTCATACAAAGGTCAATAAAAGATCTTAAATATACCAATTCTAAACTTGGTTGTCATCCAAAGATTGTAATACTGATTCTGAACTTGGTTGTCATCCAAAAGTCAATAAGAAGCTGCCATGAGCTTGATAAGAATCTTTTAAAATGAGGAAACACAAGACATCCAACTTATGAGAACCAAAGCTTTCTATCTAATAGTTTTGACTTAGTCGAGGAAATTGTTATGCCCCTATTTTGTTTGATAACAAATCATGCAATCTCTAAATGCATCTATATGCAAACTCTTAGAACTGTCACTGATTGGTAGATATTGGACACTTTTATCATCATTGGGTGTTTTATGGAACATATACCACCTGATAGTACAACCATCACCAATACCCACTGATATTATGAGAGTACGAATACTATGTTTTATTGAAATGTCAGAAATATACCTAGGCATCAAGGAATAGAAGCCAGGATGACAAGAGAGTCACCTTCCTTTTAATATACCAGATTCTGTTTAAGGCAATATATTGGACCCGCAATGACCTTGAAAATTCATATCCTTGGGTACATTATGCTTCGTATACCTTAGCGAGATTCTGAGTCAAAAAATAGACAAGGAAAATGTTTCAACCTCATCGTAGTTTACACATAACAAAGATCAAGATATATGCGGCTATCCACCCATAGTGGCAGCTCTTACCATAAACATCCAAGTTAGGTGAAATTTATAGGTTCATTTGGAACAACCACCGTACATAGAAAACCAAGAAAATGTTATGCCCCCTATCCTTGTGACTCTTTGTCTTTGCGAAGACATCATGGAGTAACTCAAAAGGTATAACACCATCAATTGAGAATTAATAAAAGTTCATAATTGCTTAGATGCCCATAGTTTAAACATTATCAAGACATAAAAGAGCTATGATCAATCCATGACCAAACTGTGTTTTAAGTAATACTATTGATTCATTTTTCAAGCACAGTATAGATTCATCAACCAAAATGTTAGATTTCAAGCAATATGTTTCCAATGTCTATGTTCATCATTGTTCATGTCCGCAATCCAAAGTAGGTTTTAGGAACACCATTAGTGCCATGTTTGTGTCATCCTTGGTCTTTTGAAAGTGATAGTGGTAGTGAAAGTATTGAGTAACATCATATCACAAGAAAAACCATCCTATGACGACCTAGTAGACACAACCTATCATACTGGAAAAGATGCCCCCAGTGCAAAATGACTTGACCCTAAGACAAAAACATAGACAAATCCCAAGCAAGGATAAGATTTCATAAGGAAGCAAAGTCAATGTTTAGCATCGGTGTAATTGTGAAGGCTTAGTATCAGTAGTGCATTGATAGATGGAGTATAGAGTTTGAATGACGCCTGTTTGTCAGTGTATAGAAGATTTGTAAAAAATTACCGATTCCCAAGGATGATCTCATTTGTGTTCCCCCAATGTCTAGAAAGATGTAGGGTATTACAGATGGATTGATAGATCAGAAGTGGATTGATAAAAGTGGATGAAGTGGGTGAATGTCACCCTCAAAGATAGTCTCCTCAAGATTACCCAAGCTAATGAAAATAATATAGCAATGTAGGCTCATACAGCAGTGCTAAATACTAGATAGGGTAATGACCTAATGTCATGAAAAGTATGTAGGATATCATGTAGTCCCAAAAGAGTGGACATGTCAAGAGAGTTCTTAGAACTTTTTTTTTCATTTTGTTCTTCCTTTTGATCAAGACCAAGGGGTCAACTGATAGGATAAGGCATGGTGTACTAAGTTTTGTCTTAGAATAAGCAAGATCATGATAATGAGAAATGTAAAGGAGCAAGTGAGTAAGATATATAATTTGTTCATGAATAGGACCAACCTTGTCAAGATCACTAGATGGAAAATGGATGAAAGATATGAGGGATATGATATCATGGATGGAACTTGCCCTCAAGTGAAGAGTGCAAGTAGGAGGAATTATGTGTAACACCTGATTGCCAGGTTTTCATCATGGTACTTATCCAAGGTGCCATAAGAAGTAGTTTTCACCATAGGATGAATCTTTTTCTCTTTACTTTTGCTACCAAGGCTCCTATTTACAAGGTTTTCACCGAGGCGCTTTTTTCTATTTTTTTTTTCTTTTTCCAAATTTCAAGGAGGAACCTATGCATCTTTCTCTTGGGATAATGCTCTTTTGAAAGATATTCTATCATAGGCCAAGAACATTGAAAGTATTCTCAAAGATGATAATAGGGTGATGAAATGGAAGATAAGGAAGATGGAAGCCAAGATTTTATGCAATGGACTGGATGAGATAAAAAAAAGGAATGTAAGGACCCAATATGGAAGGATAGTAGGTGACAAGATCAACATCAACACACACTTTGAAGGGTAGTGTATGGATTGAGTTTTTGATGTAGGAATGGGTAGGGAGCTTGGTACACAAGGACCCAAGATGGAGGAAGTATTTAAGGTAATGGAGTTTGGGACATGAGGATCCAAAATAGAGTTAGAAGATGGACAATGTGTGAAAGAAGATGAAGTGGAAGCCTTTGGAAGCTTGGATGCCAATTCTAATTTTTCCTTTTTGTTCAAGCCTTTTAAAAGAGACTTGGGAATCCACATAACTCTTGATTTTCATTTTCTTTTAGATGATTTAGAACGCAATTCTTGCATGATGGATTTAGGAATCCATATTTTATTTGATATTATGTTCTTCTCCGTGGACCTTTGTGGTCTCTTGAATTTTTCTTTTTTCTTTGTGTTCACATGTCATTTAGATTGGACATAGTGATCTTTAGATGTAAGTGGATTCTTGAATTTTTTGTTTGTTTGTTTGGCATCCAAATTTCTTCCAAAAGACTTGTGATGTGTGGATGAATAAGACCAATATGGACGGTTCATATGGATGTGTTGATATGGAGGTTTCAAAGATGCATGTTTCTGTTGATCTTGATAGGAGATAGGATAAGTGGATGGAGGGATATATGGACCCAATATAGATGGAAGGTTTGAATCTTTCTACTTTTGAACATATGGAACAAGGATAGATTTGGAAGATGGAGAAGGCTGATTCTTGCGTGCAAATGGAGGAATATAAGGTGTGAAATGATTATCAACATCTTTAGAGTGAGCTTCCCAGCCAAGGATTTTTTGTTTCAGATTCATCTTCATACTGATAGGCTCATCTGTAACTTTGATAGGAGCCATTTTAACTAGAACCCTTGATGCTTGAGGCAACTTATTGTCATGTAAGGGATTTGGAGGAATAATGGTTTCTTGAGGTGGATATGGAGGTTTATATGAAAGATATGATGGAACATGCTGATCTTGACAAGGGTCTTTGTATAATGGAGGAAGAATACCTTTCTCTTGATTTTCAATAGAATTGTTAAAAGTATTAAGATATTGCTTTGGAGATGGAGGGATATGTAGCTCTTGAGATGGAATGGTATCTTCTTGGAAGAAGTGAAAAGATACAAGGGGATCATCTTTAGATTGTAGGGATATGGAATCTTCGTCAAATGTTGGAGGGGACATGATAATTTCTTGATCTTGATCATTAGTAAGACTTGTTTCTTTGTTATTTTTATCATCCTCTTGACATGGATCTAGTCCAAAGGAAAAGATAGGAGTTTTAATCTTCATGAGGGATTCTTGAGGGATTGCTGGGGAATTATCCAAAATAGGCCTTGAAGTACATGAAAGATTAGGGTCTTTCATCTGAAGAGCATGGAATGTACTTGCTACAAGATATAGATTAGCTTGGATTTGTTTTAAAGGCATCCCTTGAGGGTAGACATAGTTATCATGAAAATCATTAGGATCTTTGTGTGATGGAGGATATTTGGATAGCCTTGAAGCTTTGTTAGATGGAGGAATATCGGAAGAAATAGAAGTAGCATGTAGCTCATTCCTAGACATAGGGTCATGATTTTGATCATGCTTGGGATTGGTATATTTATTTGATAATTCATTAGTATCCTCAACTTTGATTATGGCATCATCAATTAGATCTTGGATTTTATCTTTTAACTCCATGCAATGTGAATTTTTATGCTCATTATGTTGATGATAGGCACAGTAGGTACTCACAAATGACATTCCACATGAGGTGGTTTGAGGCAATGTGATAAGATTTTTTTCAATAAGCTCTTCTAGCATTGTTTCATAAGGTTGTCTCAAAGGAGAAAATGCTCTATCCCTTGGACATGTAGATCCACTTGAACTCTCCAGAGAGATGTTGGATTCAAGATTATGAGGACGTTGATCAAAGATAGCATTGACGTGATCCTGTGAAAGAATCTCTTGATCAACTTGATAGGATTACCATGAGGAGGTTTCTCCTTTGAAGAAAGTGAAGACATGTGTGTCTTGTGATCATAGAGAAGAGGAAAGATTGATCTTAGTGAAGACCCACTTGATGAGGTATCCTTTTCTTCCTTTAAGTCTTGAATTTTAGATTTCAAAGCTTGCATTTTCTTAGATAGGGTCTCAATGAGAATTTCTTCTTCCTTGTTTTTAAGACCATAGGGTCTATCCCATGTGTTTTCAGACATCATAAGATTTTTTTGATCAAAGTCTTAGAATGGTGTCAAAAGGATTTTTGAATTGTCCCCAAATGTGTGAGTTTGGGTTTGATGTTTCAAAGTGATTGATTCTAGTGTCAAAGGGTTAGAATGCCCTGATAGTGAGCTGGGAACCAATGAGATTCAATTGTTTGAAGTAAGCGACTCCAGCGTCATAGGGTTAGAATGCCCTGATAGTGAACTGGGAATCAAGTTGTTTAGCTGAGTGTAAAGATGACATGATTCGGGACCAATTGCGAGAAACTGACCAGACATGCAAGGTGGACGTCTGAAAAAGGGTTTGACATGGCAATAGGGAGACCAGAAAAGACAACATGGATCGACTAAAGAACCAAAAGGGTATCCAAATCAATTGAGACTTTCTAAAAAATTATTCTACAATTTCCCACTGTCCTAGATGCGAGCTCCTAGATACGAGCCTCTAATGACCCCAGATGTGAGCTTTCTTCCTAGATGCGATGAAGCGCTGACCAGATATGGTGCAGAATACCAAATGTGAGCCAAGACACTAGATACTATCCCAAAAGTCTAGGATAGGAGCCAAGATACTAGATACTATCCCATAAATCTAGGATGTAATTTTATAATGTCTTTGTTAGAATTTGCCAGTTTTGAGAATTTCATCTTGGAAGTTTGTGCAGTTTGTCTGATCTATGATCGTGTTTGGATACTTGCCAGTGGGTGAGAAACACATGTATCTGGAGGTTTGAATTTTGTTGCTTGTTTGAAGGAGTTTATCATTTTAGTGATTTTTCAGACACATGAAGCAAACGTTGCTTTTTTAGAGGAACAGACACACTTTTTTTCCTATTTTCTAGGCGGAGGATGAAAATCCTTGCTCATTGAACTAGGCATACACTCAAATACTAATCAGAATATAGCCATCACCAAGCACACAATGGCTCCAGTCATGATGATGTATTAGCTGACTCCAAATGCAAGTGAGGGCATAATATGACAAGTGTCTTGGGGAAATTACTTTTTTCCTTGCACAAAGATTATCACCCTTTTGGGGGTGAATCAAGAATTCTTTCAGTTGAAATTGTTGTCTATTATTGTGCAATTTGTTTGAAACCATCCCCCATAGAATTACATAAGGAAAAATTGAGGCGTATAGCCTTATGAGTACCTGAATATGTGCAGTCTCACAAGCAAGATTCAAGCGGCTCCACTCTACACATACCCAAGCATGTTCAAGGAGTGATGTTGAAATTCCATGAACAAAACTAGCTCTGTCTTCTGAGGCTTTAGCCTACCAAGAAGCAACTATTTATAGTGATTTGGAAGGGTTGATGTAAAACCTATCCTCACCTGGGTCATTCCCAGGAGATTTTTTCCTCAACCAATAGACCCTCTACTATTAAATAATCATACGAAGGATTGGCAAGCATAGGACATCTAGATTTCTGATTCTTCTGAAGAAGAAGAGCATACTCTCCTAATCCATGTCATTTTCTCCTAAAATAAAATCAAGCAAATGGTTCATTCCCTCAAGAAATGTTGTGCCTAATTTAGATGTTCCTATTTAATGAAAATAAGATGCTTGAAAATAGATTTTCATTGTTCAATTAAACACAATATTTAATGAGTAGCTTATTCGATTTCTGATCCAAAATTAGATAATGAAGCTTGTTCAATTTGCCCACAATATTAGAAGCTTTGACTTGTTCAATTTCTGATTACCAAATTAAATTAAGCAATGTGATTGCCTTGTTCATTTACCCCCGATTTTCATCACAAATGATAAAATAACGTCTGACTTTTTGATTTTCCTCAAGAGGAAAAGAGCATATTATCTGGTTATTTTAGCAAGTTTGAAGAAAAGGTCTTAAGTTTGAAAAACTTTGAAAGGGGTTAGTATTTGAAAACAACTAAAAAATCCTGCAATCACACATGTTAGTAACATCTTCTGAGCCCTAAATAGAACCTACAATCACTTGTTAAGCTGCTTAAGATGTCAAGAAACACAACTAGATAATTGTTAGAATTAAGCAAATGAAGACAACAAAGATCTTAACCAGATGTGAGCTAGGAACTCTGGTATGCAATGTAAAAAACTAAATGCAAAATTATGCTACCAGATACAAACTTATGGTTACTAGATAGGAGCTAGAACCAAATTTGATCCAGGAAACCCTAGATATGAGCCTAAACAATCATGATATGGACTAGGTACTCATGATGCAAGAAAATCCACCAGATATGAGCTTTTCTGACCAGATACAGACCTGGACTTGAAAACTGGGACAACAAATTGAGGAAAAATGATTAGAAAATGGGACCAAGCTAGAAATTGGGCCCCATGGTGGGCACCAAAAATGGGTGTGTATATTTGTGCACCTGTTACTTGCGACACAACACTTTAATAAGTCATTCTGTTAGTGAGAAACAAGGGTTAATGAACATATAAAACCCTAACATGACCTATTTATTTCTAACTAGGATGAGTGTAGCAAATAACATAACAACCCTTAGATTATGCTAATACTAGTGACATAAACAACCTAGCATGAAAGATTCAAGTTTAAAGCAACTATTTGATTATTAAGCATGCATATTAGTCTAAAAATGAGCATTATAACCATGCATGAAAGTAACTATGGAGTGTGCATGAATCTATGAAGGAATGGGTAGCATAACAATGCTTTGAGATTCCTTCAAAATCTTGGCATAACAACACTGCTATTCAAAAATTGAGGCTTATTATGAGCTCCAAATGCCTTCAATTTATAGAAGAATGGGAGAGAGAGGGGGGGACAATGTTCATTAATGGAGCCCTTAAGGTCATTAATGAATTTTAAGAGCCATTAATGCCTTAAGCATTAATGAGGGATGGGCAAGAGGGAATATCCATTAAGGGGTCATTAATGAAATTCATTAAGAGGCATGGGAGGGAGTAAGGCTCGACTTGGCAAGTTGGTCCTTAGAGAATTCAAGCTTGAGAAAGCTGACTTTCTCAAGTGGGTTGAGTCCCTAATCACTTCCTTAATGGAATGTGACATCATTAGGAAGGGGGGTTAGAATTAGATTAGGATTAGAAGAATGCCTAGCAAGGGTGAAAGGGTTGGGAAATGTTTGAACCTAGGGTCCAAGTGGTTGAGAAAGGTTAGGTTGGGGTTTAGGGGAATATAAATGAAATGAATTATTTGACATAATTCATTTAAATATAGGATATTAATTATTTAAACAATTAATTACTTTTTAATAATCAATAGGACTATAGCAATTATAATTAAATTAATTAGGCTAGGGGAATGGGTTCATTTGCAAGTGAACAATTGATTTAGGGATTTATTTAATTCCTTTATAATTAAATAATATAGCCATATTTGAATTTGATTTGATTTAATTGGTTTGAATTGATTTGAATTGTATGGCTATAATAGTTAATATATTTTAGTGATAAAAATCACCTAGGACATTAAATTTGATTTAAAATGAATTA